>OY288109.1:34865944-34996325 GCA_958431115.1 Syrphus vitripennis | reverse complement strand
CCAAAAGTTAATCAAGAATTAACTTTCGTCAGCGCTCCATGATTCCCAAATGCAATCTCCAGATGCACTGTAATAATAATGTAATAGTATATCATGGCGAGTTTTTTTTAGGGTTGCGCTATAGTTCATATAAATAAAGGAAATACAAAGGTATTTCCTTAGAGTATATATAACACGGAGTGCTTGTTCAATTTCAAACGTGAAGCTTTTATAGGGGGCGCTAGTTTCACTTTTTTCCGGAAGAAAAAGCGCGGACCTCGAATAAAAGTGCGTTATACCTCTGATCAGTGGTGATTCCTCCTCCAAAATTTAATAAAATTTAATTTAATATTTAAATTTTCTTTATTTCCATCACTCTTCAAAAAAAAACTATAATTGAAGTTTTACAGGTCCGCGGTGGTGCTTTCCGAAACTGTAAGAAAGTAGAAACTAGCGCCCCCTATCAGTGCTTCAGGCGTTTCAATGTATTTGATATAGGAACAAGCACTCCATGTAATAAATACTCTAAGAGTATTTCATAATCGAATAAAATTTAAACTACGTTACCGACATTTATAAGGTTCTTGCGACGGATTCTCTAAGGGCCAGTTCGTTCACACTTGATCATCTTTAATCAAGGATTATTCCAGTTGATAATCATAGAATGCGTTTGTTCAGGAAAATATTAATCAAGGAATCCATGATTTGGGCAGTTAATTGAAGATTTCGTTAATCAACCAATTTTGCTTGATTAGCTCCATATAATCATGGATTTACTAGAATTCAGTTTGTTCATGCTTGATTACGCGAGAAAAAGCGAGCATGCTTGTTTCTTTTTCTTATTGTATGTGGCTACTTTTGACGTTTCTCTTTTATTATTTATTACACCTCAAATTTTGCCACAAGGGTCTGCGCAACCCTAAAAAAAACTCGCCATGATATACTATTACATTATTATTACAGTGCATCTGGAGATTGCATTTGGGAATCATGGAGCGCTGACGAAAGTTAATTCTTGATTAACTTTTGACAACCAAACTGGAAAATGGAACGATTTGTGGAAAAGCCATGATTTGTTAACCAAGCTGAAAAAAGAGTGAACAAACACTCTTTGATTATCACGGATCCTTAATTTTGGATTAAGAGGAATCCGTGATAATCAAATTGGAGATTTAACCCACTGTGAACGAACTGGCCCTAATAGTAAAAACTGAAAAAGAATTTCGGAAGCCATCCGCAGACCATTCATCGGATTCTGTAATCGAGGTGATAAACAAAAATTCTCATACAAATTTCTCAATTCTACTGTCAAAACTCTGAGAAATTTTTTGGATTTTTAAAAGGCGTCACAGCAACAATTTTTATTTCTTTGAGATTTTTTTTTTATATTTTATTCAATCAATCTCTGTCATTTTCACTGAGAATTTAGGGAGTGCTTTCAATCGACGTATCGCATGAAATGAAAACCCAATTTTATCCTTAAACGCGATTGGCGTCTAAACTGTGCGACTGTGCGTCCTAGACCCCTAGAGATTATACATTTTTTGTCTATCTTTTCGATTTCATTCATAAAATTTAATAAATCTACGTGACATCAATGGCCGCGTTCACAAAGTTATCAAAAGCAATCTGGATTGCTTTATGTCGTTTTCCTTTTGACCTCTTCAGATTTGGGCTTCACTGTGGCAAATAGAACACAAATCGAGATTAAAGGTAGAACTATAATAGTCGGACGTCATCGTGTAGCAGCAGACTTTTGGCGGTGTGAACACAAATTTGAAATCTCGAAGATTTTAGTTGAATTCTCTTTGAATACCAACGTTTTATTCGGTTGCACCAATATTTAACAGGCTCTTACATTTTAAAATGACGTTTTAAATATGGAACAAATGCATTTTAAAACTTAAAAGCCTATCAAATTTTTCAAAGCGTTTGATGCAACTAGCCATTAGCCAAATAAATTTTAATGAAAATTTCTTATTAAAACCTGAATTTATGAATGATAAACCCAATTAATTTTGCAAGTTTGATTTTAAATCAAAAAATAAATAAATTTATTTAGCTAATGGGATGCAAAAAAGAGTAAAATGGACTTTCCATGCATCCAGATCAAAAAATAAATTGATTTATTTTACCAATGGATAATCCCATTGCTTGAAAGGGAAATTTTTACATTTAGGGAAGGGAAATTTAAGGGATTATGTTTTCATGGTAGCTCATCATTGGCCCGTTCACATTGCGCTGAGATATGCTATCTCAGATACTCGAGTATCCGTATATGTTTGTGAACGACTAAAACCGGATAGGTAAAACTTTAATTTGATTTGAATTCAAGTCAGTTTTTTTTTGACATTTCTCTTCAGAAAGATGAATATACGAGAATTTTTTTAGATCGGTTGAGATTTTTATTTGAGAACAGATGTTTTATAATCAGCTGTTTTTTCGCAAGAGATTAAAACAACACAAACCAATCTGGATTGCTTTAGATAACATTGTGAACGTGGCCATTGGCACAAATATTTATTTCATTTGAGAATGTCACTTTACTTTGGTGTGTGTGCAAGTGCGTGTCTTGTAATTCGAAAAATCGATCTCAGGTCGATTTCAAGTTCGATTTTTTTGGTTGAAAGGAAAGGGAAATCTACTCGCAGATCGAAAAAATCAAACCGAGGTCGATTTTTTTGGTCGAAAGGAAAACCACACTAGATAACTTTGTGAACGCGGCTAATCATAACATACAATCGAAAGCTTTAACTTTCAAAAAAAAATCCATTCATTTTGTGAGGGAAATTTAGGCATTTCCCCTTGAGGAACTGGTTCATGTATTGAGTTTCGTTGAATTTAGATTTTTATCAAAAGTTTCGTTGTGGGATGAGTTTTAACTTCCGGGATCAGTTGTCGCTTGGGACCAGTTGTCTGGGATAAGTTGTCTTTGATAAGCCTATACCCAACCCGCAAAAAAAATTTCATTTTCAAAAATTTTTGCCGCTAACTTGATAGCGAAAAAGGTGGCTTATTGAAATTTGAATTTGTATTTAAAATTGATGGGTAAAAGCTTTGTATATAAAAACTATAGTACTATCATGGTGGAAGTCGAATGGGGCGACATCTAGTTTACCTATGCAACCCTTACTCTTTTTTTTTTGCGGAGAGCTTATGGAGGTTTTAAATGATATTTATTGATATTTTTTGGATGCAATTATCCAAAAAATAGTCTACTCTTGCCCCTTCCACCAATTTTTGACGCTTAAAGACTCCCCAAATCGAATTTTACACCTCACATTTTGCAGCGCCACCACCAGGACCTCTGCAACCCTAAAAAAAAGTCGCCATGATAGTACTATAGTTTTCATATACAAAGGTAAAAGCTACAAATTTAGTTTTTGCGCAACAAATTAGTAATGGAAAAGCTACAAATTCAGACAAAAAAAAAAACTTAAAAATTATTTGTTTTGGCCATTCCGCTGGGGTTTTCTCGTTTAAGCCACCCTTTTTTAGCGAAAATTTAATATAAAAAAAACTAAGCGAGCTACAAAATTAATTTTTGCGCAACAAATTAGCATTCAAAAAGCTACAAATTCAGACAAAAAAAAAAGTTCAAAAATATTTGTTTTGGCCATTCCGCTGGGGTTTTCTCGTTTAAGCCATCTTATTTTAGCGGAAACTTTGATATAAAAAAAACTAAGCGAGCTACAAAATCGAGGTTTTCGCTATTAATCTAGTTGTTGGTAGCTTCAAATTTGGGGAAAAAAAAATTTCAAAATTTTCATTTTTAAAAATTTTTGCCACTTACTTGATAGCGAAAAAGGTGGCTTATTGAAATTTGAATTTGTATTTAAAATTGATGGGTAAAAGCTACAAATTTAGTTTTTGCGCAACAAATTAGTAATGGAAAAGCTACAAATTCAGACAAAAAAAAAACTTAAAAATTATTTGTTTTGGCCATTCCGCTGGGGTTTTCTCGTTTAAGCCACCCTTTTTTAGCGAAAACTTTAATATAAAAAAAACTAAGCGAGCTACAAAATTAATTTTTGCGCAATAAATTAGCATTCAAAAAGCTACAAATTTGAGCACAAAAAAAAATTTTGTTTTCCCATTTTCGTCCGCTAACTTCAGTCTTATTTTAGCGGAAATTTTAATATTTAAAAAACCGTTAGAGCTACAAAATCGGGGTTTGCACTAAATGCAAGCATTCAAAAAGCTACAAATGTTGGTGCCTATTAAAATAACATATTCTTATTATTTAAGATTTTTACCGCTAACTTCAGACTTATTTTAGCGGAAAATTCAATAACTAAAAAAATAAACGAGCTACAAATTTGCGGTTTGCGCAACAAATTAGCATTTAATTAGCTACAAATTTGGATAGCAAAATAAATCGATTCCGCCAAAAAGTGTCCGCCAAGATAAGGGACGTTTAGAAATTCCAGAATGTGTGGAAAATATTGGTTGAAGTTGTCCAGTAAGGAATATGTTGAATGAAACATCGCCTCAAAGTCCATATTAATCTAAAAAAAAAATTAACAAAAAATCGTCTTCTTAAAAATTGGTAAAGATATTGTCGAGTAGTAATACAAAAGTAAGATCAAAAAGAGTAATTAAATTAAGTGCTTCAAATGTTTGCAAATAATTCTTGCAATTAATATGTAAAATAAATCACAATAGCTAGATTTATATGTTATGTGACTTATAAAGAAGCAACTGTTAAATATTCCAAAAGAGCTTACTATTGCTCTGGCAAAGCTCTTCAAATCCAGAAATCTCACCATAACTTCAAAACTGCTACTCTACAGGACCATGGTCCTGCCAGTACTCACGTATGGATCCGAGACTTGGGTGCTTAGCAAAAGACACTTCGACCTCTTAGCCGCATTCGAGAGAAAAGTCTAAAGGAGAATTGTTGGCCCCATAATTTCATAATTTTGGGGCTTATAAAAATGTTCATGATTTTAGGATTTAGATATTGAAGAACATGCAATGCAATTGAATGATACAAATTAAAAAGATGAACATTTTAAAACAAACTTCAACTGCTCTAATAAGACACCGTCAAAATAATTGAAAAAATCTTTACATTCCGTGATCCCCTAACCCACAGCAAATACGAACAGCTGTATTGATTTTGGGACTTTTTTTTTTGCATGATTTCGGGACCTAGAAAAATATTCATGATTTTAGGACTTAGAAATTTTTCTTATGATTTTGGGTCTTAGAAAAAATTTTATAATTTTTCATGATTTCTTGACTTAGGAAACCAACAATCATCAAAAGTTCAAAGTAAATAGATTAGCATCATTTTATGATTTATATAGTACATACTAATAAAAAAATTTAATAAATAAACAAATTATAAATTTTATTTACCAATCTGAGACCAAGGGGACCTTTATAATTTTCCCATTGTTCCAAAATTTCCGAAGTTGAATTTGCAATTTGAATAGTATGCAATCTATGCTGCACGCATGCCATCCAACAGTTATCAAATTGTTCAGCCGACAAATTGTCATACTTGAGTGATTTGATGCAATCATCTGCATTACTTTCCGAAACTGTAATATGTATAAATTCGACCAAAATAAGATTTTTTTAAATATATACTTACATATGTTATTAAAAAACTCCTTACCGAACAATTTTCTTCGCCTGTATGTATTTTCGAATCGTTTATGTTTAGGAGGATTTGGACTTCTTCCAAGGGCTTTGTTAAAACCAGTTCTGATGTTGATACCCTTATTATAAATTCTTCCTCTTTTGCCTTTTCTGTAGTATTCCTATTGGTGACAAAAAAATTTGATGATTTCGAGCCTTAGTAAAATTTTCACAATTTGAAACTATCTACCCATCCATGTGGAATTTAAAGTGCTTCTATATATCAAAAATACTTCAATATGAAGTAGTATCAACTATGGAAATGTTATTCTTTTATCAAAAAGCGAAAAAATTAAATTGCTTAATTCTTTGAGTATAGATATGCAACAAACATTTGCAAAGACAATTTTTAAATATTTTGGATATGATTTTGTATGCGGCAAAGAGACAAACTGAGTATCAGAAAAGTTTTTTTTTTTATAAAAAAAAGTTAATTCATTTAAACGACCCATATTATACACAGCAAAATTATGTCCTGCAGCTTGTGGACATTTTTTTTTGCGTGTATGATCCGCTTTATTTATTGATTGAATGCAACGAAGATTACAAAAGTAGGGAACATTCAAGGATTTAATATTTTATGCTTTTGATGGTGTAATAATTTTTATATTAATATAAAAAAACTGTATAAAATGCATAATCCTTCTCATTTTTTATTAATTTTCAATTATTTCCTTTTCTATTCTATAGCTGGATGACAAATTTAAATGCATTTTGTTTTGTTCGAAATGATTGGCTATTATATTTCTAAGCATTGTACGTTGTTCTTCTTGAAATTCACCATTATTTTTATAATAATCACATATAAGCTGACCTTTACTTGAATTTAATATTGTATTCAATGATACCTACTGAATTTTCGTTAATTATTTCGAAGATTGATGAACACCTTTTTGGAGTTGAACAGCTTGAAACGGGTTCTAATGAGCTTACACCGTAGTGCAATAGCTCGGTTGAATTATAAGGCATTAAGGGATGACCGATAGACTCTCTCTATTTTTCTAAGCAGTCTTTAAAAAGTACTTGAGTACCAAGAGGAAAATTTTGTACAGCTTTCTCCACATCTTCTGTTCTTATAATTTTCAAGATGTGAACGAAGAGTTTTTGCTCTATTAAAGAAAATAATATAAACATGATAATTAGCTCTAACGAGAAAGTATTGAAGTTAAGCAATACATAGTTTTTTTTTCTATCGATATTTGTTATGATTCTGAAATTCTGGAAGTCAGTGACGAACTCAACCCAAAAATTTGTTAAAATTGGTCTTTTTAAAACGATATTCAACATAACTGGCTCCCTGATTTTTGATCTTTTATTAACTTTCTTGAGAGAAGTACTACTTACCAACAAAATAATTCTCTAGTTCAGATAGTTCCCAAGATTGAAGAAGGGACCTTAATTCCTGCTTCTTTGCATCACTATCAAGTAAAACTTGTGTGATGTTACTTGAGGTGTCTATAACAATAATTCCTTGATTATTTTGGCTCATTTCGTTTTGATTGACATCATCTGATAGAAAATAATTTGTTGCCAGATTCTGTGTATTAATGACTTGAACTGGCATAAACTGGCATTGATCACACTGATCTGGAGGGAGTTGTGGTGTTTCGTCAGTTGTTTTTGGGGAGTTCATTTTTTGTTGAGTTTTTCTTATTTATACCAGCTAGTTTGTAAAAAGAAGTTTTGATGAGTAAAAGGATCATATTATATTTGCCGAGTAATATTCTTTGACTTTGATCATAGTTCTACCCCTCGAAGTTTTGATTTTAGTTAAAGGGGGTCCAACCAAATCTTTGATGTTTATAATTGAAAACTCTCCCAATTGATCTGGTATTATATCATAAGCTAAATAATGGGGATTATATTCAATCATAGTTAACTTTTGACAAAAGAGAGCAATCGAATCAATCTCCACCATAAAAATATTTAAGATCAAATAAATCTCAATATCATTTTTATAAACTGCTATATAAAATCCAGTTTTGTATATATACCCATCGCATTTTGTTTTTGAAAATGATTTTACTGATTCATTTGTAACTTTTAAAATTCTCGATATGATGCTATCATAGCAACTTTGTGTCCGATCTGATTCATTTATTGAATACCAGCTACCATTTATGGAAGGTTCTGCTATCGAATATGCAAATTGAAGTTGATATTTTCTAGCTAAAATTAGGCAAATGTTTTTACGCGATGTTGTTGCATGAGAGTACACTTTAAACTGTCTATGTTTTGATTCATATTTGAAGCACCAAATAGTTTTCAAAGGTCCAGATTTCTGAAGAATTGTTGGATAATGTGTGAGATTATGATGTTCTGCTTTAAGATTATCATTGAAAAGGCGAACGTAATCTGTATTATGTATTGATATTTTATACCTTAATAGATCTATAATGGCTGTATTTATTTCATAACAGAGTAATATATCAACTATTTCGAAAAAATTCAAAATAAACTTCCAAACCTCATCATCCTGAGGAACTAAATCGCCAATCATTAGTGGAAAGCAATAAGCAAACGTCATCATTTCTCGAGCAGAATGCTTTTTAGATAAATGTGTAGTTGTTATATATCCCGAAGTGTTATCAATTTCAATCGGACCGTAATCAAAGTTACTTTTCCTTGAATTTAATATTTCTAAGTTAAAGTATTTAGCTGTTTCCCTAAAATAAGTCAAAGCATGGGTTAGATCATAGTGGCAAACACCTTCGAAAACATCATGCATTACAACAACACTATAGCTATTTACAACGTGAAAAGATGGTATTTCATTTAACAGAGAAATTTTTCGGATTCCACTTTCTGATGATAGATTTTCATTAACATCTACTTCTTAGTTGATTTCACTTCGCATAAGAGAAATATTTTAAACGCCGCGCTGGCCGTATGTGTTTCCAATTTATTCAATTTACAAAATCTGCAGAAGCTTGTACTTACGAAGAAATGAATTTAATCCCAAATTATCTCCTAAGACAAGTCCAAGTATAAAACAGACTCTGCTAACACGATTGTCAACTCCGTTAACTTCAAGGTCTATTAGTTCATCAACTAAAGTTATCCAACACTTTTCGTTGCCAAATGATTTTACATCTTTTGACTTAATGACTGCTCCTAAGTAAACGTTTTCCAACTTCGACTCCTTTTCGGATAAACAAGGAAATGAATAATATATATTGCTCACTGAATGTTGACCACTATGAGAACCCAAGGGGTTATTCACCTCAAATTCATCATTGTATAAAAAGTACGGTATAACGTATAAGTTGTTTTCCTGGGTACATTTCGCATTTCTTTTTCCATAGTTCTCCTTGAACAAAACTCTTTGCACTTTTTGCATTCAACCATAGAGTTCTTATGTTTTCAAGTACTTTAGCTAACATATTTCTTGATTCGAATACCGTTTTAAATTGGAAACGTAATGGCATAATAACACCTTTAACTTTCTGAAGATCATATTGTAAGGAGTCATTATGAAATACTTTATTAATGGATTCATCAATGGTGAATTCCTGAGCATCTTCAAGTAGTTGTTCTTCTTTTATCCATTGAAACAAACGATAGTCAGTATTTGAAAATTTAAATAGATTTTTAAATTGCGATAGTAAATCTACTAAATTTGTATGTATTTGGGGACAGTTTGTATTAATTTCGTGGGCAGCAAAAGATGTAATAATATTAACAATTGGACCTATGATATACTGTTGTATATTTTTTTGTATTTCGTAAACATCTTTTCTGTTGAAATTGTGATTACTATGCAACTTCAATGTTAAAACTGAAGCGGATTTAAAAAATGAGCTTATATCATTTTTTGAATTATATTCTGGGAGATTCTGCTGATTTTCTGGTATACTCGTTTGGTTTGTAACGTTATTTTCAATATAATTTTCTAAACGAGAGTGAGAGTGAGCACATTGAACATTTTTTGGACTAGTCACTTTATGCCCGATGTGCTTTCTAAC
Source organism: Syrphus vitripennis (assembly GCA_958431115.1). Taxonomy (NCBI): domain Eukaryota; kingdom Metazoa; phylum Arthropoda; class Insecta; order Diptera; family Syrphidae; genus Syrphus; species Syrphus vitripennis. The sequence continues at coordinate 34,986,732 of OY288109.1, read as the reverse complement.
ACAATGTCTCTTAAAGCTTCCTAAATCCTGAAAAGTTTGATAACAACTTTCTTCAACACATCTTATTGTACTGTGTGTTGTTATATCGTGAGTCTTTTTAAAATTGTGAATGAGCAATTCAATTGAATGAAAGTCTTTTTTACAAACGAAACAAATCATGTTTTTCTGTAAATAAATCAGTCACAAATAAAATGAATTTAATTTTAAGATACTTTTTATCTTAAAAGATTTTAGATTTAGATTTTATTTTCAATGAAATGAAAATAAAGTTCTAATGACACATTAGAACTTTACAATCTTATAACTAGTGAAGCTTAAAAATGCAAGTTAATTATTAAAAAAAAACTTTCAACTCTTTTGTATTAAATTTTTTAAATAATTTGAATGAAGTTATTTAGAGACGTAACTAAAATCAAAGTTGGTTGGCTGTTAATAAGATCAAATAAAAGCTAAGAAACTTACCAAATTAGTTTTTTTTATTTGAAAATGAGTTTTAAAGGTGGAAATGTTGAACAAAAATAATTTATGTATTCGTATGCAGATTTTTAGGTATCGTTGTTGAGAACTAAAATATGAAATATTGTTATTAGATTTGGAAATACATATGTATATGGAAAGTTATCTAGCATATTATACAAGAAAAGTTTTTTAATAATGTTCAAATAATATTCTTCTATAATAATAGCCCATGTAATAAGCCGTCTATTTTGATATTGCTGCATTGATATTGATATTGCCAATATTGAGTTATTTATTAAATCCTACTTAAAAGGTTTGGCTCACTATCCATATTTAAGTATCTCTTACGATTTCAGAAAAAATTAACGAATTGAATTTGATCTTAAGTTTACAAAGTTCTTACAGCCTCATATAAACTTGTGACCTGAAAAAATGATTATATTGTAGATATAACCTTTTTGCTCTAAGTGTTTATTTAAATAAGCCTTCGTTAGAACCTATTCTTGAAATTGTTATTAAATTAAAATTCCATATGTTCGCTGCAACTAATATAAGAGACTATTTCACCAAACTACAATTAGAATTACAAATTTGTATGTATTTATTAAATTTGTTTCTGTTTTACAATGACATTGACTTCGTTTTAAGATCTCAAAAAAAGACTGCGATCACACAAAGAATCCAAAAAATTATAAAGAATGCAAAAAATGCGCATTGACGACAAATAATGGATTAAACATTTTTTTTAAATCTCAAAGTTAAGTCAATAAATGAAAACTTAAATTTGAGCTTACTTAATGTTTTTAATAAATTGAATTCTTTTACAACCTTGATTCGTTGAACAAATTTATTGCATGAAGTCGTGTTTGTTTAAAAAAAAAGTTATGAAAATTAAAAGGAAATATGTAACTGCTATATATTTTTTAGCGTTGGTAATTAATCCTTTTCGAATTATTTATTTAACAGTTAAAAAGTTTGTGAAAATAGTATGTTTTGTTTGACGCAACTACTACAAGAATTTTATTTAGCACTTTATTTGAACCATACGCAAAGTATCTGAAAAAATATTTAGGTATCTTACCGTGACACAAAGTTCCGTTTGGCAATAACAATCCTCTTGTCCAACGACCCACTTCTATGTACTTGATTGTTGAACAGCTAAGTTTAATTGTTTTAAGGAATAACTGCAATATATGTACGTAAAAAAAAAGAATCAATATAATTTATAAGTAATATTTCTGGTTTAAATTATATATATGCGACCAACCATGTTGATTATTGATGGTTGCCAAAAGCTAAAATATGAAATTACATTTCAACGATTACACTTCTTTCAAAGTAAAAGGCTTTTACCTTATAAATATTATTTCTAAGACGTAAGTAGAATCTAGAATGTATATTGAATAAAATATTATTATAACATTCTAAGGGCAAATTCTTAAACGCAAAACTTCCGCAAATTATGCTAAGCAAACAATTCCAAAATGCAAACGTTAACATCCCTGCTAAGCAGATTGTCCCTAAATGTAGTAGATTTTATTTTCATGCGCAAATGCAAATGTATTTCGGCAAATGTCAAAAATATCTTGCGCACTTCACTTGCTTTGCCTTTTCAACTGCATTCTTCATTTGCTTTGCATGTGGTTTGTTTGGAAATGTTGCGTTTAAGAATTTGTCCTAATATTAAGTAGATATGATACTAGCTATGTAGATCTTTTTCTCATTTATAATTCATTAAAAAGGAAACTAGAATATTACGAAGGATTACTAAAAATTCCGATATGACTGATTGTGTGCCTATACATATTAAAAGTGAAAATGTCACAACAAAAGTACTAAAACTTTGATTCCATTTACTATTTAAATGTCGGACATTTGAGAAATGCAAGATAATACATATCCTAAAAAAAATTAAAACATTAATTGTCAAAAAACATTTTGGACAAAATGAAATCGGATACTGTTTTGTGTTGTGGTTAAAATAAATTAAAAAAATATTGCAGCATTAGGAGCTATATGTAACATCAAAAGGATTTTTGAATTATGTTGAAAATTCATATAATTTTTTTACTAGATAAATGCTTTTCCTCTCTTTTTCTCTTGGCTGACACTTTAATTTGATTTAATGAGCTTCAAACGAAGAAAAAAATTTAGTATCATTATTGGCTTTATATTTTGAAGAAATAATTAATTTATATTTTTCAGCTGAAGATATTCGTTAAAATGAATTACATTTTACTACAGATAAAGTCATATGAATGTTTTCAACCATTGCATATGTTTAATTCTGTAACACTGTATGTTGCCGGCAAAAATGTCTTACGCTTTCAATGCATTTATAATAATGTTACCCTTATGGTCAGTCTACAGAAGAAACCTTTTGACTATAATTATGTAAATAAGATAGTACATATAGTCTGCTAAATATGTAAAACTGCGAGGTTTAAATTTGCAAATAATTTGTTTTAGGCCCTAATTATGAATAGCGAATCGAACGTTCGACTCCAAGCGAACGTTTTTGAAATTATTTATTTTGCGACACACATTAGTATGTTCACCTTGAAAGACAAAAGTTTTTTTTTCATATATTTTACCAAGTCTACCTAACCATAAAATGTCTTTTTATTTGGCACAGAGAATATTTGCATCATAAGCTTTTGGATGCATTTTATTATAAAAAGTGATAAGAATGGAATAATGCGAGTTATATTCAACGAAATTGAAAAATGTAAGTTCCTTTATTTGTAATTTGTATGTTTTATTCGAAAAATATACGTACTTATACTAAAGTAGGTATTCTGTATACATACGTTCTAGAAGGGTTAAGCCAAAATGATTGCAAAAATTATTTTACATATTTTTATGTGTAAGAGTTCATGTAAAATTTTTTCAATTTGTTTGTATTTTTCGGATAAAACATAAAAATTACAAATAAAGGAACTTACATTTGTCGAACGAAGGTTCGACTCCAAGCGAACGTTTTTGAAATTATTTATTTTGTGACATATGTACATTAGTATGTTCACCTTGAAAGTAAAAAGTTTTTTTTTCATATATTTTACCAAGTCTACCTAACCATAAAATGTCTTTTTTATTTGGCACAGAGAATATTTGCATCATAAGCGGCTGCTTTTGGATGCATTTTACTATAAAAAGTGATAAGAATGGAATAATGCGAGTTATGAGTATGAATGCTCTCTCCGAGTAGCATTCATACAAGTCAGACGTGCTTTTATTTAGTCTGCAAAGTTCAATTCATACCTTTACTTACATACCTACCTATTTTTTTGTATTATTAAATTGGCTCAAAAGTGTGAAAAGTGTGATGGAAATGTCACTAAAGACTTTGTCATTTGTGGTGGCATTTGTTCGCAAATATTTCACGATAATTGTAATCTTGTGCCGGAAAATACTCTTAAAATTGTAAAAAAAAGCATAAATCTTTTTTGGAAGTGCAATGCATGTTCGAATAATCCCGCCCTGGCTTTAGTCTCAAAGATAAATGATCTAAACAAAGTTGTTTTAAAATTGGCAAGTGATTTTGATCAAATGCAAAACAATGTTTCAAAAAGTGCACCGGTAAAAAAATCTAAAGTAAGCCATAGTGTAAACAATACAAAAAGTGATGACGAAAAAAATTCCACTGGTTTAACTGTTGCATCTAATGCACCAGATGATGTGTCTGTGCAGTTCATTGACCCTTGCGTTAATAAAATTCTTAATTTACCTCTACTAAACAATAACACCCTGCCGCGTCCCCATAACAACCGTGGGCTGAAAATCAATTCCAATCATCGGCATATAGTTGGTATAGATGACTCCTCAACGGCATTAGAACTGGAAGTGATACCTGCTTTGAAGTGGACACATTTATCTCGCTTCTCCCCAACAACAGATAAAGATGCCGTCATTACCTATGCATCAAAAAAATTGAATGTACCTGCAAACAAACTAGCTTGTTTCCCGTTGTGCAAAAAAGACGCCGATATGAGTAAATTAAACCATATAAATTTTCGTCTTGGTATACCATCAGAAGCTCTCGATAATGCATTAAAGGGAGAAAACTTTCGGCAGTGTGTTCACGTTAAAATGTTCCGTTTTTTACCAAAAAAAGAGAATGCTGTGATAGACGACAAGAACACATAAATGCAAATGGTCATCAAGTCATTGCTCTTCCTCCACATCAACATCATCATCTTCTTTCTCACTCTTCCCCATCATCGTCTTCATCAATATCTTCTTCATTAAAGTCTTCTTCATCATCAAAACATTCCCCTTGCTCACTCTCTGTGTAGGTATTACCAAAATGTTGGTGGTATCAGAACAAAAACAAAAGAAGTATTTCTCGCTGCATCATTGCATGAATATGACGTCATTGTTCTCACAGAAACCTGGCTTCATGTGCACATTCGGTCAGCTGAGCTTTTCGATGATTCATACAATGTTTATTGTTTTGATCGTTATGAAAATTCTACACAGCGTTTAGGGGGTATGCTTATTGCTGTGCTTTCAAAATTCACAAGTCGACGAGTTGAACTTCGTATAAATGATGACAACATTGAACAGCTGTGTGTTATTGTAAGTTTATTTAAGGGCTTAGGATAACATGATGAAATTGTTTTTATTGTAAGCTATATACCACCAAAAAGTCCTACACAAATTTATGAAATGCATGCATATAATATTGAATTTCTAATTGAAAATATGTTTGATTATCAAATACCATGTATTTTAGGTGATTATATTTTATGTGATGTTCATTGGCATTACTCAGAAGATGAAAAATCTATGATTCCATATAAAGTTAAAAAAGAACATGAAATATTGTTTGTAGATTCATTGTTATCTAACAATCTTATTCAAATAAATACTATTTATAATTCTATGCAAAGATTTCTTGATTTAGTTTTTACTTATAACAACTTAGCTTATGAAGTGAGTACGTTAAGAATTTACAAAAATTCTATGTACAATACAATTAATACGTTTAAAAATGAATTTAATTTTGCCAAAGGCAATGCCAAAGGCAAATACATTGAATTAAATAATTATTTTATATCCTTAAATTGGTCAATAATTCTTTCTGGAGCACAAATTGAACTTATTTATGCCAATTTCTTAAAGTATGTCTATGAAGGTTGTTCCAAATTTGTTCCAAAAAGTTGTAAAAAATCTGAATTTAAATTACCTTGGCATAACCAAAGCCTTAGAAATCTTAAAAATGTAAAAAATTAAGCTTTTAAGTCTTTTAAAAAAACAAAATCGGAAAGCGAAAGGCAACGCTACTGTCAGTTACGACGTGAATATGATTTTCTTAATAGATTTTTACATAAACAATATTCATTATAATGAACGTTCAATCACAAATTGCGAGAAATCTGAAAGCCTTTTGGGCTTATATTAATTCAAAGAAACAGAACTCTGGAGTATTTAATAATATGGAATATAATAATCAAACCTCTTCTAATTTAGCTTCTACATGCGATCTTTTTGCATCTTTTTTTGAGACTGTGTACAGCGATCATTCTTCTGTAGTTATTCCTGATAATAATGATGACCCAATCTCATTTTCAAACACAAATCTGGGGCACCTTGTTTTGTCTATTGACGACATTATAGAAGGTATTTTAAAGCTTAATCCAAGTTTAAACGCTGGTCCAGATGGAATTCCCTCTTTTTTTCCTTAGCAAAGCCGCTTCAAATAATTTTTAATACATCTCTGTCAAATGGAATTTTTCTAGATGACTGGAAATTATCTTTTATAACTCCAATTTTTAAAGCTGGACAAAAACATCAAATAGTAAATTACTGTGCTATTTCTAAACTTTCTGCAATACCCAAACTCTTTGAGCTCATTGTGAAGCATAAAATTTATTTTTATATAAAGGAATTTATATCTCCTTATCAACATGGATTTGTAAGTGGTAGGTCAACAACTACAAACTTAAGTATATTCACTAAATATGTTTCTGATGCCCTTGAATCTGGTTTTCAAGTGGATGCTGTATTTACAGACTTTCAAAAGGCGTTTGATAGCCTTTGCATTATGCAGTTTATAAAAAAACTTAAGCAGTTTGGATTTCACTCAACACTAATTGAGTCACTACTTGAGTGGATATCCAGCTATTTGCTTAATCGAAGGCAAATAGTCAAAATTTTTAATAGTACTTCAAAAATAATACGAGATTCATCTGGTGTCCCTCAGGGCAGCCACCTGGGTCCATTGTTATTTTTAGTTTACGTGAATGAAATTCCCTCATTGTTGCAGTATACAACTGGATTGTTATTTGCAGACGATTTTAAACTATTTTCTAAAGTTAAAAGTACGAATGACTGTCTTAATATTCAAAACGACTGAAATAAAATTGTAAATTGCTGCAAAACTAATTTTCTTTTTCTTAATATTAGGAAATGCAATACTTTTTCATTTTGTAGATCAAAAATAACTATTTTACATAATTATAATATTTCCAATGTTGCTTTGGATAGATTAACGGAAGTAAAAGATCTGGGAGTTATTTTTGATGAAAAGCTAAATTTCTCTTTACACATTGATTTTATTGTGGCAAAGGCTAATTCAATGCTAGGTTTCTTAAAAAGAAATTGCTCGGAATTTTCTAATCCGTATGCAATAAAGGCAGTTTATACTTTACTTGTCCGCCCCTATGTGGAATATGCCTCAGTCGTGTGGGATCCGTTTTACACAGTTTCAAAAAATCGCATTGAAAAAGTTCAAAAATCATTTACAAGATTTTTGGTCAAACAATTAAAATGGAATTTGCCAGAAATGCCAACTTACTCTACACGATGTGCCTTAATCGGCCTAGTTTCTTTGGAAAACCGTCGTCTTGTAAATTGTGTTATGTTTGTTTATGATATATTGTTATACCGTATAAAATGCCCTGTTTTGCTAAATCTTTTAAATATCTACATATGTTCCAGAAAGAAATATAAGATCCAGAAAATTATTTTATATTCCCTTGCATAGATATAATTATGGCTGTAATGAACCATTCACAAGATCTATGAGACTTTTTAATGAACTTTATTTAAATTTAGATTTAAGTCTGGAAAGAAATGAATTTAAATTACAATTAAATGAAAATGTAAATATAAATTAAGTTATATTAGTTTTGAGCAATCTGTAAGAGGAAACTCGATAGATGAATGAATAAATAAATAAATAAATAAATAAGTTATATTCAACGAAATTGACAAATGTAAGTTCCTTTATTTGTAATTTTTATGTTTTATTCGAAAAATATACGTACTTATAGTAAAGTAGGTATTCTGTATACATACGTTCTAGAAGGGTTAAGTCGAAATGATTGCAAAATTGTTTTTATATATTTTTATGTGTAAGAATTCATGTAAAATGTTTTCAATTTGTTTGTATTTTTCGGATAAAACATAAAAATTGCAAATAAAGGAACTCACATTTGTCGATTTCGTTTAAATATCAAACGCTTTGGTGCACTTCCAACTAGACAATACCCCATTTCTACATGTGAAATACCCATATATATGTATACCTAGATATATAAATTTACAAAAGTAATGAACTTACCTTGATATTTTGTAGATAAGAATATTAATTATACTCTTTTGTATAATTTTAGATGCTGCCGCCTTCCGCTTACATAGGTTTTCTTCAATATTTTATTTTTGACACACACGCCGCGCCGCAAGTAAAGTCCACGAAATGAATGAGTAAAAGTAAAAGTAAAACCAAAACCAAACGGAACAAAAACGAAACGGGATAGCGTTAGCGTGCAGCTGCCGATCGTCAATGTAGAGTACATTCAGCCAATGTGAACTACATCCATCAAATGTGGGGTGCATTCAGTCAATGTAGAATTACATTGAATGAATATACAATGTGCGTTTACTTTTGGTGATTGATGTTTTGTACATAGCTTGATGTAGTTTTACATTAGAAAAAGGTAGTATTCGAATGTAGTATACATTGGTCAATGTAGTATTTAAATTTAATAGCATTATAGATAACGGAATTTGCAGCGTCTAGTTTTTAATATAATGTATGATTACATTGTCTCAATGTGCCTACTTTTTTTATCTTACACATAAAATAATGTGTATGCAAAAATAAAACCATGTCTACACGAGAAAACTACACTTTTATGAAATAAGGTCATATTAAATTGGAGTAAAAAAGAACATACGAGTATCTTAAATGAATTTTATTTAATAAGGTTTTCCATAGGTAAATTCAGACAAATAAATCACAAATTAAGACCTCCAAAAATGATGTAGATTCAAGGACAAATTAATTTAAATTGACCGATGGAACGCAAATACTACCACAATCGCCTTTTTGAAAATCTAAAAATTGATTTATTTTACCAATGGAAAACCCCATAAATACTTCTGTGCCTACGTTTGGAAAAAAACCACAAAAGAAAAAATCCGGCTCGACACCGACCAAAAAATGTATGAAAACGAGCGAAGTATGTAGAGCAATAAAAAATATATATATCACGTTACAAATTGTTTATTAGTTGTTACCCCTGATGTGTTCTCGATCCAAGTGAACGAGATGAAAATTAATTTACACGATTAAAGAGGCCTCCGGACGAATTTTGGAGAAAAATTGAAAATTGGCAAATTTGGTTCCAATTATTCTCAGCCTAGAAGCCATGTATTTCCAAAATTTAAATTGCACATAAAAGAATGACATTTTTGCTTCAAACTGTTCGAGCTACATTTTTGATTTTGGATTTTGTTTTTGTTTTATTTAAAAACTCCAGTGGCAGGTTTTGTAAAAATCACGTAAACAGCCAAAATGGTTCCAATTTCCTGGAAAACTGGAGAAGAGTACATACATAATATGTATATCATTTTAAAGGTAAGGATTAGGCCTTAAATCTGTTCGAGACCGATTTTTGAATTTCGTCCTTGTTTTTGAAATATTATCTTTTGAAAAATTACAAATTATCTATTTTTCAACTGTGTTTCTTAGTAACAAAAAATGAACCAAATAACACGAAACTTTTTCATAATGACAAACATGTTTCAATAAACAAATTTACTAAAAAAAACTAGCAAAAAAACAAATATTTTGTAAGAAATAACACATTTTCTGAAGGTTTTTTTTTCAATAAAAAGTCGTTATTTTCAAATATTTCGAATTTCTAGTAAACTTATTCGCCAACAGATGGCCTAACTTCGAAATGGACATGTTGGTAGACAAAAAGTGTTGAAAGTTGCAACATAAATAAAAAAAATGTATGAAGATTGACGAAAATCCACAAATGCGAAAGCAAATGGGAGTTTGTGTATTGTATTTTAGGTTCAGATGAGAGTGAGAGCGAGAGGTGCTGGTGCCAACATGTCTACTGTTGGAGTGAAAGGTTTCTTGTGTGGCGTGAACAAGAGTTTGAGGTAGGTCTGGTGATATGCAAGTGAGTGATGCAATATTTTGTATACCTATTTTTTTGTTTTTTGCTTTGTGCAGTGATCTAACGAACGATCATTTGAGTGAGCCTTTGGTAAGTACATAAGGAAGAATGATAATAATAATTGTAAGAAAAGTATTTTTACAACTGATTGTTGTTGCTGTTTGTTGTTTTGTTTTGGACTGGAATTTGTTCCAGTATTTTAACTGAAATTCTAGCAATATGTAATAAAATAGTTTGAATATTTTCAATTCATTATAAATTTGATATTGAACCAAATTTTCAATCCCTCTATGCCTCTCATGCTTTCGTTTTCTTTTTTTTAATTAAAAATATACTCAGTCAAAAGAGTAGTTTGGCAGCAGATATATTTATTATGTCGATTATTTTTAGTATTTCATGAAGAGCTGTTTTTCGAAATTTAAACACAGTTGAAATTTTCACATTATCACATTTTTATTATGATCATTTTTCAAAAACATACGGCTCTTCAAAAAACACTTAAAAAGTCAGATAAAAATCGTTCCCTTTTTTTAAGTATCTACATATATATACATAATTCAATTGATTTCTAAAAAATATTATATACATATGTATGCACATACATACCTACATTATGTAGGCTACATATATTTTCATCATAAAAAAAAAACATAATTTCCTACCCAGATTATCACTTTTATTATTTACCCTCAAAAACTCTTGAAACCACTTCTTTACTATCCAGAATTTTATCCTTATCCCTTACCTTTGTATATGAAAACTATAGTACTATCATGGCGAGTTTTTTTTAGGGTTGCAGAGGTCCTGGTGGTGGCGCTGCAAAATGTGAGGTGTAAAATTCGATTTGGGGAGTCTTTAAGCGTCGAAAATTGGTGGTAGGGGCAAGAGTAGACTATTTTTTGGATTATTGCATCCAAAAAATATTAATAAATATCATTTAAAACCTCCATAAGCTCTTCGCAAAAAAAAAAGAGTAAGGGTTGCATAGGTAAATTAGATGTCGCCCCATTCGACTTCCACCATGATAGTACTATAGTTTTCATATACAAAGCCTTTACCTACCATAACAACATCCGAAAATCTAAAATCATTCAAGTTCATGATCAATTTGAAAAAAAATACCTCATTCAATAAATGCATAGCCTACAAATAATTTGCAAAGTTTGAAACTTTATAGTACCTACCTACAGTAGAAAAAAAAATATAAAGAAGAAAAATATAAATTTGATGGTAAAAATTGTAGCTTGGTTATTTTTGAGAAAAAAAAAATCAAAACAAATTTTCCTGTCTAAGACAAAATAAAAACTCCACAAATAACGCTTCGCGCATCAGAAACAAAAAGAAATACATACGAGTATAACAACATATGAGTATATTCCTTTCCACACAATTCATTTACAAAAACTTTTTCCATATACGCCATATACCCAAAACGAAATAATGACGAAAATACAAATCGTCCACTCTGGTTTGTACGCTACTTGTTCTTCTGCACAAAGAAGTATAAGTACATATGTAGGAAAAGGATGGGAGCAAAAAACAAGTTGTGTCTTGCGTGCGCTGTGCTCGCATACAATTTTTTCTTTCTGTCTCGTATGCCTACCACTCCAGAAATGTTTGTTCGAAGTTCAAACATGTTTCTAGGGTTTGGGTGAGCTTATTAACTTTTGGTTTTTATTCGAACATAAAAATCTTCGAATCTGAGTTCGAACTTTTGTCCGGAGGCCTCTTCAGTACAGTATAACACTTAAGAAAGATTTAAGAGAATTTAAACAGCTGATCATAGAAATACAATTGACTTTAAATAACAGCTATGACAAGAGAAAGCAAATCAGAATAGAGTTTTCGTTTAAAACAGTTGAGCGCAAAGGATTGAGAAATTTTGCTTGTGTGCAGGATTTAAATTTGCACAGTCTACCGACGCGTCGGTCGCACTGCTTATTGTGGGATACATTCATTTCAGACAAAAATCAACGTTTGAGTTCATTTTTCTATCAAAAATTTTGGTTGAGTGAATTCCTATATGTGCAAATCTGAAATTTGCACATTTCTACTCAAACGATTTTATGGGAAATAAAAATGAGTATATTTATTTCTATGGGAATTTTCGAGTGAAAAGGGCAAATAAAATATTTGCACGTATGGAGGAAGCTCGAAACTTTTTTTTTTTTGAATTAATTTATTCTAGGCGTTGATTTTAGTACATACACGAAGGATTTTTTTGCAAAATGATAAAATGGTTTAATTCGCATGTTTAGAAATTATTTCATAGTGACATAGTAAAAAAAATAATTAAAAAAAAAATAAATAAAGCAGGTTAATATAAAAAAAAAGAAAACATATGAATGTAGTTTTCTTGTTTTCTTCTATGGTAGGGCCGGCCCTGAACACAAGTATAAACCACGTCTGCTTTGTTGGTTTAAGAATGAAACCTTGGTTGTTGCATCACAAACGTAGTCAATTGCGCAATTTTTTATAGAAACATAATTTAAAATGAACTCTGAACGTGATTGAACCACTACGTTTATGATATTTAAACAAAAAAAAATATGAACGATTTCAATTTCACAATTTTTGAAGAATTTTTTTATGAACCACGTTCATAGTTAAGCAACAATTGTATTGTCGGTTAACAATGAAATCATGCTTGAATCAACTATGAACGTTGTTGATATCACAAATTTTCGTGATACTTAGCAAAAAAAATATCAACAATGCTCCATTAGTTGATTTGATCACGCCGCCTTGCGGACAGCTCCAACAAGCTGAAGATCCCCTTAAACGGACATATTTTCGGGAACGAACTTCTTTTTCGAAAATTTCATACAAATAACTTTCCTATAAACGGACACTCTAATATACGGATGCGGACACGTTTTCTTGCTCATTTCAGGTATAAAACTTCCCATACGTGGATACATTATTATATTTAAGGATTTTTTTTTTGTATAAAGAAATGAAAGGGAAAAGAACAGAATATCTTTTTTCTTGTTTCTGTTTTATGGTTAATACGTAAGTATTAACGCGAAGATCTAATAACCGGACAGTGTGATTTTATATTGACAGGTATTTAGGGGATTTCCCTATTTCTATTTCTTTCCCTTAACCGGACAGCTCTCATAACCGGACAAAAATTTGGGGACCATGAGTGTCCGCTTATTAGAGCTTTCACTGTACAAACGTAGGGATTTTCACAATTTTTGCTGCATTGTTGGCCAACAATGAAACATGCTTGAATCAACCAAGATTTTTTTCTCGGTGTGTTTACCATTATTTTTGTGTTGAGTGATCTTGATTTGAGAAATATTAAAAGTATTTTCTTAAGTTCGAGACATAACCCTAAGAATCGAACAAAAAATGTATCTTCTCTTAGGTTGCACATGATAAATCGTTCAAAAAGAGAATTGATCTACTTGGCTTCAAGACCTTATTTATATTTCATGTGATGTTAATGCTTGGATCAGACCATCCTCTTTACCTATGATTTGCGTAAAAATATAACTAAGGTATAGCATGTTAAAACGAGCTTCTGTGACCGCAGCACATATCATAGATATGTCTTCCTTCAAAAATTTTAAATTCTGGCCACAACGCCAGAAGCAGTTTGTTGGCTTTGGTGTGTCTGGTTAGTGTGGTTTAAAGGGCGGCAACCGAAGACTGAAACATTTTTTTGTTTCAATTATACCAAAAGGTACAGAAATGGAAACGAATACGTATTTCAATTATTGTCCTATTCCATTCATATATGTAAAACTAATGGTCCTGTTTAAGGTGGATTTACACGTACAATCCAAAGTGTCTGGTTGATGAATTAGTTTTGACACGCATGCAAAACATAGTGCAGGTGGCTTTTCATACGAAACGGCAGCAGCGCGTTGGAATGGTTGATAATTAAAATGTATCTAAATTTATAAGGATATATGATGCGTGATGACACCGCGCGTTAAATGGTTATTTTGATTCAAAGTATGTTTTGTATAGGTATACATAAATGATGGTGTTCCTACCACTTAACACCTTAATGATGATTAAGTTTGATACAATTTATATAAATGTGAAAACGGAAGCGAAGTATAGGTTTGGGTTAATAGCAGGATGTAGTAGATATGCTGATATTGGTAACAATAATATACCATTATTGTACATATGTATGCAGAAAGCAATACAACACGTAGATTGCAATGAGGGGATAAACTGAATTTATCGACTATATTTAAATTAATGTTGATGGCAATTTAATGAAGCGAATTGACACTTGCGTACAGACCTAAAGAGGTTATGAATGTGTCATTATGTACATTTTAAATGGGGCAACATGTATGAGGTGACTTATTAAATTGAATGGAAAATGCGGTTGAATTTGCAACCACTCTATGAATTGGACCATTTTTTTTCTATTACATTTAATAGATTTGTATTTAAGAGCAGAATCAAATTCAACAATAAGTGGAAACAAGTTCCTATGTGTAATGAAGATATAGATACATTTGAGCTGTCATTATAAAGGCCATTATTAAAATTTTACCGCATCATCAAATAAATACATATAAAAAATCCCTGTAAAGTTAAAGCTCTTTGGGCTACTTTGTTCAGAGCTAAGAAGCTTAATTTATGATCATGTATTCAAACTCGTTAATGGTAAAATGTGAAAGCGTGTGAAGGTAGCCTCCCTTTTTCTAATTTTTTTTTTTTGAAAGTTGTTCCCGGTTTGTTTTTTGAAAATATTCAAAAATGGGGGTATAGACTTCAAAAATCGTTTTCGACCCAGCCCCCTTTTTCGAAATAGAAATTTTGAATGTTATTCCAGAATGTATGTTCAAAATTCCAATTGTTGTGAAATTTACAAACGCGATTTAAATAATGATAATATAAAAGAGATATGATGGCGGAACAACAATCCGCAAAACACAAGTTATATTATTATTATTTATAAAAGATCAAATTAAACAAATGCACGACACCGACCGACACGACGTGCAACAAAAAAAAAATAGATTATAATGACAACTGTCAATTAATGGATGCGTTTCGCAATTTCTCAACAGGTAGCACAAAAGGTGCTGCCACCTGGATAGCTCAGCGACGGGGTGGGTTCAGCGACGTGGGGATCTTTTTGATCGAATTTCCGATCAATAAAATTAATAAAAGAATAATCAAAATAAAATGTCTGTAAAAAAAAAAAAGATTAGGGTGTTCCTGAAATGAACTGAAAATGGGCGCCAGCGATTTTTTTTTATATAAAGGAAATCACAAACCTTTTGGAGCTGATACGACGGTGATTGAATTTTCAAAAGAAAAGAACAAAAAAAATAAGATTTAAAATAAAGATTTTTTTTTTTTATTGAATTGAAATTTTTTTGCTTGGGAAACCTTGCAAAAGCAGGATAAAAACCCAAGATCTTTTAGACGAATTTTGAACAAAAGATTTGAACAAAAGAAGAGGGACCGTTAACACTTTTGTCCCGAAAGAACATAAACGGTTTAATGGGTCGCGAGTTCCGTTTTTTTTCGGAAAGATTTTTTTTTTTACGGAACAAAAGCCAAACGATTAAACAATTTTCAACCAATTAACAACGAAATTCAACGCACAACCAAATATAATATAATAAGAAAATCAAAAAAAAAATACTTAGCTTGCCAAAATCCTCCTAGCCGAGATAAATTTTCCTCCTTTTTTTTTTTTGATTCTCCCAAACTTTCTCCACTAACTTTCACTTTCCTTTTTCTTCTCAAACTTGTACCAACTTTCTTTTCGATAAACTCAAAAAAACTCAAAAAAAAATAAAATATTCTTTTCACTAAAATTTCCTTTTTTTTTAACTTTTCCAAAACTTTCTTTTTCGCTTAAAAAAATCAAGAACCATCGGTTCACTCTCAAGACGGGTAAGAAGTGCTCTTCCAGGCTTTCACCTTGCCTGGACGACCTCTTCCTTTTTCCAATGCCCAAGTGCTTTCGGCCAATCAGAAAGCGTGGATCTCGATCGCGTCATCATTCAGCTACACCCAGCATATTTGCAAGAGTGAGCGAACGCAGTTGAGACCCCACCGCCTATCCTACTCGCACTTTAAACCCCAGCTTTCTGCATTGTCATTGCCACTGAATTCGCTGTCCTTTGGTAGGACTTCCAAAGGGCGGGAATTCAGTGGATGCATTCAGCCATCCTACTCACACCCACTCAAAATTTAAAAGAAAGTTTTGGCAAGTTCGAAAAGAAATTTATGTTTATGCCCGTGTGCATTTTTCCCCCTCGGCTAAAATGTAAAATTATTATACGTGAAAATTAGTGGGAAGCTTATTTCCATCTTCAAAGATATCGGTGAGGAGAGTTTGGCAGTAATTTCCTACTTCGCGATTCTACTCTAAATCGTTGGACTTTTGCGCAGATTAAAGGAAAGGACTATGGTTAACGTTCCATCTTGTACATAAAATATTTTCGTAAAGTTACGTTGGGCATTCAGCCATTCTCATACAGAGTCACATCTGCAATCGGGGACCAAGTGTCGCCCGTGCCAATTCTTGATTAGAGCATGACCAGACCACCTGTCTGTCACTTCAAGCTGGGTTTGTGTGGACTATCCATCACACACTCAATAATTTGCGGACCGCCGGTCACACAGTTGATTTTTGATTGATATAAACCTGCTTTGGTTGCTTTTCCAAAATACTTAAGAGCAGGCAAGAGAAGATTGTAGGCTTCAGCAGATCTTTTTGATGCTGCTTGTAATTTTTTCCCAATATCGATTCTGAGCTCTTTGAATCGTTCTTCGATCTCACCAGGATCTTGAACGTTCTCAGAATTTTTTGTTAAAGATGGTACTTCTCGACCCGAAGTCACCATATCCCTCCCAAAGTTCGCATAATAAGGCGAAACACCTAACACCTCATGCTGTGACGTGCGAATGGCACACGCCACCTTGCTGAGCTGTGAATCCCACACTCTGTGGTTTTCAGCCACGTATGCCCGTAACGTGGTCTTAAGGATCTGATTGATCCTTTCCGCAGGATTCGCCTGCGGGTGGTAATGAGCTGTAAATTTTAATTGTGACCCGTACGCCTGGCAAAGCGTTTTCAGTTCCTTAGATCGAAACTGGGGACCGTTGTCACTCACGATCACCTTAGGAATGCCAAATAAAAGAAATACGTTATCCTCTAATTCCCTAACTATGGCCTTAGCAGTGGCCGACCTCAACGCAAACAGGAGTGGAAACTTTGTGAAGTAATCCACCACTGTTAAAATATAAATGAAACCCCTACTCGATTTTGGGAGTGGACCTACCAAATCACACAAATCATTTCCCATGGCAACCTAATTCCTACCCTCTCAGTCATTAATCCAGCTGGTTTCTCATTCACCGGTTTTACTTGTTGGCAAACTCTACAACTCCTAACATATTTGGTTATATCGGCCCTCATCTTTGGCCAGTAAAACTTTGCCCCGATTCTAGCAAAAGTTTTCCTAACGCCCATGTGTCCCGCTAGAGGGCCATCATGGTATTCCTGTAAAATAGCTAACCTATCATTTTTCCCTATCACTCTCTTCCATTCTTGATTATTTTCATGCACAATAACGTACTTTGCCTTCACAAGTTTGAACAACTGACCTTGCTCAACTCGCCTGACCTTGCTCAACTCGCCTGTAATCATTTTATTCACCCAAGCGTCTGAATCCTCGTCTGAGATACCATCCAACTGTGGCACTCCTCGAGAAAGCATATCCGGAACGACATGCTCCTTGCCCTTGCGGTGAATGATTTCGAAGTCGAATTGTTGAAGCCTAATTGCCCATCGGGCCAACCTACCTTGAGGATCTTTAAGATTGCTTAACCATACCAAGGAATAATGTCTGTCACAACCGTAAACCGAACGCCTTCGATATACGGCCGCAACTTCTCAACAGCCCAGAGTACAGCTAAGCACTCTTTTTCTGTAGTACTATAATTCCTCTCGTTCCTATTTAAAGACCTACTAAGGTAGCAGACAACCTTTTCTCCCTCATCGAAATTTTGCGAAAGTACTGCACCGATACCAAAATCTGAAGCTTCTGTTTGTACGACAAAAGGTCGTTTAAAATCTGGGCAAGTCAGTATAGGTGCTGTCACCAAACATTCCTTTGCCCTCCTAAAACTATCCTCACAGTTCTGAGTCCAAATGAACTTCCTATTCTTCTTTAACAAGTCTGACAAAGGCCGAAGTAATTCAGCAAAATTTGGTACAAAACGACGGTACCATGAAACTGTCCCTATAAAACTCCTAACTTCTTTTACATTCCTCGGTGCTGGAATCCTAACCATGCTTTCCACTTTCTCTGGATCTACGTGTAAACCATTTCGATCCACTATATACCCTAAAAATTTTAATGATGGCATGCAAAAATTGCATTTTTCCCTACTGACTTTCAAACCCGCTTCACTCAACCTTTTCATCACCTCATTGAGAATTTCTAGGTGTTTTTCGAAATTATCCGCAAAGATGATGATGTCGTCTAAATAGACGAAAACGAATGGCTCAAGATCGGCACCCAAAACTGTGTCGATAAATCTCTGCCAAGTCGCAGGTGAATTGTGCAGACCGAAAGGCATTCTTCTAAATTGAAAGAGACCCCTCCCTGGTACCGTAAAGGCAGTATAAGGCTTTGATTCCTCCTCCATCGGAATCTGCCAATATGCTGACTTTATGTCTAATGAGGACAAGAACCTTGCACCTCGAAGCCTATCTAAAATTGAATTTATATAAGGCAGTGGATAAGCATCCCTATCTGTATTTTAATTCAATTTCCTATAGTCTACACAAAATCTAAAAGACCCATCCTTCTTTTTTACTAATAGTATTGGAGATGACCAAGCACTTGTCGATCTCTCAATAACTCCTGCTTCTAACATTTCGTTTAATTCCCTATCTATATGTCCCTGCATTGCCGGAGAAACCGGATAATACCGCTGTTTAATCGGTTCCGCCGACGTCCTAATCTTGTGCTCAACCATCGTTGTGCACCCTAAGCCCTCAGGCATTTTCCTAAAAGAATCCTCAATAAAATTTTCTAACAACTTGATTTCCCTATCACTCAATTCAGAACGTTCTGTAATAGAACAAATCGAAACCGGCTGTTCCGAAAAATTCCACTCACGCGATCTTAAATCCGGGACAATACCCGACAAGGCCCAAAAATCGGCACCCAAAATCAACGTGAGTGGTAGGGATGGTATAACAAGACATTCAATCAATATTGCCTTGTCTTCTACTATAATTGGAAGAGAGAGAGTCCCTAAAACCTCAACGCCTTTTCCGTCAGCTAACCGTACGCTGCGGACCAAATCTGTCTTTACTGAAAGACCTAAATTCTGAAAAATTTTCCAAGAATCCCTACCTATTATGGTTCTAGAAGCTCCTGAATCTAATAAACCTAAAAATTTAGAACCATAAATGCTAACCGTTAAAAATGGTCTCCTATCACTGCCTCTAAAGTAAAACCTAAATGAACCTGATTCACCAACTGGTTACCAGCAGGTAACCTCTTCAATTTCTTCGAACTTCTTGCCCTGCTGGCGCAGAAGTCCGTTGCCCATTTCCCGAACAGCGACGACAATTTTGTCTATTGACACCTAACTGACCACAACCAAAACAACGCCTAGGAGCGGAACACCTGTTTGCAAAATGGCCTGATCCATTGCAATTAAAACACCTGATCGAAGGACGTTGATTTGAAGAAGGGGCCTGACGAGCAGTTTGGTTGTTCCCAACAACAACCGAAACTGTTGGAGTTTCCAAACCTATATAAGCTAGATCCGGTTCTAGCAGGTTCCTATTATTCCTAACACTGGGTGGTGGAAGATACGACTCCACATTTGCTCTGACCGATTCTAAATTCCTACCTAAAGCAACCAAATCGGATACGCAACTTGGTTTCGCCAAACCAAGTTGAGTCTGGTAGAAAGGTGTCAAGTTCCTTTGAATCATTGACAACTTCCTACTTTCCGAAATCGGTTCAGTTAACCTACCAAATAAGTTCTGCATCGTTGCAACATAGACCCCGATGGATTCATCTTGGCCTTGTGTACGACGCCTTATTTCATCCAGTAAAGAATCATCGTAATTCGGTGGCAAGAACTCCAGCTTCAAGTCTCTGACGAGTTCTGGCCACGAATTAACCGACAACCTAATCGCCCTATACCAAATAAGAGCTTTTCCCACAAAAATCTCAACCGCTGCCCTAAAAAGTTGGGTTTCCGAAACCCCCCTAGCCGAACGAATTTCCTCAACCCTTTCTAAAAATGAATTCACTGAAGCACCACAGCGCTCCCCAGTGAACTTCACATCCCACTTTGAAATATTTTGAAATTTGTCTCTACTAACAACTACTTGCTCTACCATTGAGTCATCCCTATTACCACTATCTTTATTTTTTGATGTATCTTCAGAAGTAACCGACTTTTCAACTTGTTCCCTTTCTTGCTTCTTTCGGTTTTTCTGTGCATCTATTTCATCTTCCTCTTCTTCGCTTCCCTCTTCTTCATCTTCCCCGTCTAGATCTGCCATAGCCAATATCAATTTATTTTTCAAAGCAAGCCTACTCTTTTCTTGCGTTTCATTTTCCGGTAAAGACCTTTCAACTCTTCGCAAACCCCATTCTACCTTCGTAAGAATTTTTAAATATTCCTTCGAAGTTTCCGACTTCGGAGGATTCTCCAAAAGTTTCCCTATTTCTAGTAATTTCTTTTCTACAGCCTGGGCATCCTCTTCAAATTTGAAAGGATACCCAGGAGGTATAAAATAATTCCTACGCTCTAATTTCAAAGCTGCCCTAAGCGTCTTGCGCATTTCCTCTACCGTCCCTATTGTCAATCCACGGCACTGGATTTCATAGACTATTTCGTCTTGCGACAATCTATTCACCTGACTCGACTCCATTTAGAAAAAATAATGTTAAAAAAAAATAAAATCGTTAGTTAAACCGGAATAGAGAAATAAACTTGAGAAGAAAAAAAAAATCACTTACAACTTTTCAAAATTGAATAAACAACCAATAAAAATAAAACCCACTGTTAAAAAAAACTAACTCTTTAATTTTTAACTTTATTTTTTTCTAAGTAGCGTCCCAAAACAACCAAACAGTATTTTAATAGTAATTAGGAATAATTAAATTATGTTAAAAAAAGTTACTCAACAATACGAAAAAAATAAAATCGCAAAAAAAAACTAATAAAATTGTAACCCTAAAATATAGTACTTTATCGATGTGGCAACACCAATCGATAATTCACCACACTGATTTTATCTCCTACACCTGTCAAAAAAAATTTCCCCACAAAATAAAATGGATGCCCCTCAAACTAAAATAGCACTAGCAAATAATAATAAAATATAAAATAATAACAACCAAAACAAATCAACAAAAACAATAAGAAAAAAAAGAAAATGTAAGAAAAAAATTAAAAACCTTACTCAGTCCTCTTTCCTTAACAATTTCCTTAACTCCTTGTTTCTCTTTTTTTTTCATTAACGTACATTATGTAGGTATGTATGTAGCTAGGTTAGGTAGCTTACTCCATTTGCGCCACGCTATGCCCTTGAAATTTTTTCCACCAAAAAAAAACACTTTAACCTTGAAAAAGAAAAAAGAAACACCAAGTAAATTTTCTTAATTTTCAATAAAAAAGAAACACAACACTTCCCTTAAACCACACAAAAGTAAAAACAAACAAGAACAAAAGTGGAATATGCACTTCTTGCAGTTTTTCCACCACCAAAAGAGACAAGGAAGCCCCACGTTTGGACGCCAATTGTTGTGAAATTTACAAACGCGATTTAAATAATGATAATATAAAAGAGATATGATGGCGGAACAACAATCCGCAAAACACAAGTTATATTATTATTATTTATAAAAGATCAAATTAAACAAATGCACGACACCGACCGACACGACGTGCAACAAAAAAAATAGATTATAATGACAACTCGTCGCCTGAGAAAAAGAATGTCGTATATCACAAAAATGGTTTTTTGAGGTTTGAATGCAGTTTTGATAAGAAAAAAATAATCTTTCGAATGGTGCAATCCGCGTTTTGATATCTCCTTTAGTTTCGGAGATATTTTGTATTATTTTGTCGTATGTGCAAGGTCAAATGCGTTTTGGGTATTAATTTTGTCGTATGTGTAAGAATTTTTCACATACGACATTTTTTCTATGTAAAATCGCGGTTTTTGTTGGTTGCGTAAATGATTGTCGTATGTGTTTGAAATCCTTCACATACAACAATTTTTTCCAGTTTCGCTGTCATTGATTCTCATTATTGTCGGTCGACAACTTCTAGAAAATATTTAGAGGCACACTTAAGCGTGCAAAAAATGTATGATTTATATAAAACGACTTTAAATGATCCTGTTTCATTGTACATTTATAGATATGTATTCAATACCTGTTTCAACCTTTCCTTTTATAGACCTAAGAAAGATATTTGTGACAAATGTTCTCTTTTTAATTCAAATAAAAACAATGCCACTGAAGCTGAAACACAGATCTTCGAAAGTCACATAAGAGAAAAAAAACTTAAGAGGGCCGAACGTGATAAAGACCTGCAAAATATCGACCCGAACTCTGCAGTTTTGTTTTATGATTTAGAAAATGTTTTTGCACTCCCAAAAATGTATACTTCTAACTTCTTTTATAAAAGGAAACTATCCGTTTATACCCTAACCGGCACTCTTATTGTCCCTGGGTGCAAAAAAATTACATACTGCGCCATATGGAACGAAACGCTAAACCGGCGTTCCGGCAACGATATCGCCAGTGCATTACTTAAAATTCTGTCTAAAGTTGTAACTGATCATCCTAACCTAAAGACTATGACCCTATGGAGCGATTCTTGCGTACCGCAAAATAGAAACAGCATAAATTCGACGGCAATTCTGCAATTTTTGCACGATCACTCAGGGGTTGAAGAGATTGTTCAAAAATATTGTGAACCAGGTCATTCGTGTTTGCAAGAAGTTGATGCTGTTCATAGCGTCATCGAGAAACATTTGAGAAACATTGAAGTTCCTAGTCAAGTTTCATTAATAAGAATTTTAAAAAATATGAATTATCCCAATGTACAATTGCAGTTACTGCAAATGAACTTGGCAGATTTCAAAAACTTCACTTTAAAATCCAATAACTTATCTTTTAAAAACATAAAATTTTTTCAAATAAAAAGTTTATTTTATAATAAAAATAACCTATTCAGTGTTGGATATAAACATTCTTTTAATGATTGCATGTATACTTTCGAAAACGTCAAAAAACAAATTAAAGGTCGTAATAAGGAAAATATTAATTATAATCTTTTTTGGCAACTCGAATTGCGAGTTGCTTCAGCAAAAGAAGTGGACAAAAAGAAAAAAGATGATATCAAAAGCATGATACCTTATTTGTCAGAAGAAGATAAATCTTTTTACAGAGCCATTTTTAAACTATAAAAAATGCAATTTTTTATTTTTTTTTTTAAGAAAAACTTGATATCTTTTATAATCTACTCTATTTTCATTTTATGCACCTACAAGAAAATGTGATGAATTTCTTAATTTATATACTAGTTTTAAGTTAGTATTTTTATATTTTTTTTTTGTTAAATTGTTTTGTTATTTTGTGTACATTATCCTTTTATGCATAAGAAAATGTCATTAATTTCGTAATTTATGTATTTTAGTTTTAAGTTAATATTTTTATTTTTTTGTTTCATTGTTTTGTTAAGTTGATAAATCACCATGGATGTGTTTATGTTTTTTTTAGATTTAATGTTTATTTTTTTAAAAAGAAGAAGACTGTTTATTTTTATTTTATGTGAATTAAATTATTTTTGTTTCAAAAAATATTGAATAACTCGTAGTTTTCTTTATTTGTTTGAATAAAAAGTAACAGAATTGGGTAAAAGTTTGTCGTATGTGCAAATTTTTTGTCGTATGTGTATGGAATAAACATTTTAGTTAGCAAAATGTAACATACGACAAAATAATACTATGGTTTATTGGCTTTAAAATCTGTAGAAATGGAAGCTGGGTTTTAATTTTGATTATAAAATGAAGTTCCATCAGCTCTGCAACTATAGTTAAAGTTTTGAAAAATTATTCGTAGCCGTTTCGGAGATATGATTTTTTAAACTTTGATTGCGATTTCCCAAAATCAAAAAAATGTCGCTTACGACATTATCATTCTCGGGCGACGAACTGTCAATTAATGGATGCGTTTCGCAATTCCTCAACAGGTAGCACAAAAGGTGCTGCTACCTGGATAGCTCAGCGGCGGGGTGGGTTCAGCGACATGGGGATCTTTTTGATCGAATTTCCGATCAATAAAATTAATAAAAGAATAATCAAAATAAAATGTCTGTAAAAAAAATAAGATTAGGGTGTTCCTGAAATGAACTGAAAATGGGCGCCAGCGATTTTTTTTTTATATAAAGGAAATCACAAACCTTTTGGAGCGGATACGACGGTGATTGAATTTTCAAAAGAAAAGAACAAAAAAAATAAGATTTAAAATAAAGATTTTTTTTTTATTGAATTGAAATTTTTTTGCTTGGGAAACCTTGCAAAAGCAGGATAAAAACCCAAGATCTTTTAGACGAATTTTGAACAAAAGATTTGAACAAAAGAAGATGGACCGTTAACACTTTTGTCCCGAAAGAACAAAAACGGTTTAACGGGTCGCGAGTTCCGTTTTTTTTTCGGAGAGATTTTTTTTTACGGAACAAAAGCCAAACGATTAAACAATTTTCAACCAATTAACAACGAAATTCAACGCACAACCAAATATAATATAATAAGAAAATCAAAAAAAAATACTTAGCTTGCCAAAATCCTCCCAGCCGAGATACATTTTCCTCCTTTTTTTTTTTTGATTCTCCCAAACTTTCTCCACTAACTTTCACTTTCCTTTTTCTTCTCAAACTTGTACCAACTTTCTTTTCGATAAACTCAAAAAAACTCAAAAAAAAATAAAATATTCTTTTCACTAAAATTTCCTTTTTTTTTAACTTTTCCAAAACTTTCTTTTTCGCTTAAAAAAATCAAGAACCATCGGTTCACTCTCAAGACGGGTAAGAAGTGCTCTTCCAGGCTTTCACCTTGCCTGGACGACCTCTTCCTTTTTCCAATGCCCAAGTGCTTTCGGCCAATCAGAAAGCGTGGATCTCGATCGCGTCATCATTCAGCTACACCCAGCATATTTGCAAGAGTGAGCGAACGCAGTTGAGACCCCACCGCCTATCCTACTCGCACTTTAAACCCCAGCTTTCTGCATTGTCATTGCCACTGAATTCGCTGTCCTTTGGTAGGACTTCCAAAGGGCGGGAATTCAGTGGATGCATTCAGCCATCCTACTCACACCCACTCAAAATTTAAAAGAAAGTTTTGGCAAGTTCGAAAAGAAATTTATGTTTATGCCCGTGTGCATTTTTCCCCCTCGGCTAAAATGTAAAATTATTATACGTGAAAATTAGTGGGAAGCTTATTTCCATCTTCAAAGATATCGGTGAGGAGAGTTTGGCAGTAATTTCCTACTTCGCGATTCTACTCTAAATCGTTGGACTTTTGCGCAGATTAAAGGAAAGGACTATGGTTAACGTTCCATCTTGTACATAAAATATTTTCGTAAAGTTACGTTGGGCATTCAGCCATTCTCATACAGAGTCACATCTGCAATCGGGGACCAAGTGTCGCCCGTGCCAATTCTTGATTAGGGCATGACCAGACCACCTGTCTGTCACTTCAAGCTGGGTTTGTGTGGACTATCCATCACACACTCAATAATTTGCGGACCGCCGGTCACACAGTTGATTTTTGATTGATATAAACCTGCTTTGGTTGCTTTTCCAAAATACTTAAGAGCAGGCAAGAGAAGATTGTAGGCTTCAGCAGATCTTTTTGATGCTGCTTGTAATTTTTTCCCAATATCGATTCTGAGCTCTTTGAATCGTTCTTCGATCTCACCAGGATCTTGAACGTTCTCAGAATTTTTTGTTAAAGATGGTACTTCTCGACCCGAAGTCACCATATCCCTCCCAAAGTTCGCATAATAAGGCGAAACACCTAACACCTCATGCTGTGACGTGCGAATGGCACACGCCACCTTGCTGAGCTGTGAATCCCACACTCTGTGGTTTTCAGCCACGTATGCCCGTAACGTGGTCTTAAGGATCTGATTGATCCTTTCCGCAGGATTCGCCTGCGGGTGGTAATGAGCTGTAAATTTTAATTGTGACCCGTACGCCTGGCAAAGCGTTTTCAGTTCCTTAGATCGAAACTGGGGACCGTTGTCACTCACGATCACCTTAGGAATGCCAAATAAAAGAAATACGTTATCCTCTAATTCCCTAACTATGGCCTTAGCAGTGGCCGACCTCAACGCAAACAGGAGTGGAAACTTTGTGAAGTAATCCACCACTGTTAAAATATAAATGAAACCCCTACTCGATTTTGGGAGTGGACCTACCAAATCACACAAATCATTTCCCATGGCAACCTAATTCCTACCCTCTCAGTCATTAATCCAGCTGGTTTCTCATTCACCGGTTTTACTTGTTGGCAAACTCTACAACTCCTAACATATTTGGTTATATCGGCCCTCATCTTTGGCCAGTAAAACTTTGCCCCGATTCTAGCAAAAGTTTTCCTAACGCCCATGTGTCCCGCTAGAGGGCCATCATGGTATTCCTGTAAAATAGCTAACCTATCATTTTTCCCTATCACTCTCTTCCATTCTTGATTATTTTCATGCACAATAACGTACTTTGCCTTCACAAGTTTGAACAACTGACCTTGCTCAACTCGCCTGACCTTGCTCAACTCGCCTGTAATCATTTTATTCACCCAAGCGTCTGAATCCTCGTCTGAGATACCATCCAACTGTGGCACTCCTCGAGAAAGCATATCCGGAACGACATGCTCCTTGCCCTTGCGGTGAATGATTTCGAAGTCGAATTGTTGAAGCCTAATTGCCCATCGGGCCAACCTACCTTGAGGATCTTTAAGATTGCTTAACCATACCAAGGAATAATGATCTGTCACAACCGTAAACCGAACGCCTTCGATATACGGCCGCAACTTCTCAACAGCCCAGAGTACAGCTAAGCACTCTTTTTCTGTAGTACTATAATTCCTCTCGTTCCTATTTAAAGACCTACTAAGGTAGCAGACAACCTTTTCTCCCTCATCGAAATTTTGCGAAAGTACTGCACCGATACCAAAATCTGAAGCTTCTGTTTGTACGACAAAAGGTCGTTTAAAATCTGGGCAAGTCAGTATAGGTGCTGTCACCAAACATTCCTTTGCCCTCCTAAAACTATCCTCACAGTTCTGAGTCCAAATGAACTTCCTATTCTTCTTTAACAAGTCTGACAAAGGCCGAAGTAATTCAGCAAAATTTGGTACAAAACGACGGTACCATGAAACTGTCCCTATAAAACTCCTAACTTCTTTTACATTCCTCGGTGCTGGAATCCTAACCATGCTTTCCACTTTCTCTGGATCTACGTGTAAACCATTTCGATCCACTATATACCCTAAAAATTTTAATGATGGCATGCAAAAATTGCATTTTTCCCTACTGACTTTCAAACCCGCTTCACTCAACCTTTTCATCACCTCATTGAGAATTTCTAGGTGTTTTTCGAAATTATCCGCAAAGATGATGATGTCGTCTAAATAGACGAAAACGAATGGCTCAAGATCGGCACCCAAAACTGTGTCGATAAATCTCTGCCAAGTCGCAGGTGAATTGTACAGACCGAAAGGCATTCTTCTAAATTGAAAGAGACCCCTCCCTGGTACCGTAAAGGCAGTATAAGGCTTTGATTCCTCCTCCATCGGAATCTGCCAATATGCTGACTTTATGTCTAATGAGGACAAGAACCTTGCACCTCGAAGCCTATCTAAAATTGAATTTATATAAGGCAGTGGATAAGCATCCCTATCTGTATTTTAATTCAATTTCCTATAGTCTACACAAAATCTAAAAGACCCATCCTTCTTTTTTACTAATAGTATTGGAGATGACCAAGCACTTGTCGATCTCTCAATAACTCCTGCTTCTAACATTTCGTTTAATTCCCTATCTATATGTCCCTGCATTGCCGGAGAAACCGGATAATACCGCTGTTTAATCGGTTCCGCCGACGTCCTAATCTTGTGCTCAACCATCGTTGTGCACCCTAAGCCCTCAGGCATTTTCCTAAAAGAATCCTCAATAAAATTTTCTAACAACTTGATTTCCCTATCACTCAATTCAGAACGTTCTGTAATAGAACAAATCGAAACCGGCTGTTCCGAAAAATTCCACTCACGCGATCTTAAATCCGGGACAATACCCGACAAGGCCCAAAAATCGGCACCCAAAATCAACGTGAGTGGTAGGGATGGTATAACAAGACATTCAATCAATATTGCCTTGTCTTCTACTATAATTGGAAGAGAGAGAGTCCCTAAAACCTCAACGCCTTTTCCGTCAGCTAACCGTACGCTGCGGACCAAATCTGTCTTTACTGAAAGACCTAAATTCTGAAAAATTTTCCAAGAATCCCTACCTATTATGGTTCTAGAAGCTCCTGAATCTAATAAACCTAAAAATTTAGAACCATAAATGCTAACCGTTAAAAATGGTCTCCTATCACTGCCTCTAAAGTAAAACCTAAATGAACCTGATTCACCAACTGGTTACCAGCAGGTAACCTCTTCAATTTCTTCGAACTTCTTGCCCTGCTGGCGCAGAAGTCCGTTGCCCATTTCCCGAACAGCGACGACAATTTTGTCTATTGACACCTAACTGACCACAACCAAAACAACGCCTAGGAGCGGAACACCTGTTTGCAAAATGGCCTGATCCATTGCAATTAAAACACCTGATCGAAGGACGTTGATTTGAAGAAGGGGCCTGACGAGCAGTTTGGTTGTTCCCAACAACAACCGAAACTGTTGGAGTTTCCAAACCTATATAAGCTAGATCCGGTTCTAGCAGGTTCCTATTATTCCTAACACTGGGTGGTGGAAGATACGACTCCACATTTGCTCTGACCGATTCTAAATTCCTACCTAAAGCAACCAAATCGGATACGCAACTTGGTTTCGCCAAACCAAGTTGAGTCTGGTAGAAAGGTGTCAAGTTCCTTTGAATCATTGACAACTTCCTACTTTCCGAAATCGGTTCAGTTAACCTACCAAATAAGTTCTGCATCGTTGCAACATAGACCCCGATGGATTCATCTTGGCCTTGTGTACGACGCCTTATTTCATCCAGTAAAGAATCATCGTAATTCGGTGGCAAGAACTCCAGCTTCAAGTCTCTGACGAGTTCTGGCCACGAATTAACCGACAACCTAATCGCCCTATACCAAATAAGAGCTTTTCCCACAAAAATCTCAACCGCTGCCCTAAAAAGTTGGGTTTCCGAAACCCCCCTAGCCGAACGAATTTCCTCAACCCTTTCTAAAAATGAATTCACTGAAGCACCACAGCGCTCCCCAGTGAACTTCACATCCCACTTTGAAATATTTTGAAATTTGTCTCTACTAACAACTACTTGCTCTACCATTGAGTCATCCCTATTACCACTATCTTTATTTTTTGATGTATCTTCAGAAGTAACCGACTTTTCAACTTGTTCCCTTTCTTGCTTCTTTCGGTTTTTCTGTGCATCTATTTCATCTTCCTCTTCTTCGCTTCCCTCTTCTTCATCTTCCCCGTCTAGATCTGCCATAGCCAATATCAATTTATTTTTCAAAGCAAGCCTACTCTTTTCTTGCGTTTCATTTTCCGGTAAAGACCTTTCAACTCTTCGCAAACCCCATTCTACCTTCGTAAGAATTTTTAAATATTCCTTCGAAGTTTCCGACTTCGGAGGATTCTCCAAAAGTTTCCCTATTTCTAGTAATTTCTTTTCTACAGCCTGGGCATCCTCTTCAAATTTGAAAGGATACCCAGGAGGTATAAAATAATTCCTACGCTCTAATTTCAAAGCTGCCCTAAGCGTCTTGCGCATTTCCTCTACCGTCCCTATTGTCAATCCACGGCACTGGATTTCATAGACTATTTCGTCTTGCGACAATCTATTCACCTGACTCGACTCCATTTAGAAAAAATAATGTTAAAAAAAAATAAAATCGTTAGTTAAACCGGAATAGAGAAATAAACTTGAGAAGAAAAAAAAAATCACTTACAACTTTTCAAAATTGAATAAACAACCAATAAAAATAAAACCCACTGTTAAAAAAAACTAACTCTTTAATTTTTAACTTTATTTTTTTCTAAGTAGCGTCCCAAAACAACCAAACAGTATTTTAATAGTAATTAGGAATAATTAAATTATGTTAAAAAAAGTTACTCAACAATACGAAAAAAATAAAATCGCAAAAAAAAACTAATAAAATTGTAACCCTAAAATATAGTACTTTATCGATGTGGCAACACCAATCGATAATTCACCACACTGATTTTATCTCCTACACCTGTCAAAAAAAATTTCCCCACAAAATAAAATGGATGCCCCTCAAACTAAAATAGCACTAGCAAATAATAATAAAATATAAAATAATAACAACCAAAACAAATCAACAAAAACAATAAGAAAAAAAAGAAAATGTAAGAAAAAAATTAAAAACCTTACTCAGTCCTCTTTCCTTAACAATTTCCTTAACTCCTTGTTTCTCTTTTTTTTTCATTAACGTACATTATGTAGGTATGTATGTAGCTAGGTTAGGTAGCTTACTCCATTTGCGCCACGCTATGCCCTTGAAATTTTTTCCACCAAAAAAA
Organism: Syrphus vitripennis; assembly: GCA_958431115.1. Classification (NCBI taxonomy): domain Eukaryota; kingdom Metazoa; phylum Arthropoda; class Insecta; order Diptera; family Syrphidae; genus Syrphus; species Syrphus vitripennis. The sequence goes on along the minus strand of OY288109.1, from coordinate 34,956,072 downwards.
AACACTTTAACCTTGAAAAAGAAAAAAGAAACACCAAGTAAATTTTCTTAATTTTCAATAAAAAAGAAACACAACACTTCCCTTAAACCACACAAAAGTAAAAACAAACAAGAACAAAAGTGGAATATGCACTTCTTGCAGTTTTTCCACCACCAAAAGAGACAAGGAAGCCCCACGTTTGGACGCCAATTGTTGTGAAATTTACAAACGCGATTTAAATAATGATAATATAAAAGAGATATGATGGCGGAACAACAATCCGCAAAACACAAGTTATATTATTATTATTTATAAAAGATCAAATTAAACAAATGCACGACACCGACCGACACGACGTGCAACAAAAAAAATAGATTATAATGACAACTCGTCGCCTGAGAAAAAGAATGTCGTATATCACAAAAATGGTTTTTTGAGGTTTGAATGCAGTTTTGATAAGAAAAAAATAATCTTTCGAATGGTGCAATCCGCGTTTTGATATCTCCTTTAGTTTCGGAGATATTTTGTATTATTTTGTCGTATGTGCAAGGTCAAATGCGTTTTGGGTATTAATTTTGTCGTATGTGTAAGAATTTTTCACATACGACATTTTTTCTATGTAAAATCGCGGTTTTTGTTGGTTGCGTAAATGATTGTCGTATGTGTTTGAAATCCTTCACATACAACAATTTTTTCCAGTTTCGCTGTCATTGATTCTCATTATTGTCGGTCGACAACTTCTAGAAAATATTTAGAGGCACACTTAAGCGTGCAAAAAATGTATGATTTATATAAAACGACTTTAAATGATCCTGTTTCATTGTACATTTATAGATATGTATTCAATACCTGTTTCAACCTTTCCTTTTATAGACCTAAGAAAGATATTTGTGACAAATGTTCTCTTTTTAATTCAAATAAAAACAATGCCACTGAAGCTGAAACACAGATCTTCGAAAGTCACATAAGAGAAAAAAAACTTAAGAGGGCCGAACGTGATAAAGACCTGCAAAATATCGACCCGAACTCTGCAGTTTTGTTTTATGATTTAGAAAATGTTTTTGCACTCCCAAAAATGTATACTTCTAACTTCTTTTATAAAAGGAAACTATCCGTTTATACCCTAACCGGCACTCTTATTGTCCCTGGGTGCAAAAAAATTACATACTGCGCCATATGGAACGAAACGCTAAACCGGCGTTCCGGCAACGATATCGCCAGTGCATTACTTAAAATTCTGTCTAAAGTTGTAACTGATCATCCTAACCTAAAGACTATGACCCTATGGAGCGATTCTTGCGTACCGCAAAATAGAAACAGCATAAATTCGACGGCAATTCTGCAATTTTTGCACGATCACTCAGGGGTTGAAGAGATTGTTCAAAAATATTGTGAACCAGGTCATTCGTGTTTGCAAGAAGTTGATGCTGTTCATAGCGTCATCGAGAAACATTTGAGAAACATTGAAGTTCCTAGTCAAGTTTCATTAATAAGAATTTTAAAAAATATGAATTATCCCAATGTACAATTGCAGTTACTGCAAATGAACTTGGCAGATTTCAAAAACTTCACTTTAAAATCCAATAACTTATCTTTTAAAAACATAAAATTTTTTCAAATAAAAAGTTTATTTTATAATAAAAATAACCTATTCAGTGTTGGATATAAACATTCTTTTAATGATTGCATGTATACTTTCGAAAACGTCAAAAAACAAATTAAAGGTCGTAATAAGGAAAATATTAATTATAATCTTTTTTGGCAACTCGAATTGCGAGTTGCTTCAGCAAAAGAAGTGGACAAAAAGAAAAAAGATGATATCAAAAGCATGATACCTTATTTGTCAGAAGAAGATAAATCTTTTTACAGAGCCATTTTTAAACTATAAAAAATGCAATTTTTTATTTTTTTTTTAAGAAAAACTTGATATCTTTTATAATCTACTCTATTTTCATTTTATGCACCTACAAGAAAATGTGATGAATTTCTTAATTTATATACTAGTTTTAAGTTAGTATTTTTATATTTTTTTTTTGTTAAATTGTTTTGTTATTTTGTGTACATTATCCTTTTATGCATAAGAAAATGTCATTAATTTCGTAATTTATGTATTTTAGTTTTAAGTTAATATTTTTATTTTTTTGTTTCATTGTTTTGTTAAGTTGATAAATCACCATGGATGTGTTTATGTTTTTTTTAGATTTAATGTTTATTTTTTTAAAAAGAAGAAGACTGTTTATTTTTATTTTATGTGAATTAAATTATTTTTGTTTCAAAAAATATTGAATAACTCGTAGTTTTCTTTATTTGTTTGAATAAAAAGTAACTGAATTGGGTAAAAGTTTGTCGTATGTGCAAATTTTTTGTCGTATGTGTATGGAATAAACATTTTAGTTAGCAAAATGTAACATACGACAAAATAATACTATGGTTTATTGGCTTTAAAATCTGTAGAAATGGAAGCTGGGTTTTAATTTTGATTATAAAATGAAGTTCCATCAGCTCTGCAACTATAGTTAAAGTTTTGAAAAATTATTCGTAGCCGTTTCGGAGATATGATTTTTTAAACTTTGATTGCGATTTCCCAAAATCAAAAAAATGTCGCTTACGACATTATCATTCTCGGGCGACGAACTGTCAATTAATGGATGCGTTTCGCAATTCCTCAACAGGTAGCACAAAAGGTGCTGCTACCTGGATAGCTCAGCGGCGGGGTGGGTTCAGCGACATGGGGATCTTTTTGATCGAATTTCCGATCAATAAAATTAATAAAAGAATAATCAAAATAAAATGTCTGTAAAAAAAATAAGATTAGGGTGTTCCTGAAATGAACTGAAAATGGGCGCCAGCGATTTTTTTTTTATATAAAGGAAATCACAAACCTTTTGGAGCGGATACGACGGTGATTGAATTTTCAAAAGAAAAGAACAAAAAAAATAAGATTTAAAATAAAGATTTTTTTTTTATTGAATTGAAATTTTTTTGCTTGGGAAACCTTGCAAAAGCAGGATAAAAACCCAAGATCTTTTAGACGAATTTTGAACAAAAGATTTGAACAAAAGAAGATGGACCGTTAACACTTTTGTCCCGAAAGAACAAAAACGGTTTAACGGGTCGCGAGTTCCGTTTTTTTTTCGGAGAGATTTTTTTTTACGGAACAAAAGCCAAACGATTAAACAATTTTCAACCAATTAACAACGAAATTCAACGCACAACCAAATATAATATAATAAGAAAATCAAAAAAAAATACTTAGCTTGCCAAAATCCTCCCAGCCGAGATACATTTTCCTCCTTTTTTTTTTTTGATTCTCCCAAACTTTCTCCACTAACTTTCACTTTCCTTTTTCTTCTCAAACTTGTACCAACTTTCTTTTCGATAAACTCAAAAAAACTCAAAAAAAAAATAAAATATTCTTTTCACTAAAATTTCCTTTTTTTTAACTTTTCCAAAACTTTCTTTTTCGCTTAAAAAAATCAAGAACCATCGGTTCACTCTCAAGACGGGTAAGAAGTGCTCTTCCAGGCTTTCACCTTGCCTGGACGACCTCTTCTTTTTTCCAATGCCCAAGTGCTTTCGGCCAATCAGAAAGCGTGGATCTCGATAGCGTCATCATTCAGCTACACCCAGCATATTTGCGAGAGTGAGCGAAAGCAGTTGAAACCCCACCGCCTATCCTACTCGCACTTTAAACCCCAGCTTTCTGCATTGTCATTGCCACTGAATTCGCTGTCCTTTGGTAGGACTTCCAAAGGGCGGGAATTCAGTGGATGCATTCAGCCATCCTACTCACACCCACTCAAAATTTAAAAGAAAGTTTTGGCAAGTTCGAAAAGAAATTTATGTTTATGCCCGTGTGCATTTTTCCCCCTCGGCTAAAATGTAAAATTATTATACGTGAAAATTAGTGGTAAGCTTATTTCCATCTTCAAAGATATCGGTGAGGAGAGTTTGGCAGTAATTTCCTACTTCGCGATTTTACTCTAAATCGTTGGACTTTTGCGCAGATTAAAGGAAAGGACTATGGTTAACGTTCCATCTTGTACATAAAATATTTTCGTAAAGTTACGTTGGGCATTCAGCCATTCTCATACAGAGTCACATCTGCAATCGGGGACCAAGTGTCGCCCGTGCCAATTCTTGATTAGGGCATGACCAGACCACCTGTCTGTCACTTCAAGCTGGGTTTGTGTGGACTATCCATCACACACTCAATAATTTGCGGACCGCCGGTCACACAGTTGATTTTTGATTGATATAAACCTGCTTTGGTTGCTTTTCCAAAATACTTAAGAGCAGGCCACTGGTTGGTGGATACCAGGATTCAACTGAACTCTTCAAGCATTTTGGAGCTGCCACGGAAGAAGGAAGGTTGAAAATGGATTGGGGAAGATTGAATAGGTAGGTGAAACTTGTTGTGGTAAATTTTACCGCAACATTACCTATACCCAAATTCTTGGGTCCCTTTTTCGAAATCCAAAATTCAAAAACTTATTCCAGATTGTTCTAGGGCTCTTCTAAATTGTCCCAGACATTTGTTTCAAAATATTGATTTTTAACCTGAAAAATTTCACAAATATGCTCCCCCGCGCCTTTTGAAAATGTAGTTTTCCTTCGGCTTTTTTGGTCGCTGTAATTTTCGCAGAACTTTACCCTTAGGCAGGCGATGGAAAAATGTCTAGAATTTAACATCCCAACATACCATCTGTTTATAGACTTTACGGACGCCTATGATAGCATAGCCAGGGTAGAACTTTACAAGGCCATGAGAGAATTCGGCATCCCAAATAAATTGACACGACTTTGTAGGTTGACCATGACCAACGTAACAAGCCAAGTAAAAATAGCCGGATTGCTTTCCAGACCAATCAACATCTTTAATGGACTCCGACAAGGGGATGGTTTGGCCTGCCTCCTCTTCAACCTGGCGTTGGAGAAAGCAATCCGTGACTCTGGCACGGCAACAAGGGGGACCATCGTCAACAGGTCTAGCCAGATACTGGCTTACGCAGACGACATTGACATCGTCGGGAGGACCGAACAAGCTGCACCCGATTCCTTCTAAAGATCGAAGAGGCGATGAAGGTAAAACAAAGTACATGGTGGCGTCGAATGCGTAAAGAACAGTTGGTCAAACAATCAAGGTAGCGGAGCACGAATTTGAAGTGGTGCAATCCTTTAAATACCTTGGGTCAATAGTAGCAGCCGATAATAATATAGAAGAAGAAATACGCGGGCGGCTGCTCAATTCCAACAAAGCCTACTATAGTCTGTCAAAGCTCTTCAAATCCAGAAATCTCACCATAACTTCAAAACTGCTGCTGTAAAGGACCATGGTCCTGCCAGTACTCACGTATGGATCCGAGACTTGGGTGCTTAGCAAAAGACACTCCGACCTCTTAGCCGCGTTCGAGAGAAAAGTTTTAAGGAGAATTGTTGGCCCCATATGTGAGGAAGGACGATTCCGGAGACGGTACAATCATAAATTGTACGTAATCTACCTTGAAGCAGACATAGTGACAAAAATTAAGCTCGGTAGACTCCGGTGGGCAGGGCACCTACTTCATATGAGTGAAGAGGAACCGGCTCGGAAAGTCCTTTGTGGTACATTCTTTGGTAGATGGCAGCGTGGAGAGATGGCGTAGACCAGGACGCCCGAAGCCTTGGGGTGCGCAACTGGATGGCGTCGGCTCAAGACCGGTATAGGTGGAGAGATTTGTTGAAGGAGTCCAGGACCGGACCCCGGTTGTCGAGCCGATGATGATGATGAATTTTCGCAATGAAACAATCAATTTTGGAAAGCTGGTGAAACAACAGCTGTTGAAGGAGGTAAATGTCTATTTGGAACATATTTTAAGTTCTTGGGATTTTTGGAAAAGAGGGTATGGGGATACATTTTTGAAATTTTCTATGAATAAAATAAATTCGAAAGAAACGAAATTTTAAATATTTGTTTATAGCTACTGAAAGAAAAGAAAGCAATTTTTAAATTTTCGAGACTAAAATAGGGGCTCTGGGAAGCATAAAATGTGTTTTTTTTTTGTGTTTTTTTGATTGCGCGTTTAGGTTTATATATTTTTTTTTGTTATGTACATATCAGACAGTTGTGGATTTGACTTCGAACAACTTTCAGATTTTTGAAAAAGGGTGGCCAATGCAATTTTTTGAAAATTCAAAAAATTAAAGATGTCTTTTAAAACATTATTTTCAGACTGATATTACGATTGTACAAAAAGAATATTTTTTTTAAATAGGCAAATTTGAGATACGGTAGTGATGTTACAAGATGTATTATGTATACTTTGTATATGAAAAGCATAGTACTATCATGGCGAGTATTTTTTAATGTTGCCCCGACCCTTGTGGTGGCGCTGCAAAATTTAAGGTGTAGAATTTGATTTTGGGAGTCTTTAAGCATCGGAAATTGGTGATAGGGGCAAGAGGAGACTATTTTTTTGGATTATTGTATCCAAAAAATATCAATAAATATTGTAGTGGATATACATTCAATAAAAACAATAGCGATAAAAAACCTTTTAAAATAAAATCGCGTTTGCCTCAATGCTTCGCGTAAACTCAAGTAAATTCTTCGATAAAACGCGATCATTTACCTTATCCGAACAATTCCTTTTAATGAAATAACTTTAAGAACGCATCCAAAAATCACTACCAACTTTGGGTGCATTAGAGAATAAAATATCTCATCAATTCTGTCATTCTTTTCTCGATTCTTCATTCTTGTGCTGGTGCTAAAGAAAGGAACTCTCATCGTAAAAAGATCATTTTCTTCCTAAAATTATTTAAGTATTGAATAAAAGTTTCTAATTATGCAATTGTTTGATTTTCCGTCGTGGGAATAAGATAACCACCACAGAGGTTATAATATCAATTAAAACATCCATAAGCTCTCCGCAAAAAAAAAAGAGTAAGTGACCCAGCCATCTAAGTCGTTGAACTTTGATTCGTTTGACCAGGTCAGTGTCGCTGTACAGCCCGTACAGTTCATGGTTGTATCTTCTCCAGTTCTCCTCCACTCACCATCTATGCAGAGGGGACCAAAAATCCCCCGAAGAATTTTCCTCATCCTGCCTTGACAAGGTCCAAGCCTCAGCACCATAAATAAGAACTGGGATGATAAGCGTCTTATAAACGGTCACTTTAGTTGCTCGAGAGAGGACTTTACAACTCAATTGCCTTCTAAGTCCAAAGAAGCAGTGATTCGCAAGAGTTATTCTCCGTTTAATTTCAGCGCTGGTGTCGTTGTCTCAATTGATAGCGGTGCCTAGGTAGACAAAGTCCTTAACTACTTCAAAGTTATAGCTGCCTATGGTGACGTTTTGTCCAAGACGTCGCCATTCTATTTCCTTTCTTGAAGCCAACATATACTTATGCCCTCATTGACCACTAAAACCATCTTCTCCGCTTCCGTCTCAATGCTCACAAACGCGGAACTGACATCACGCTTTGATCTTCCAATTATGCTTTGTATATGAAAACTATAGTACTCTCATGGCGAGTTTTTTTTAGGGTTGCCCCGATACTGGTGGTGGCGCTGCTGTAAGCTCTTTTTTTGAGAGAGACTTTTTGTAGGGGAATTTTTTGAATGACGGCAATTGGGAGTAGGAGCGAGAAGGGAATACTAATTTGTTTCGTTGGGAGAATTCAAAATTAAAACAAAATTTCAAAGAGAATAAGAAAATAAGAAAACAAAACCATCTGTTTTTCAGTTTTGCCTTCTTCATGCTGGCGAGCAAAAAATGTAGGTCTAGCAGTATGTTTTTGTTTGATTTTTCCTTTGGATATGATTTTTCTCCTTTTGTAGTTTTTTTGCTTTATTTTCACTGTGCTAGGTGGAATATATCTTTGGATATGAAAACATATACGAAGAATATAAATGTGCATACATAATTCTATAGCTTGAGGATTTGTTTTTATTTTTTGGCTTATTGACTGTTCATTTTTTGGTGGCATTTGGGGGTGGTTTTTTAATGTTGATGTGAAGTTTTTAATTGGCATTAATATTCAGTCATACCTAACTTATAACAATGTTTTTGCTTTTGCGAGTGTCCATTTATATCAAGAAGTTAAGTTGGTGCAATAATTGTGTTGTGTTGTGGTGAATTGATATTTGCAAATAAACAAATAAATTTATAATTTTTTTTCTTGTAAAATTACTTTTTATACCTATTGTTTTTAAGTGAAATTTTCCTGTTGAAACAATAAAGATATTAACTAACAATTAGAATAAAAAGATTCTTGTGTTGAAGTGAATAAAAAATTAATATGTTTTGCCGTCGGCAAAACACCCGGCGGCAAAATTATTTTTTTTTTTCAACCAGCTTTTTATAAATTTCTTTTAAATAAAAATAATTACTTTTCGCAAGTTTCCATGCGATAAGAAAATGCAAATATCAATTCAACCTGGTTGGATTAGACAAAATTGATCTAAACAATCTACGAACAGGAATACCCACCCTCAAATCTTATAAGAATTTTTTTTTGTTCCAATTTGAATGCATTGGCAAGATTTTGAGGGTAGGTAATTATTTGTGTTTTGTTTTGTTTTGTTTGGAAGATTTCAGTGAAATTAAATTGATTTTTGTAACTTATTATTGTGAGGTAGATTGTCTGTAAGTGAGAACCCCATTATCATTAGGTACAATAAAAATAATAAAATACAAATTTCAATATAAGTAGGTATCCTTCCTGAAATCTTGCAAAAAAAAAACTATTTTTACAAGTAGGCACTTAAGGACATTTATATCCACCCTCAATCAAGCAAAAAATCTAAAAATGCCTATGAATGAAGCTAAGAAAATTAATGAGAATAATTGAATAACATTTCTCTGATTTTATATGCACAAAGCCCATATATAAAAAGCTATAGGAATATTATTTAACTTTTTTTTTAATCTGTAAGTGGGAACCCCAATAAAATAATAAAATTTTCATTGTAGGTAAGTATACATATGTGGGTAGGTACCTACAAATCAATTTTTTTGAAAATTTTAAAGCGAAGCATTATTGAAAGATTTGCTTACATACTTAAGGAATACATTTTTTTAAGGATTTTGTTCTTCAAAAAAAATGTTGAGTTTCTACAAAAATAATAACTACGAGCAGTAGGTAGGTAAAAAATTTTAAAAAAAATAAATTTTCAAATATTCTGTATTGCATTTTCCAAAATACATGGATAAACATTATTAACAAGAGACACAATACAAACTATAACATTCCATTGTATTTTCAATCTCACATTCAATTTAAAAAAAAAAATCGAAAAAATCAATAACTTCGACAATTTCTTGATTTCAGTGCAGTACCTAAAAATGCACAAAATAGTTCTATATGGCTATTTTTTTATTTTATCGTCAAAATTTAAATTGGTTTTCAAAAACACACACAGGACACAATTAAAGACTAGTGTGTGTTTAAATAATTAAAATCGAACAAGAACTTTTAAAATGAAAGCTTGTCGTAAGCAGCACTTAAACAAATTTCATAACATTTTTCTTGAAATTGTCAAAAGTGGGTCATATAAACCGATGTTATTTTAAATCTACTGGATTGAATTCGATGATTCAAACGTTTACTAGTCTTTAATTAGTTTATCTATGTGTTTCTACAAAAAAAATTAATAAATACAAAAAAATGAGAAAAAAATCCGAGTTTTCACTAAATTCGTTGAAGTCAGTACCTACCTGACAATAAAAAAAACTTTTATATAGCATTTTTTTTTATTTTTCATTAAAATTCTAAATGGTTTTCATAAACATATAGTGAACATCATTTATGACTGGAATACGTTTAAATTAATAAAATCGAGCAAGAACTCTTGAAATGAAAGCTTATATAATCACCAATTTGAAAAATTTCAAATGATTTTTCTTGAAATTCTTTTAAGTGTGAGATACAAACTATCATCATTTGAAATCTACCAGCTCGATTTGGATGATTCAAACGTTTCCTAGTCATGTATAGAGTCTTCTAAGTGATTCTATAAAAAAAAAATATATAAATAAAAAATTTCAAAAAAATCCAACATTCGACTCATTTCGTCAGGTCAATTGTATGTACCAGTACCTGATACTGGGAAAAAAAATATTTTTGTACGGCTATTTTTTTCATTTTTTGATAAAATTCAAAATGGGTTTTAATAACGGTAACAATACTTAAATTACAACTCAGACCTATTTCAATCATCAAAATCGAGCAAGAATTGTTGAAATTAAAGCTTATCATAAGCAATACTTTCCAAAATTTCATATGAATTTTCTTGAAATTTTTATAAGTGTTACTTAAGAAACCATATTATTTCAATAATACTTGCCCGATTTTAATGATTGAAACGCCTCTAAGTCACAATTTATGTCCTCTATGCGTTTCTTTAAAGACATTTTAAAAGAAAAAAAAATGACAAAAAATTTAATATACGACTGATTTCGTCAGTAGTACCCAAGTATTGAAAAATTATTTATTTTTGTCATTTTTTTATATTTTGTGCCAGATTTCAAAACAGGCATTATACTTACGGTAATATTAAAAATCCGACAGTAAGAATTAGAGTTCCTTGTTTCTAATCTCAAGTCAGCCGTTTTTAATAACTTTGAATCTGAAAAAAAATAAAAGTAGCATTTCGTATTCTTTTCCACATCACCCAATGGGGTAGAATACTAGACGCGTTTTTTTTAACGAGGTTCCCCAGTAGGCCTGCCTCCTAACTACTGCATGTAAAAACTACTACAACAGGACTACATGATATTGCACTACTAAAAAATTGCACTACTTAAAAATTGCACTACTAAGATTGCACATTAAAATTCATAAAATAGGAACTACAGCAAATAAAGCTTTACAACTACAACTAGATTTTTTTTTGGTTTTTTTTTGTTTTTTTTTTTTGGTTTTTTTTTGGTTTTTTTTGTTTTTTTTTGGTTTTTTTGGTTTTTTTTTGGTTTTTTTTTATTATGAAAAAATACTTAAATACAACTACGACTACATATCTAACCATACTTAAAACTACTAAATACTTTTTGTGTTTTAATTTGTTGGAGAGTATATTATTAAAAGGGTATGCTATGGACAAAAAAATATCATATATATATATAGCTGTGGACAATAAATTGGTTATTATTAATGTTGATTGGTGGCACTGTAAAAAAAGGTTAGTAAAAATATAATAATAAAAATCTAATACATTTTCATAAAATATTTTATTTATTACATATATATTACATGTCATTAAATATACTTAAACTATCCTGTGTTTCACCCTCTTGAAATCCTTATTGCTCTTCCTGCAAGTCAATATAATAAGCCCTCTTAAAATAAATTTAATAATGATCTGCCTATGATCATTTGTACAGCATTGTGATAATATATTTTCTTCCATCACTTCCGCGCACCACTTTTCCACGATCCTTTCGTGGAATTCTTTTTGTTCCCTGTTTTTTTCGAAATTGATTCGGAGCGCTTTAATAGCTTCTTCGAAAAGTATCGAAAAAACCGTCAGCTTTCCGAACTCCGAACTTGTGGTTTTCGACGCGTATGCTCGGAGCTTGATCAGCAAAGTTTCTTCTCTAACTTTGCTGTTTTCATCCTCATCCACCATGAACTTCCAGCAAACTTCACAATTGTTCAATTTTTTCTTGAGCTTAAGTGCTGCAAACCCGACGTAATATGTAGCAGCCGCTCCTTGAAGATTTTCACTGAAATTCTTAACAATTTTTTCAACGGGCATTTCTTCTTCATCGAAATCCTCTTCTATCGCGTCTATCATGTTCAGTAGTTCTTCGTCGTCTATGTCTGAGACATTTACATCTTCGTAGTCGTTAGATTTCTCTTTTTCTACGGCATGAACGACTACTGACTCCAATAGATCGTCCTCGATGGGTAGTTGAAATTGATAGTCCATGTTGTCTTCAATGTTTTGAAGGTCTTCTTCCTGTATGAGTTGTTGCGCGCCCGAATCCTCATACCCCGAATGTTCCGCCCCGGTAAAATTATGAAATATTATTTGCTTGAGATTCCGGATGAATCTCCAAGCCGAAGGGTTCCTTTCATAAGAGCCTCTATTGCAACGTAGCATAGAGAAAAGGTTTTCCGCGACGTCCGTATTCAAATGTGCGAGTAGGAAATAGCTCTGCTCTTCGCTTTTGAGGTATTCCCACATCAGCACAATTGCATGAATTGTTTGCTGCAATCCTTCAAAGCATGGTGGAATTTGTCTGGTACTGCTGGATCGCCACGTTGATATCCATTCTCGAGCTTCTTTTAGGGCCATCAGGGTATCGGTGGAATCCGATAGCACCTGCTCGTTGGGATTTCGCGAATACCGCTGGCCATTATTCAAGGTGTCGAATAAATTGTTCATTTTAATAATGAACCGTGCAGTTCCCTCGGCGAGTTCCTTCTCTGCTTCAGTCTTGAAACAACCTGTTTTCACAGCATACATAATCCCCGTGGCTACAGTATGGCTGAAAACTTGGGTCGCTAACCTCACCGACATCTTGTCGTGTACTCCTGGATTGATGTGTGCGTCCGTAAGTTTGAAGAAAACTTGGAAGGTATTGGCTTTCGAGTCCTCCTCAAAAACTTTCCTCAAAACTCCCCAGTCAGCAACATCATTTCCAGCACGAATTTGATGACACAGCAGAATATTCCTTACAGACTTAAAAAGGTGAGGATAGTCGTGCATCAAAAATATTTTCCTATCCTCTATCTCCAGATAGGGATGTTGTTCCACTGCATTTTGTGTTAGCGTTTTGTACGCTCGCACATTATTCGAACCTTGGTCGCAGCTTGTTGCAACCACTGTTAAACCACAACTTAAAACTCCCGTTATAATTGTGTTTAACATTTCGGCCAACACAGTTCCATTTGGGGATCCCACGTAGTAAGCAACGGTTTGCTTCCAATTAGTATTGAGACCTCTAAGTGTAAAAACCATGGCTTTACACGCAACAATACTATTCCTTCCCAGCTCTCCAAAGTCTGTGAAACCGTATACAATATCATCCTTGATATTATATTCCAGTTCCCTTTGGATTGCCATTTCATCGAAAAGCAAAACTGTCTTCTTGTCCATCGCTGACATTCCTTTGGCCTTTTCCGTTAGCATGTCCTTCATATTCTGGGTGAATCCAGCTTTTAACCTAATTTCAGAATGCCATCGGTAAATAGTACTTACCGATGGCAGCCTAAAACCTACGCTAATCAAAAAAGAATAGCACGCTGGGGATTTAAAGAAAATCTTTTGAAAAAGTGATTTTTCTTTATTTCTCCAAGGTGCTTTCTTCTTGTGGAAAAGTTGCGCTAAAATAAAAGTACGCAACTCTTCCGAAAAACTACTCATCTGAATATCTAAATTTTTTTTTAAATTGTACCTAGGACATTTCTGCAATTTCTTCGGGGTCAAGAAAAGACGTTGTCGCGCTGTCTTAATACGAACCGGTTTCGGGGGAGCTTTGTACGATCGGTACTTGGGGGATGGAAATTGCGACGGCGTAATAGGTGTCGACAAAGGAACATTAGGAAGAGATAAATCTCTTACATAGGTATTCTGGGTGAATAGAGCTAAATTTTCAAGAGAAACAGCCGGAGAAGGTAGAGGGGCTGGTGTACTAATAGGTCGAAGAAGAGGACAATATGGTACTGGTCGTGCACGTGGAAGTGCAAAAGTAGCTATGGGAGGTGTGGGAGGAGCAGGAGAAATCCATGACTCCATAAGTTGGAAGCATGTGGGATCAATAGCTTCATCAGAGCAGCTACAAATTGAAAAATAAGAAAGTGGAAGGGCATTTTTCGAAAGACGCTTGCAACCCGCGCGAATTTCAAGGTCTTTCAAATAAAAGTGGGATTCACACATATAGGGCAGCGGACCCAAGTGTGAAACACCACCATGCTTCGCGAAGACCGGTCTTCTTTTATCACGCGGAACCTTGAAAAAAGAAACGCTTGTTGGGCGATGTTTCACTGCCCCGCACTGAGCATAACAACACTTAACCATGTTTTTAATTTAACACAAACAAATTTAATTTTACACAATTTTTTTTTTCACTGCACAAAAAAATTTAATATTGCACACAACACAAATAACACAGATATATTCACACTATATTTGACACTAAAAAGAAACACTTTTTAAAAAGGAAATATTTGTTTTTCTTCACTTTAAGCTTTAAAAACTTAAAATGAACACTGAACTATATTATATCACTATTTTCACTTATTACTTAATTAATTTGCTTCAAGGAAACAATTATAACGAAAGTTCGTCGCACGTAATTTAAAAATCAATAAAAAAAATTATTTATAAAAATAAAATGTTAGGAACACCCTATGATAAGCAAAAATCAAAAAAAACTTACGGCTTCAGATGGGGTGGGTACAGAAAAAATATAAGAAAAGGCGGCAAAATTTAATTTTTTTCACCAAAAAGGGGTGGGTGGTTAAAATCACAAATCAAAACACAAAAATTAGCAACTACGTTAGTTATATTATAAGGCACTATATAACGAACAAACACAGCAAAAATTTTTTTCCTTCTAGGAAAGTTAATTTTACACAATTTTTTAAATAAAATTTTTTATAATTTTTACACTAAAAAGCATAAAAAGCGACCGAACAATTAAAATAATCAATTTATTATTTTTTACACTACAAGCAGTAAAAAGCGACCGAACAATGAAAATTACTCAGATCACTGAATCTTTCAATGTAAAAAAATTATCATCTGTACTTGCAGCCGAAATCCCGAAAGTTTTGCCAGCAAAAAATACTTCTAAACGAATCAAAATATACAAAACCAAAGCACAGCTCTCAATTTTCCCCATCCCTTTGAGTACCAGGTTACGGTTAAATAACGACAGAAAAATGTAAACAAAACCAACAGAGACTGCCAAAACCCACCAAAAAAAAATGTAAACAAACGAAACCAAGACACAATTTCCTTTATTCCCATTTATTATTTCTTTCATTATAACCATTTCCTCATATTCTCCCTTATTCACTCCTACTCTCCTAAATACTCTATATACCTTCTCTTTCTAAAAATATTCTCATCTACTCTTTATCTCTCTCCGAAACAATATATCCCCTCCTGAACTTTGAGTAAGGGTTGCCCGCATACATTAGATGTCGCCCCATTCGACTTCCACCATGAGAGTACTATAGTTTTCATATACAAAGAATTATGTCAATATCATCGGCGTATCCGACTAATTGGACAGACCTTTGGAAGATTGTGCCTCTGGTGTTGACGAGTGAGTTCTGCACAATTCTTTCCAGAACGATGTCGCATGAGAGTGCATTGCCTTGTCTCAAACCTTATTTGACATCAAATGCGTCGCGTCGGTGAGATCTTGTCCGACCTTGATGGAGCAGCGTGCATTCTCCATCGTCATTCTGCACAAACGGACAAGTTTGGCAGGGATGTCAAAACTAGACATTGCTCTGTACAGTTCTTCCCTATAGATGCTGTCATACGCGGCCTTGATATCTATGAAGAGGTGGTGGGTATCGATTTGAAGTTTGTGGTCGATGGTGGACTTTCCTGGTCTGAAACCACACTGATTGGACCTATCAGGTTGTTGACGAACGTCTTCAGACGTTCACATAATACCGCAGAAAGGATCTTGTATGAGATGTTCAGAAGACTGAGGCCTCTATAGTTAGCGCAGTTCAGTGGGCCTCCTTTCTTGAGGATTGGGCAAACGATGCTGAGATTCCATTCATCGACCATGCTTTTTTCCAACCATATTTTGCAGATGAGTTGGTGCATACTCCTTACCAAGTCATCGCCTGCTGCTTTGAATAGTTTGACAGTGAGGCCGTCAGCCCCAGCAGCTTTGTTGGAATTAAGATTAGATATAGCCACCCTCGCTTCGTCGAGGTCGTGTAGGCGGAATTGTTGGTCTCGCCTAGGTCGAATGGTGCTATCTCCCTTGCAGCGGAATTCGATTCGTCATCGCCGTTATACAGCTTGGAGAAGTGGTCTTTCCATATTCTCAGCATGGATTGCGGTTCCCCTGATCGTCTTTGCAGGCTTCGGTTCTTGGTCGGTAACCTTGGGATGTCTTTTTTACCGTTTGGTATAACTTCCGAACCTCATTCCTGTTGTGACACCCCTCTATTTTCAGGATCGCGAGCTTCTCATGCTCCCTCTTTTTCCTTCTGAGAAGCCGGTGTTCCTCTCTCCTCTTCTGCTCGTAGAGCTCGCGAGCAGCTCTGGTCCGTTTGTGCAGCGCCGTTTTGCATGCGCTTGCCAGCACTCGATCTCTTGTGATTGTAGCCGTCCAACGTTAAATTTTCTCACAGTAATTCCTTGTTTTGCTTGGATCGGGATATCCGTAGTCATACCTTGGCTACAACGAGGTAGTGGTCCGAGTCAATGTTTGCCCCTCGGAACGTTCGGACATCCTGTATACTGGAGAAGTGTCGAGCGTCGATCGCAATGTGGTCAATCTGGTTGACGGTTGATTGATCAGGAGATTTCCATGTCCCCTTGTGGATATCGAGATGTGCACCAGAACGTCTCGCCCAGCAGCGAAGTCGATCAGCCTGAATCCGTTATCGGAGGTGGTGTCGTGCAGGCTGTATCTCCCGATTATGCCACCAAAGATGTCTTCTCTTACTAGCTTGCTTACTTATAATATGTCTTTGGTGTCTTCATCTTTCTCCTCTGTAGGGGCATGCGCGCAAATGAGGCTTATGTTGGCGAATTTAGCCTTGATGCGGAATTTCGTGATGCGTTCGTTCACACTGTTGAAACTCAAGACTTTTTGTCTAAGCCTAGTTCCAACAACAAATCCACACCCAAATAGTAGCTACCTTTGTTCTCGGTAACAGTGGCCGTAGTATACATCGCAATCTTTTAATTTGAGTTTACCCGGTCCATCCCATCGCACTTCCTGGATGGTGGTAATATCTGCTTTGCAGCATTTAGGCCTTCCGCTAATTGTTCGGCTGCACGTGGTCTATTAAGGGACCTAACATTCCAAGTACAGATCCGAAGTTCGTTGTCCTTATTTCGTTTGCTTGGTTCTTCATCAGTAAATCCGTTCGTATCCGAGGCTCGTTGTTACTTCGCAATTGAATATATTTGACGTGGTTGGGACCGCCAACCTGGAGGGCCAGATCCTTAGTTTAGCTCCAAAGACGGGGATCCGGAAAAACCACTCCTTACGGGCCTGAGCTCCGAATATGTAATAGTAGCCCTATAAGGTGTTCACTAAGCAGTTCAACCTGACTGGAACTGTAGACGCCACCGTTGATTCCATCTTGCGAATTCCTCCGCTGCCGTCTGGATAGAAAGAGAGGTGCCTTAGTGGGAACACCTCCCCCCCTCTCTCGTTTGCCACCCCCAACAACCTTCCTCTGTGGTTGATACCCAATCTCCAGTTGAGGTACTAGGTACCCGATGTTCACCGCGGGGAGATGAGAGTAGGAGTTGGTAGACAGAGGTGGGTTTTGAGAAAAACCTATCGACGCCTGTGTCCTCTTGGGTGCACGTGTCTACCATTTGAACATCAAAGTATTATATCGTTCAAATAAATTTGTTATTCTAAATGAAAGTTTTTCGATGTCGGCCAATATGTGGATATCATCCGTTGAATAGTGCCAAGGTAAATTTAGCATCATTTTTGGCTCTGCAAACGAAGTATATGGCTGTTAGCACATTTACCCCAAACAGGCGACCAGAATAATACTTTGAAAGATAACCTTAACAACGATAAGCTTATTTTCAACACTGAGTTTCGATTTTCTGTTAATAAATGGATATAAGATTTTTATAGCCAAGTTGTCCTTGTTGATTGCTTCTTGTATATGAAGCCCAAAAGTAAGTTTTGTCTAGGCGAATTCCTAAATACTTAGCACTGCATTTCCACTCTGTTGGAGTACCATCAATTTGAAGCATGTTGCTGGGCAAGAAACAAGCTTTTCTTTTTCTAGTGAAAAAGACAGCTTGAGTCTTCCCAGCATTTATTTTAATTTTCCAATTACTGAAGTACGCCTGCACAGTATTCAATGCAGATCGCAAGTTTGTTTCAATGTTAAAACCAACTGAATCTGATGAATACTACAAAGAAGTATCATCTGCAAAAATAGCTGATTTGCAGATTTTTAATCTTGGAAAATCGTATGTGAACTTGGTAGGTTTATAAAAATGGAACAAGAACTGATCCTTGTGGTAAAGCCGCAAGGGCTTCATATAGATCAGAGAAGTAATTATTTACTGAAACTTTACACCGTCTTTCAGATGAAAAGGAATTGATAATTTTAACAACAAAAATTGGAAAATCTAAAACTAAAAGTATATGAACCTATGCCTTCTCAACATCTAGTAAAACCATACCAGCGCTTTAACCGAATGATGAAGATCGCTTTTTACATCTTACATTATCCGATGAACTTGGTGCGCTGTGCTACGATAACTTTCAAACCCATAATGTTTCGCTGGAAGGATATCATTCGCGTTTAAATGTATCATAATTATATTTTTTATAATTTTCTCAAGACATTTACTCACAGAACTAAGTAAACTTATGGGTCTATGATTACAAGCAGTGGAAGGATTTTTTCCAGGTTTTGGAATGGGAATGATTTTTGCTATTTTCCATTGCTTTGGAAAATAACAAGCAGTAAAAAGAGCTTGCAAGAATTTCACACCTGTTCTGGCTCTTTGAATTTTTAAAACTACCAAATATAATTTTTAAATCCTCTAGTGTAATTATATCATCATCAACTCCAAGTTTTTGAGATCTAATAAATGCCATTGATTGCTCAACAGCACTTTCAATAGAACTACTGCTCATAATATTGTTTCTCACTTGATGATTTTCTAGAAAATTCATTTGCTAAGGCATTCAATTTTTCTAGGTTTGTCAAAATAACACAAAATAACAGAGTTTCCAGATTTTAGCACTGTAATCTGAATGTTTTTTTTGTTCTTGACTATTTGGAGCTTTATCCATCGTTTCTAGCCTTGCATTCCACGTTTTATTTTTGTGTTCCTGAGTAAGTACTTTAGGTAAATTATTAAGAACTTTAGTTTCAGTTAAATAAAAAGCATCTGTGGTTCTCTTATATTCTTCTTTGTTAGTAAGTTGCACAATATTAGCGGGAAGTGAATTTGGGGTTTCGTTGAAGAGTCTTTTTTTTGGAACGGACGTTTTCGAATGCAATAGTTGTAAAATTTTCAACGCCTTCATAAAAAAAATTCTTCAAATTGTTGCTAGGCAAGAGGATGCGAGGAAGGTAGGTATGGTGGCTTAGCTAGGAATAAGGAAATTGAAAGGAAACGGATCGACAAAGGAACGGACGAAATGCCTAATTCGGGAACGAGGCCTGTTGGCAAAACAGGCCTTACGAAAAATTATTGAAAAGAATGCGGATGGACTTCGCCGCACTATGGCGCTGCTGGTTGTTGGTGCACCGTGGCCATTTTCCCAACCCAACCTTGGAATCCGAGTGTCGTATTTAGATTCCCCCAAACGAACGGTCCAATACCGTTCAGGTCATTCAATACCACCGGCTACTCCAGCTCTCCATCGACACCCCTGAAATATTTCGTCTAACAAGACATGTTTTGATCCATTAACATCGCTGAACATCAAGTGAACCACAATACAAATTTTTATTCAACAGTTATACTATTCTCTCAACTTACATAACAAACAATGCAATAATTTAAAAAAAGGACCTCAAATTGCATCTCGGTAACAAAAAAAATCTGTGCCTTTTTGCACTCTTAAGAATGGATTACCCAATTCCCTACCTTCAAAGAGCTTTTTAAAGATCGGTTCAATGGCCTTACAATTAAACATAAATATATACAGAGTGAGTCACGAGCAGTGCGACAAAATGCTAGGGCGCTTAGGTTACGTTGAGCGTCTATTCCCCCCCGTTTAGCCGAAAGCGCAATTTTCGAAAAAATTGACTTAAAATGGAAAAAAAAATATTTAAATCAATGGCTTCATTCACAATGCTGTGCGATACAACAACTTTTTCTTTCATTCTGTTTTTAAATAAATCTTTTCTAAGAAATAGTTTTTGAAACATTAATTTTCAATGTCAAAATTTTGAAAAAAAAAATGGAGAAGAATTAACGGACATGCATTTCTGCTGCGGTTTAGCTAATGGTCGAGGTCGTGAAGCCAAAAGACTGTACGCTAAAAGATATCCCGATAGGAGGTGTCCCCATCATAGCTCGTTTCCACAAATCCACCGACGTCTACGAGATTATGGAGTGTTGGAGCATCGAAGAAGCGAAAGGCCAGTTTCAGATGAGTCAAGAATCTTAGATGAAAGAATTCTGGATTTAGTCCGAAATAAACAATCCGTTAGTACAAGAAGGATATCTACCATACTTGGAGTGTCCCAATCTAGAGCATGTAGAGTGCTTCTTGCGGAAAATTTACACCCGTATGCATGTCCATTTTAAGTCAATTTTTTCAAAAATCGCCCCTCCCAGCTAAACGGGGGGGAATAGACCCACCTCCTATACGATTTTTTTCTTGTATCAACGCAACCTACTCACCATGACTCACCCTGTATATTCTTTATTTGTGTTGTAATTGTATCTATCATAAAAGTGTCTGGTGGAAGTGACGAATAACCTATGAAAATTTCTGAAGACTGAAAACGTTGTGTAAGATATTCATTTGAAAAATTCAGTAGTAGTTGGAAAATTTGGAGGTTGAGAATCAATACTATATTAAATTTTTTTTTTTTTGCAGCTGTAATTTGTATGATGGAGATTAGGAAAATATATCTGCTCGCAGCGGACATAATACGTTGCTTCCAGAGCTCATACTATCGGTCGACATTGATAATATTTTCCTTTAGAAGTAACAATCAAAACTAAATTCTGAACAACTATAAATTCGGCTGAACCAGAAGTACGGATTCAAGCAATATAGACTATTGAAAGAATAGATAGATTTATTGATTTTGATTGAAGTGAATGATGGTCGCAACAGACCAACAGGGAAGAACTTCAGACCTATGTACTGGACGTCCACTCATCACTTCAATCGTCACAATGTAAAAAAAAATTAAGTACCCAATCTGCATAAAGTTAAAAGTATTTCGAATATACATAGTTCAAAAAAAAAATCGAAAAGAAAGACAAATAACATTTGAAAAGAAAAATTATTCATAATTCCGAAAAGGAGAATGGGCAAAAATATATGGGACCTGGTCTACCTGGCGTCCAGAAACGAGACCTATGAAAATGGTTGGGTACTATGGAGTGTACCAACGTACGAGTTTTTTTTTTGTCCTAAACAA
This sequence comes from Syrphus vitripennis, assembly GCA_958431115.1. Taxonomy (NCBI): domain Eukaryota; kingdom Metazoa; phylum Arthropoda; class Insecta; order Diptera; family Syrphidae; genus Syrphus; species Syrphus vitripennis. Next base: position 34,934,802 of record OY288109.1, on the reverse strand, counting down.
TTTGAGATGGCTTAAATAAGCGACCAAAAAATATAAAACACTTTGCAAATTCGAATAAACAAAGATACTTTATAAGATTATATTAATTGTTTCATCAAGAATTACATTGTTCATGTTGTCTGCTGGGGGTATGAAAATGTTTTGACGTCTGGCCCAACATAAATACCACAAAATGGATATGACTTGTGCACAGGTACCGATCGTACGGCGACGTCCTGTTAAACAAGTGCAGTAGTAGTGCTTGAAAGCATTTCTTCCTTCCCCTGCCGTGCTAACGAGTATATATGTATGTATAGTATTGCTTGGCTCTACTGTCGGGACTGTATACTTCCTCTGAGAAGAAATGTGGCTTCTCATGGCTCGAAATCGTATTAGTTTAAATCCCTAAGATTTTGATCTCTATATACTGCTTGAACCCCATGGTTTACAGATTTGTGTCCAAGTCAAAAATGAAGCTCTTGAACTAAGCTTTCAAACGTACTATATGGCGTTTGTGGACTCTTGACATACAACTATTTTCATTCATTTAATTCGTTAAATCAAATAAAAAAAGGAGAATTTACGCACTGTTAAGCGCATTATTCGCCAACCATGACAATATTCGCTATTATTGGCCATTGGTATAAAAGTTCATGTATTTTGGGATCTATTGAGTTCATCGAAAGTGACCAACACTGTCATTTCAATGGAACACTATTGCAATTACTTTTTGCTCTAATTACAATCTTTATTGCAATATTCTAGGTAAACCCCATGGCTTACAGCTTTGTGCCCATACAAAAAAATGATGAACTCGGGCTAAGCTTTCTAACGATATATATCTCATTCGTGGACGCTATGTAGACCAAAATGCCCATTGTCCTTTGTCTAGTCAGTCTAGGGCGAGTCGGGCCCCACGTTGGGCGCCACCTGTAACGGATCCGAGGTGTTGTCGGCAAAAGGACTCTCGTCAGGAGTTTCAATATTCCCTCATAAAGTAGGGGTGCTATTATCTTCAAAACATAAACTCACATAGCACATGGTCGGAACATGTCGGTTAGAGTGCCTTCAAAACCTTCCCTCCCTTACCACCATTACAACCCCCTGCTTACAGGTGCAGTGGGCTGATCCTGGCAGCAGGAGGGTAAGGGTGTTCAGGTCACGAAGGCGTGGCATGCTAGCATAAGCACGTCCTAGCTCATCGGAATGGGGGGTTTCTTGCCTTCGTAACGCTGAACGTTTGTTACGTATTTACATGCTGGGGTAGATATTAAAGAAAAAGATCGGGTTAAAAAAAAGAGCCCAAATTCGTCCTGATATTATGTCCATTTTACAAAAAAAAGTTCCAAGGATGAGAGAGCCCGATGGTATTGCCTCTCAGAGGGAAAGCCCACCCACATATCGTAATAGATACGACCATGCCTGATATGTCCTCGATTTTTATATCAGCCCCTAATACAAAGACTACATACGCATCATCATCTCATCTTTAATCTCAAGAACAACAAGTCACCGCCACATCCACCTATATTTTAAATTACAAGAACTACATGCTAAACAAACCCATCGATGTGAGCTAAAGCTTTTGCTCAAATTCGCTCAAATTAATGAATTCCATGAGAGGAATCAATAAAAGAGGCACGAGTACGATAACTTGGGCGCCGAAAATTGATAACGGTTTTTTGTAGAGGGGTCCAAAAAAAGCATTTTTTGCTATGGGAGGGGGGGTCTATCTTGCCCCGTTTGGGCGGGAGGGGCAATTTTATGAAAAGAGTACTAAAAGTCGAAAAAAAATCATTAAAAAATAACGGTAATACTTATAGTTAATATTAATATTGTTTTTATAGCCAGTATTTAGTACTATAAGCCACTTTTTAAATCAATCAAAAATTATACACAGTTTTCGAAAAAATGAGTTTCAAACACAAAATTCGTTAAAAAAAACACAAAAAAAAAAGTTTGAAGTGTAATTTCTCAAAACCATAAGATTTCACATAAATTTTTTTTATAGAATTCGGTGCTCTTATTGATTCCTTATCAAAAACTGAAAACTAGATTATTTTATGTCTTCTAGTTTTCGAGAAAATTGAAAATTACTTACTAATTACTTTTTTGTGAGATTTTTATTTTTGTTGTTGTTTATATAAGATTTCTTGTCCATGTAGGCTTTTTTACATGAAAACAATGCTTGCACCCAGCATTACGGCGTATAAACAGTTGAGGTATGTATGGGGGGTATGCTGCCCCCCTGCAACCCCCCTGCTTGGCCTCACTATAGGATTTGGGGTATGTGCGAGGTTCGATGTATGCAAAATTTGATATTTAAACAGTAGTAAAGTATAAACAGTTGAGGTATGTATGAGAGGCATTTTCAATTTTCTCGAAAACTAGAAGACATAAAATAATCTAGTTTTCAGTTTTTTATAAGGAATCAATAAGAGCACCGAATTCTATAAAAAAAATTTATATTAAATCTTATGGTTTTGAGAAATTACACTTCAAACTTCTTTTTTTGTGTTTTTTTCCCCGAATTTTGTGTTTGAAACCCAATTTTTCGAAAACTGTGTATAATTTTTGATTGATTTAAAAAGTGGCTTATAGTACTAAATACTGGCTATAAAAACAATATTAAACTTAACTGTAAGTATTACTGTGAAATTTACCCAAGGGAGAACGCAACCTTTGTATTTTAATTCAAGTTTTATTTTATATATACATTTACATAATTGAAAGTAAAGCCGATCTATTCGGTTCAAAGTATTTGCGATAACTAACTTTTATGAATTCAAGAATTAAAGTTTTTATACTATGTATGTACATTGATTTACAAAATATGAGAAGTGTGATAGAGATAGTATGATTTTAAAGTATATAAAGAGTTATGACAATATAAAATATAATATAATGAAAATGATATAGTGTTACATGAGGTTAATTTTCAACATCCTCGGGGCGGGCCAGCTGCTGAATTTCCAAGGGATATAACATTTGTATAGCACGTCGCATTCGTTTGCCGTCAGAGAAACGAAGTTCACAAGCTCTTACCTTTCCATCTCTTCCAGGGTAGCAGCATTCAACCAGAGCTAGTCTCCAATGTATTCTAGGGACGGCATTGTCATAAGCCAAAACAACATCACCCGTTTGAATTTTTTTTGAAAAACTTTGTTTCGTGTGATGCGCTGAACGCAGAAGGTGAAGATACTCAGTTTTCCATCTTTTCCATAAAAAGGCAGTATACTGAACTCTAGACTTCCACCTCGCTTGTAAGTCTGAGGCCTTGATTTGAGAAGTTGTAGATTTGTTCTCAGTATCGGTTATCATAGAACAACTGATAAGAAAACTTTCTGGTGTTAGCGGTGTCAAATCCATCGGGTCATCACTTATATATGTCAGTGGTCTCAAGTTGATTATTCTTTCCGCCTCTATAAGCAATGTTTGAAGCTGTTCATTGTTGATCTTGGCTTTCCAAATGGTTACCTTTAAGACGTTCTTCATACTTTTAACCAAACGCTCCCAGAAACCACCCCACCAGGGTGCTCGTTCCACACTAAATTTCCACGTTATGCCTTGGTTACTCACAAATCCATAGAAGACTTCGCTGTTCAAAATATCTCCAACTGCCTTTAACTCTGTTGCCGACTTTTTAAAAGTTTTAGCATTGTCCGAATATATGAACTTCGGGGCACCTCGGCGGGCTATGAATCGCCTTATAGCTAGTAGGCAACTTTCGGTGGTGAGATTAAGTACCAACTCGAAGTGTACAGCACGGACTACTGCACACGTAAACAGCATAACGTAGACTTTACTTCTGTTGACATCGTCCTGGTCAGATTTTGTGTAGAGGGGACCTGCGAAATCTACTCCAACATTCTCAAAGGGCCTTGATGCGACTAAGCGTTCCCTTGGTAGGGGGGCGAAGGGTTGTGTTCCAGCCTTGCCTCTCAGTTTTATACAAACAGTGCAACCAGCTATGAATTTTTTGATAAGTTGGCGTCCGCTCGGCAACCAAAATCTTCGACGCAACAAAACTAGGACCGTAGTAACACCTCCATGCAGCGCCTTTTCGTGAAGATAACTGATCAGCATCTTGTTAAAGTGAGACGTCTTGGGTAATATTATTGGATTAATGACATCTTCAGACTCATTTAATTGTTGTAGCCTACTGCCAACACGCAATAGACCCTGGTCGTCTAAAAATGGGTTGAGAGTCAACAGGCTTGATGACCTTGGGATGGGTTTACCAGCCTGTAAAGACAAAATATCGTTAATAAAAAATGTATTTTGAAAATATTTCAACCAATAATGCTCAGCTATCTGCAAATCCAATCCCCTTAGGAATACTGTAGGAGATTTTTCTCGTTTCAACATCTTGTCAATGGCTTTTAAGACATACGCTGTTATTCTAAGTAGACGTCTCCAGCTGCTTATATTTTTGTAGTTAAGAAGTGGCTCGTTTGGTTCCTGTGATACAACTGCACCTTTCTCCTCTAGCGTCATTAACACCGAAATCGATTTGACCGTTGAATTAGATTCACTGGGCCATTCATTCATACTTCTCTTTAACCAGTCTGGGCCTTCATTCCACAATCTTGACACAGCCAGTTTTTCAAACGATATGCCTCTTGTAATAAGATCTGCGGGGTTTTCCTTTCCAGCACAGTGCCTCCAATCCTTGACATTAGTAAGATCCTGTATTTCATTAACGCGATTGAAAACATATGGCTTCCATCGCCTGGCATCGCCTTGAATCCAGTTTAAGGTTATAAGTGAGTCTGTCCACAAATAGTATCGTTCAAATGGAAGATTTGCATTTCTAAAATATGCACACAACCTTGCCGCAATCAACGCTGCAGTCAGCTCCAATTTTGGCAAGCTCAAATCGTCTGTTTTGCATCCTTTTAAGGGGGCAACACGTCCCTTTGCGCAAATAAAGTTAACCTTTATTTCAGTGTTGATATCTCCAAGTCGTACAAACGCCACCGCTCCATATGCCTTTAAACTCGCATCCGCAAATATATGAACGTCTGCTTTTCTGGATTGTGTTGTACCAAGCCACCTGTTTAAAGGCAACTCTCCGATTTGATCAAGATGTTTCGTATAGGCTTTCCACTCCCTTGCAGCGTCAGATTCTAAAAGTTCATCCCAATCCAATTTACTACGCCACAAAGTTTGAAAAAGAATTTTGAGCTTGATAACCATAGGGATAAGATATCCCAATGGATCATAAATACCAGCAATTACCTTCAGAACAGTACGTTTAGTTGCGACATTCAAGTTCGTTTGTTGGCTGTTGTTTACGTTGATCGTTAGCTCATCGCTAAACACGTTCCATCTCACTCCTAGAACCATATGATTACCATCACTGTCTGTTGTTCCGAGTCGTCTTCGCAAGTTATCGTCATTGGTAGCCCATTTCCTAAGATTCATATAGGCACTACTCATCACTTCACTTGCCTCTTGATAAAATATATCTGCCTGTTTTATAGTATCCAGACTAGTAGCCAAGTCATCGACATAAAAACTCCTCTTTAACACCTCACACGTTTCTGGAAATTCAGCTGTCTTCAAGTTGATGTGCATGTCGATGGTTGCCGATAGTAAAAAAGGACTTGAAGTAACACCGAAAGTAACTCGGGTCATACGGAACTCTTGAAGGTTTGGTAAGGCCTTTATGGAGGTTGGCTTATTGGTGAACCAAATAAACCGATGACTGTCGCGATCAACTTCTGCCAGGGCAATTTGGAGAAAAGCCTTCTCTATGTCAGCTACTATAGCTATTTCTCCAATTCTAAAACGTAACAGGACTAGAAGAATGTCTGGAAGCAAATTTGAACCAGTAAATAAACAGTCATTCAAAGAAAGATTACCATTCGCCCGTGATGATGCGTTGAAAACTATCCGAATTCTCGTTGTTGTTTTTTCAGGACGATAAACAGGGTGATGTGGCATATAATACTGGTTCGTGGCAGTCTCAATTTGATCGGGGCGAACTATCTCAGCGAAGCCTGCAGAAATCAATTCTCGCATCGTGATGTCATACTCTTCTAGCTTTGCTGGATTTCTTGAAAGCCTTTTGATGAGTGCATGCAAAAGGGTAAGAGCATTTTCTTTGTTTTTGCCAAGTTGAACGTCCAAATTTTTCCAGGGTAGAGCCGCTTCATACCTAGACATCGTTTTGCGAATACATTTAGCTTGAAGTTCGTTCGTGAAAGTTCTCATCTCGCTTTCATCCTTTCGTATTCCTAAGCATTCTAGGTTCCACATATTTTCAATGGATAAACTGGAAAGAGCATAAATGTTTTCGCTAGAAATTATATTTTCACCTGTATTACTTGGTCCTTGGATAGTCCAACCGAATATGGTATGAACTGCTGTCAAACGATCGGTTAACCTCTTATATCTCCCTGTGACAACTTGCCAAAAATAGTCAGCACCGACAAGAAGACTCAGTCCCTGCTCCTGTGTATATCCATTTGCGTTAACGTCTGCCAATGTGAATCCGTTTAATTGGGGAATATAATTCTCAGGCTTTGGCAAAACGTCAATGCAGATTTCTGGTACTACCACAGCAATCAATTCAACAGAACGACCACTGTATTGACTTTTGACGCAAATTTTCACTGTTCGCAATTCCTGTTGTTTGGAGACCATTGTATTCCCGAAAGGAATTACAGAAAGATTCACGACTCCAACAGAAGGTAGCTTGAGCTTCATTGCGACTACTTCTCGAATAAATGTTCGCTGACTTCCACCATCAATAATAATTCTAACAAACAGAGGGCTAATCTCTTGAACAGGTGAAAACAACAATACTCGAGCCGTTTGTAGATATACATTTGTCTCACTCCGATTATGTACATTCGGAACGCACAAATTTACTGTTGGGTTCATCACCTCGTTATTTATTGCTAAACTTTTCTCGCTTATAAGATTAACTGAAGATGTCTGATTAACTTCACATAAGGTTGTTGAATGCTTACGTTTACAAATTTTACAAAATATCGTTTTGGCATGGCAAAATTTCGCGGTATGACCCTTGTATGTGCAACGAAAACACCTACCATCTTTCTTCAACATCTGTTTCTTTTCTTCAATAGAACGTGAACATTTACATTCTCTCGTGGTATGTTCAATTGATTTGCAGAAAAAGCACGGCATTGTGGTCGCGGTGGAAGGAGTGAGGAGGCCAGCTGCTGTTGACAGTTGTGGAGTGCTGTGTTTCGTGTTAGATCTAGTTGTTCTTCCAACAGAAGCTCTTTCTATTGACTCGACTACTTCTTTTAAGAACCGTAAAATATTTTTTACTTGTTTATCGCCATCGAAAGAGAGAGTGGAACCGCTATCTGATGTCGACTCATTATCTTCTGATTTAACCGCTTCTTCTTTATGTAAACGATGGTAATCTATGCGCAATTTACTGGGCATGCATTTAAGCAAAACGGTCTTAAGCATTATATAATAATGGGATTACGGTACTCCCAATGACGTAAGCGAACGGCTACATGCTATAACTGTGTTATAGAGCTGACGTAGACCTGATGCATCTGTTTTTTGTTGAACTGTTGGAAGCGCCATGAGCTCCTGCATTAATTTATCGATGAGCTTTTCCTTGTCACCATATTCCTCTTGTAAAAGAGAGATAGCTCCGTCGTAGCAAGCGTCAGTGGGTGTAAAGCCCGAAATAGATTTTGCCGCATTGGCTGTCAAAACGGTCTGCAGATAATTAAATTTTTCGGCTCCAGTGAGCGAATTATTATCATGTATGTTGGAACGAAAGTTTTCCCAAAAGGGTAACCACTCTTGGTGATCCCCAGAAAATGTTTTCAGCTTCAGTTTTGGCAAATGGGACTTCACTGTTGTGGCAGTTGGCTGCACGCTTACCTCACTCGGAATTGGCTTAAGCTTTTGTTGCACTTTAGTCAAACGTACCTGTAATTTAGCCATAATACCTACTGCAGTATCTGCGTATTCAGCCATCTTCTCCGGATTTTTGTTCTCTAAGCCCTTAGCCTGAACTTCTTGATTCATTGCACAAAGATTTTCGTGTGCGGTTTTAAGCCGTTGAAGATAAGAAGATAGTTCTTCTTCGATTGTGTCCAATTGGGATAAGTCTTCTATATCCCTAACGCTGGACGATTTTAAATACTCGCTCGCTTCGTTCGCTATTTTTGTATACTGGCTTCTATAGCCAGCTCGCGCTTGTTGCTCCATTGTGAGCCCGACTTTCTTATTAATTTAGTTAATCGCGTTAGACTTTCAATTATAAATTCTACGAGTAAACGTGGATTCCCGGGTTTCGGCACCAATGTGAAATTTACCCAAGGGAGAACGCAACCTTTGTATTTTAATTCAAGTTTTATTTTATATATACATTTACATAATTGAAAGTAAAGCCGATCTATTCGGTTCAAAGTATTTGCGATAACTAACTTTTATGAATTCAAGAATTAAAGTTTTTTATACTATGTATGTACATTGATTTACAAAATATGAGAAGTGTGATAGAGATAGTATGATTTTAAAGTATATAAAGACTTATGACAATATAAAATATAATATAATGAAAATGATATAGTGTTACATGAGGTTAATTTTCAACAATTACAGTTATTTTTTAATGATTTTTTTTTACTTTTAGTACACTTTTCATAAAATTGCCCCTCCCGCCCAAACGGGGCAAGATAGACCCCCCCCCCTCCCATAGTAAAAAATGCTTGTTTTGGACCCCATTTTTGGCGCCCAAGTTATCGTACTCTCCCCATAAAAGAAATATTAGTTTTTTTTACAAAACAATATCCAACCGGATAAAAAATTTATTCCAAAAACAAAAAAAAATATTAACCTAAATATGAAATATAAAAGTAGGAATCAAATAATAATAAAGGTTAAAGCAAACCAAAAATTATCATGAAAAAAAAAAGAAACTGCAACCAACTGTTCGATAATAATATAAGTATGTAGATTGTAGATAGTTTTTTTTTCATCCAAAAATTTCTTCTTTTTCGCGAGTTGTCGTTTGCAGGTGCAAAAAAATGGTCACCTTCGAGCGTGCTGTGCGTTGTTGTGCATTTTATGGTCCCCCACCGTTTGTCATTGTCACGTAGTGTCCGCATATAAAACAATTAAAACAAAAACATAATGAATCAAAAAAAATACTTTCAATAATAATAATATAATAATATAAAAGAAAAGCAAAATATACAAAAAAAAAATAAATCAACATACAAAAAAAAATAAAGCTAATTATCACACAAAAAAAAATTATAATAAACCATCAGTGCCGCAATAAAAGAACAACAACAACAACAAATAATACCCAAAAAAAAAACATGTACCCACAGAGCGCAGTGAGTATTCCTTCCCTTTCCTTCCCATAACCTACAGTTGCTTGGCTTAGCAATTGCATGAATTGTATTGGACTTATATAGGCTCTCTCAATTGATGCACTTGCTGATGAAATTTGAACTGTCAAAAATAAAGCGTATTTTATTCTCCTGAAAAAAGTCGTTTTAAAATAATAAAATTTTATTTAAGTGCTACAAGTATATTTGTAAATTGATAATTAACTACTGTGCTTCCACAAAAAATCAAAAAAAACTGAGTAAGTTTAAGCTATTAAGCTAAAAATAGAACCGACTAATTTTCATGTAAAGATAACCTCACTAAATGAACAAAAGAGGTCTGCTTGAAATATCCCCTGAACAACAACGAGAAGAAAAGCGCATAAACTTATCACCAATAGCATCTTCCAAACCTACAATGACCAACCCCGACGCAATCACTACAGAGAATCTTGTACAGATTCTGCGTGACAACAACAAGGAGCTTTGCCAACAGCTGCCTTCGAAGGTCGACTTTCAAGAGCTCCATGTCGAAATTATGGGGTTGAAGCAGGAGAACGATCGCATCTCAGCCAGAGTTCTGGAGTTGGAGAGAAAAAACAATTTGCTCGAAGATCAATTTGAAAAATTACTGCAAAAGGTACTGAGTCTAATGTCGTGGTGCATATGCCGGCGGTTGGAGATGCTGATATGACTGAGAAAGCTAAATCAATTTGTGCTGGCTTGCTTTCATCTGAAGATGTTTCCGATACTGATTACGCTCGTCCAATATCATCCCGATCGGCCATAATAGTTGTTAAAATGAAAAACCGCAATACAGCATGGACAGTTCTTTAGAATGCGAAGGATTTAAAGGGATCTCAAATTTACATTCATAAAGATCTCCCATACAAAATGCGATGCAGACGAAGCCATTTGGTCCCAATCCACAGGTTCTTGCGTGCTAATTTTCCACAAGTTAAAGCTACGCTTAAAGACGATAAGCTTGCCATATCCGACAAGCTCTTCACCTGGGATTTAGAGCAGGGGTTAAAGTGTGGTACTCTTGATCCTATGGAGGCATTGAAGACAATATTCGGCAGTAATTGTATGATTTTTAATAATTTAGAAACTTTTATGAAGGAAGTGCACAAAGTAAACAAAGGTGTAAGAAATGTCAACGTTTATGTCAGTCCCAAAACGTCAAATGCGAATGTACACGAAGCTAGCAACGTTTCATCACATCAAAATGCGAAAGCAGCCGCTGTAAGCCTTTTGGGTCAAAGCACAAGCATGAGTGCGAGAGAATGATGCGATCAAGTCTACCAGAATCAAATTAATACTTTAGATTTAAGAATAATAGGATATAATATATCAGGGCTAAAAAATAAATTTTTTGTTATGAATTTCTTTAGTTATATTAAAAGCTTTGATATATTTTTACTTGTGGAAACGCATGTGTTAGATAATGAGATAGAAAAGTTTGAAGGTATTTTTAATAACTTTAAGCTAAAATGGGTGCCAGCGGTGAAAACAAATACGTATGGGAGAGGAAGTGGAGGACAGCTTCTTGGTTACCGAAAAGGACTTTGTGGAATATCCTTAAATTTTGTGGAAAGAGAAGGAATTAATATATTGGAGGTCACGTATAACGGTTCGAAAGTGTATATCATTCCCATATATCTGAATTGTAACCACTGGCAGAGAGATTTCGACAAACTATGCGACGGAATGGCATCCTTAAACTCCGGGGATATATTACTTGTCGGTGACTTTAACGCCAGGATTGGCTGCTCTCAGAATAGCTTTTTAAGCGGATCAGCTGGAGTTATTTTTAATTCAATCCGTCAGTCAAAAGATGAAGTATGCGATGGCAAAGGAGCTAAAATATTGGATCTAGCGGACTCTTTAGATGCTAGAGTTTTGAATGGAAGTTGTGCAGGAGATGTTAAGGGTGAATACACATTTATCCGAGGAACGGCGTGTTCAGTCATCGACTATGGGTTAGTTTCTGGAAAGTGGAATGATCTTTTGAGAAGCTTTAGGGTGGGGCAGCAAACTTTTTCGGAGCATATGCCTTTAGAAATCACATGCAAATCAAGACCGGCACATGAATTATCTTGTTCAAAGACGCTGGAGCTCCTGCCGAAGCTGCATTGGAGTAACAGTTCAAGTTTTTTACGGGCTTACCAAACTAATTTAAATGAGGAACTGAGAAAACATAGCACAGAGTGCGATAATTTAAACATGACCAGACTTACTGACATAATGAAAACTGCAGTTCCAAAAACCAATAACTGGAAGCAGAAGAATGATTTTAAGCAAAAATGGTTTGACTTGGAATGCTTTAAAGCAAGGAAAAAATCATTTACTTTACTAAAGCTTCTGAGAAAATATAACTTCCATGTCTTTAAGATTACGTATGCGTCAGCGAACAAAGAATATAAACACATCTGCCTTGTTAAGCGTAAGCAAAGCGATGAACAAACCATACAACGCTTAAACTCAGCGATGTCTTCGGCGGAATTCTGGAAAGCGGCTAAAGCAATTAACGGACGGCCTAGTAGAATTGGATCTTCACTGCACGCAACCGAGCTGCAGGAGTACTTTAAAAATTTACTCAACACTGCGCAGTTTTCACCCATACAACAATATGCTGCTCCGGTGTTCTTAGACGATATCCTTGACTCACCCTTTACAGTTCTGGAACTTCGTACTGCTTTAGAAAAAACGAGATCTGGTAAAGCCCCAGGAGATGACAGGATTCCTTCAGAATTCTACATAAACTGTACGTCCGAGTACCTGTTTTCACTCACCAAAGAATTCAATAGAATTTTCGAAACCGCAGAAGTTCCAGCTTGCTTCAAAAAAGCAATTATCTATCCGCTGCATAAGAAAGGCGCGTACGATAATCCCGAGAATTACAGGGGCATTTCGTTTTTGAATTCTTCAGTGAAGTTATTCAGCACACTTATTTCTAAAAGGCTAACAGAGTGGGTTAACGATAAAAACATACTCAACATGTTCCAAGCTGGTTTTAGGAAAAACCACTCGACTGTAGATCAGATCTTCACCTTATTTCACATTGCCGATTACTTTAAAAGCAAAAAGAAGAAGCTGTATGCTTTCTTCGTAGATTTCAGAGCTGCTTTTGACTCCATTGCCCGTGCATCGTTATTCTATAAGCTTTATACTTTGGGTATCTCAAGCAAAGTTGTGAATCTGCTAAAAGCAATGTATGAAAACAATGTGTCTTATGTTTGGGATGGAAAATTTACGTCGTCAGATGTCTTTGAAACGGAAATGGGAGTAAGGCAAGTATGTGTGTTGAGTACTTTGCTCTTCATTTTGTTTATCAATGATATTGTCGAGGAAGTTGGAGGGGGTATTGAGTTCGGAGGATTACGAATACCATGCCTCATTTTCGCCGATGACATAGTCTTTCTGGCGGAATCAGTTGACGGAATGCAGCGTATGATAAACCGTCTGGAGCGCTACTGCGATCTTTGGAACCTGACTGTCAACCTTGGAAAGTCTAAAATGATGATTTTCAGGGATGGAGGTGGTAGATACTCGAGAAACGAAAGGTGGACCTACAAGGGTCAGAATTTGGAAATTGTTCGAGAGTATAAGTATCTCGGTGTATTGATCTGTGCTAACCTTAACTTCAAAAAACATTTCGAGACTAAATTAGCTAAGGCAAAGAGAGCTATTTCTTCAATCTGGGGACGTTGTATAGAGAGTAGGTTTGTGGAACATAGCGCAAAGATCCAGATATTTCGTGCCACTGCTTCTTCCATCATGCTGTATGGTGCTCAAGTGTGGGGTTGCTGGCAGTTCGATGTTGTTGAAAAGTTTCAAAGATATTTTCTTAAACGCATTTTTCGGTTGCTGGCATGTACTCCAAATTACATGGTCCACCTTGAAACTACATTGCCACCGTTATTCTTAAATACCCTAAAACTACACTTCGTTTATATAATGAAGCTGCTGGATATGGATGAAACCAGACTACCCAAATTGATCCTCAAGTCAATAATTACTTTGAGAGGCAACCTCGTCAAAAAATGGGAAGAAATAGGTGTTGATTGTGGAGAAAGATTACAGATTCAACCAGGTATCGGACCCGCTATTCTAAGAAACATGTTTCAAAATTTACTGGGTGGTGTAGCCCGCTCAGCTTACAGTGGTTATATTTTGGAAGCTCAATCTTCCCAGTATAGGAATATATATAGCCAGCTCGACTACAACTTACAAGGAAGCTCCTACTTCTTAAACAGATTACCGCTTTCAATGATAAGTACGATATTTAAAGTAAGAGGGGAAATGATCAACCTCAACTACATTCCACATTGTCCGGACCTACCTATTTTGTGCGATATTTGCAACCTCAAGGAAAGAGAAGATGTTTACCACTTTATTGTCAGATGTCCGATTCTAAGAGAATTTCGAGTCAGATTCTTCGGTAAATCCATAATGAACATGAACGAAGTTTTATGTATTTTGAATGGAAGTCTTGGTTGGGAGAAATTGTATAAATACACAACGGTGGCATTGAATTATAGAACCCGAATAGTCGAAGGCGACTTTTAAGTTTTATTTTATTTTACTATTTTAGTTAGAAATATATATATTATTGTTATAATGTCATTCTGGTAGACGGTTTTAAGCCAAACCATATTAAACTATGAAATTTATTGTAGATACACATGAAATATAATAAATAAAGTTTCTATAACTAACTAACTAACTAACACTTGCTGAGCGAACAATTACAGATGCACAGAGAAATACTGTTTTACTGTTAGGGTTCGGATTAATTCACATCACTACTAAGGCATAACACTAGTAGTGTTTTTTGCCCAACGTTGATACTTACGGTTTACCGATGAAATATCAATAAATCAAGCAAAATTTATGAAATGAAAAGAATTTGGAATTTTAGTGATATTTGAATTAATGATTTTGCCTTTATTGTCCGATTTGACTTACTTCTCTATTAACAACTGTCTACTTAAAATACTTTTATGCTCGAAAGATGTTCGCTTGACGTATATGTCCGTCTAACGAGTTCCAATCGAAAGGTTTTCTAAATAAACGAGTTAGTATAATTATTACAGCAAAAAAGGTTTTTTATCAAACTTATATTCGAATGACGTATAGATTCATCAATCGATTTCAAAAATTGATTTTTTCCTTTTCTACTTCTATATAATAATCTATGTGTTAATAAACGAAATATCAAAATATATTTGTTCAGCGTATAAATTCGCTAGACAATTTCAATTTGATTTACTTGGATGTGTTCTCGACTGCTTCTGGAGTTGAAAGAGGCTGATTGTTGATTTTTCTGGCCTTTATATACCCCTTTTCGCGTAGAAAAATGCTTCCCGCGCTTCATTTGAGTGTTACCAAGTGCCAAAATTTCCGCATATGCAAACTCACCACATGAAAATAATAAGGAAAAAACATATATTAAAGCCTTTGTAATTAATTATGGTGAGTTAAGTCTCAAATTCACTTGAATTTGTCTATTTTTATTATTTCAGATGTTTATCATGCCAAAAAAAATGAATTTATCGATGGCATCGTGGTGAATAAATTACAACATTTATGCCAGCAATTTTCATTTTGGCAGCACTTGTTTTTTTTTGATGTTCAAATGGTAGACATGTGCATTCAAGAGGACACAAGCGTCCACAGGTTTTTCTCAAAACCCACCTCTGTCTATCAACTCCTGCTCTCACCTCCCCGCGGTGAACATCGGGTGCCAAGTATCTCAACTGGAGATTGGGTGCAAACCCCAGTGGAAAGTTGTTGGAGGCAGCAAACGAGAGAGGGGGGGAGAGGTGTTTCCACTAAGGCACCTCTCCTTATCCAGACGGCAGCGGAGGAATTCCCGAAATGGAATCAACGGTGGCGTCTACAGTTCCAGTAAGGTTGAACTACTTAGTGAACACCTTATAGGGCTTCTACGACTTATTCGGAGCCCAGGCCTATAAGGAGCGGTTTATCCGGCTCCCCGTCCTTGGAGTTATATTAAGGATCTGGCCCTCCAGGTTGGGGGTTGTGCCGTCGGGGTGACTTCCCGGCCACTTAAAATCTTCATAGTTGCGAAGCACCAACAAGCCTCGGATACAGACGGATTTACTGTTGATAACCTATGCAAACGAATTAAGGACAACGAGCTTCGGATTTGCACATGGAATGTTAGGTCCCTTAACAGACCACGTGCGGCCGAAGAATTAGCGGAGGCCCTAGACTGCTATAAAGCAGACATCACCGCCATCCAGGAAATACGATGGGATGGGCCGGGCAAAAAGAGGATGAAAAACTGCGACATCTAATATGGCGACTGTTACCGAGAAAACCAGCAGCGCTTATTTGGATGCGGCTTTGTCATTGGAGCCAGACTTAGGCAAGAAGTCTTGAGCTATAGGTGCATCAACGAGCGCCTCATGACCATCCGCATCAAGGCTAAATTCGGCAACATTAGCCTCATATGCGCGCACGCCCCCACAGAAGAGAAGGATGACAACACCAAAGATATGTTCTTCGAGCT
The DNA here is from genome assembly GCA_958431115.1 of Syrphus vitripennis. NCBI lineage: Eukaryota > Metazoa > Arthropoda > Insecta > Diptera > Syrphidae > Syrphus > Syrphus vitripennis. The sequence goes on along the minus strand of OY288109.1, from coordinate 34,918,941 downwards.
CTTGGACAAAACATATGAGCAGTGTCCTAGCTACGATATAAAAATTGTCCTCGGCGATTTTAATGCCAAGCTAGGAAGGGAAGACATCTTTGGTGGAATAATCGGAAAAAACAGCCTGCACAACAACACTTCCGACAACGGATTCAGGCTCATCGATTTTGCTGCGGGGCGAAGCGTCGTGGTAGCCAGTACGCGTTTTCCATACCTCAACATCCACAAAGGAACTTGGAACTCTCCAGATCAATCTACCGTCAACCAGATTGACCATATTGCGATCGACGCAAGACACGCTTCCAACATCATGGATATCCGAACTTTCCGAGGAGCTAACATCGACTCGGACCACTACCTCGTTGTAGCCAAGGTAGCACTTCGGGTTTCCAGGCCCAAGGCAAAACAGGGAGATGCTGGGAGAAGGTACAACGTCGAACGGCTACAATCGCAAGAGATAGCCAAATCCTTTTCCGACCGAGTCACAAGTAACCTCTCTCGACATTCTCTACCGCCAACACAATGTATCGAAAACCAGTGGCAACAATGCCAAGATGCAATAAGTGAAGCCGCCTCTGATGTACTGGGTTTCAAGAAGCCACCAACCAGGAACCCCTGGTTTGATGAGGAATGTCGGCAGGTAAATGCAGCCAAACAACAGGCACGCAAAGCGGCGCTGCATAAAAAGACGAGAGCTGCTCATGAGATCTACGAACAGAAGAGGCGAGAAGAACACCGACTTCTCAGAAGGAAAAAGAGAAGACACGAGAAGCGTGCGGTCGAAGATGTTGAGAGGTTTAAAAGCAGAAATGAAGTTCGAAAGTTTTATGAACAGGTGAAACGAAATTCACAGGTACATAAACCTAGAACCGAAGGCTGCAAGGACGAAAGTGGAAACATAATAGTGGAACCGCAGTCAATGCTGAGGATATGGAAGGACCACTTCTGCAGACTGTATAACGGCGACGACGAACCAAATTCCGCTGTCAGGCAGGATGATCCATTTAACAGAGACGACGAAAGCCAACAATCCCGTCCTCCCGACTTAGACGAAGTGAAGATCGCCATTACTAAACTGAAGTCTAATAAAGCCGCTGGAGCGGATGGCTTGAATGCCGAGCTCTTTAAAGCAGCTGGAGATAAGTTGGCTAGGAGCATGCACCAACTTATCTGTAAGATATGGTCGGAAGAAAGCATGCCCGATGAATGGAATCTCAGCATTGTTTGCCCGATCCTGAAAAAAGGAGACCCTCTAAACTGCGCCAACTATAGAGGAATCAGCCTGCTTAACATCGCCTACAAAATCTTCTCTGCCGTAATATGTGAACGTCTAAAGCCCATCGTCAACAACCTGATAGGTCCTTATCAGTGCGGTTTTAGACCAGGAAAGTCCACAGTCGATCAAATATTCACATTACGGCAGATCCTGGAAAAAACCCAAGAACATCAAATCAACACCCACCATCTTTTCATCGATTTCAAGGCCGCATATGACAGCATCTACAGGGACGAGCTGTTAGAGCCATGTCTAGTTTTGGCATCCCTGCCAAACTCGTACGTTTGTGCAGGATGACCATGGAGAATTCACGCTGCTCCATAAAGGTTGGAAACAACTTAACAGAACCTTTCGATGTCAAAAAAGGTTTTAGACAAGGTGATGCGCTGTCATGTGATTTTTTTAACATCGTACTTGAAAGAATAGTGCAGAACTCACACGTCAACACTAGAGGCACTATCTTTCAAAAGTCTGTCCAATTACTAGCATATGCAGATGACATTGACATAATCGGAAGAACTCAGCGTGATGTCAATGGGGCTTTTGTGAGTATTGAGGCAGAAGCGGCAAAAATGGGTTTAACGGTTAATGAGGGCAAAACAAAGTACATGCTGTCATCAAGAAAGGACATACAACACCGACGTCTTGGTCAAAACGTCACCATCGACAGACGTAACTTTGAGGTAGTCAAGGACTTCGTCTTCCTAGGCTCCGCTGTAAACGCAGAAAACAACACCAGCGCTGAGATCAAACGAAGAATAACTCTTGCTAACCGCTGTTTCTTTGGGTTAAGAAAGCAATTGAGTGGAAAAATTCTCTCTCGAGGGACCAAAGTGTCGCTATATAAGACCCTCATCATCCCCGTCCTGCTATATGGTGCAGAAGCATGGACTATGACAAAAGCGGATGAAAGCACCTTGGGTCGTTTCGAGAGAAAGATTCTTCGTGTGATCTACGGTCCAGTATGCATCGATGGGGAATGGAGGAGAAGATGGAACGACGAGCTGTACGGGCTGTACAACGACGTAGACTTAGCCAGAAGAGTAAAAGTCCAACGACTAAGATGGCTGGGTCATGTAGAGCGCATGGAAACCAATGCTTCGGCCCGAAGAGTCTTCGAATCCACACCCGCAGGACAGCGCAGTAGAGGAAGACCGCGGATCAGGTGGCGCGCACAAGTGGAAGGTGACCTCACCCAACTCGGAGCGCGAAACTGGAGACATCTAGCCAGGGACCGAGCTAGATGGAGAAGCTTGTTGGGTGAGGCCCAAGTTCACACAGCACTGTAGCGCCACCTTAAGTAAGTAAGTAAGCACTTGTTTTTTTGCTTCATAATTTTCGCGCAGCTTTGTTTATGCTATTTTGTCTTTGTTACTCATTTTTTGTCCCTTTCTATCGTTAAGATTAAATGTAAAATTTTTAAAATTAAAATATTTCTAAAATTAAAAATTATTTTGATAAAATGTTATCAAAATTAAGTTCGGCATAAAAAGGTGAATAGACTGAACATATTCAATTTGTTCGGTCCTTAAAGTTTAATTGTCAAATTGACATATTTTTGTGTGCGCATGGCGAAGTGACGTTTTGTGACAATTTCGTGTTTAAATTGTGTAATTTTTTGTGTTTTTATTTAATAATTTAGTGCATTTAAATAAAGTAATTGTAAATTAACTATTTGTTCGTCAATAATCATAAAATTCGTTTTGTAATTTGCCTAATAATGTGTGATGTGTTTTGCAGGTTATACTTACAACCTGTATTTTGCAAAGAAACTAAGTTTTGTCCATAAATGTGTAATAAATAGTTTGTGTTTTGTTTTATTTTGTTAATTGTGCGTTAATTATCTAAATTATAAAACTAAATTCGTTTTCTTATGTGTCTTTACAGGTGTACTTAATAACAATTGTCATCGGGGCTCCGTGGGACACCTGCCAACATTCTCGGTTGAGTCGCAGGCTCAACACCCAATGGTTTGTACATTTATTTACCTTTGTGTTGGTTTTTCCTATTTAATTCATCTTCTTTTCTTTGCAGATTGCAACTTTAATTCAACAATTAATATAAAAGTGATAACACACGTATATTTTGTATTTAATTTATTGAAATAAAAAAGATACAAAATTAAATGTTGTTGTTGTTTTTTTTATTAATGGTTCAACATCTTCCCCCCGTAGAACGGTTGTTGCGTTCTATTATACGAGATTTGATTTTTTCAATCCCTCTTCGGTGGTGGTGATGAAAAACAATTTTGCCAGCTTTGTTGACATTCACCTTCGCTTGGTACGAATCCGGCAAGTTGACTGTGAATTGTTTTCTTTTACTATTGCTGATTCTTTTAAAATCCACCCTTTTCAATGTATCACGGTGAATGAAAAGATCCTCCCCCTCACGCGTCACAAACCTTTGGAAGTCATTTTCCATTCTCATTTCCACTTCTTGTATTGTGGTTGACGGCTTCAAACGTTCCAAGGAATAGGTCATGGTTCCATTGATAGTCACCGGGATAGGGTTTCCTTCGGTGGATCCTTCGTCGGCCTGACTAACTCTGGCCTCGGGGAATCCTTCATCGCTTGACGTACTTAAGGATTCAATATTTGACCTTATCAGTTCCTGCAGAGGGGTTGAGAATTGAGGTGGCGAAAACCGTATATCTTCCAAGATCGTAACGATATCTAGGTCATCCCATTCAGCTTGCATGTTGGCTGGAATGTGAAAGATTGTAAGTTTTCTCCTTTTTTTTGTTGATTTGGACGCTACTCTAACGACGTATACACACACAACTACTACAGACAACACATATATAAGATCTAATTAATCGATTTCATGTTGTTATAGTAGCTTCGGTTTGCTCGATTGGTAGACGACAAATTTTGACCACCGGCCTTTGACAAGTGTTATGCCTTGACCGTATTGTCACCACTCATACTAATCCATCCTTTCCAGGATAAGTTACTTCAACAACCCCTAATGGCCACACGGAAGGTGGAGTGTTTTCATCCTTAAGAAGGACCACATCTCCAACCTTTATGTTTTGTTGACTAATGCACCACTTGGATCGTTGTTGTAGACGATTTAGATACTCCGTTGACCATCTTTTCCAAAAATGCTGGTTCATTTGTTGGATATGTTTCCATCTTTGATTATATGTGGAGTTTGACATTATTAGGTTAGGTTCCGGGATTGAATTTAATGCTTGGCCGATAAGGAAATGACCTGGAGTAAGAACAGCTAACTCATCTACATCATTTCTTAAAGCACACAATGGTCTTGAATTCAAACATGCTTCAATTTGAGTAAGCAAGGTTGTTAGCTCTTCGAAAGTGCATACTGATGTACCTAGAAAACGCCGTAAATGATATTTGATTGACTTTACTCCAGCCTCCCATAATCCACCATGATGAGGAGCAGCTGGTGGGTTGAAATGCCAATTAATGTTTAAATTTGAAAGATAGTTTGTGACGTTTGGTACTGCTTCCTTGATGGCTTGCATTATTTCTCGTTCCAGAATTGCCTTTCCTCCTTTGAAATTAGTTCCGCAATCTGAATATATGTCCGAGCATAATCCTCGTCTTGAAATAAACCTCTTTAATGCTGCAATGAAAGCCGTTGAAGTTAAATCCAAGACGGCTTCTATGTGGATAGCCTTAGTTGCCATGCACACAAATATGCGGAAATATCCTTTATAATGCTTTGCATTTCTATGAGTTGACATCTTCAGCTGTATTGGCCCAGCGTAATCTATTCCTACATGTGCGAACGCTCTTGTTAGATTAACTCGAGGTGCTGGTAAAGTGCCCATCATCTGATGCATTGTGGCTGCTCGTTGCTTAGCACATATTACACATTTGTGTATTACTCGAGTAATGACTCGTTTTGCATCGAGGATCCAAAAGTTGTTACGCATGGTATTAAGGACCAATGAGGTGCCCCCATGCAAAGATTCCTTATGTATCTTATCGATGATTAAGTCACAGATTTGATGTTCTCGTGGTAAAACGACAGGATGCTTCATATCATATGGGATGCTTGCATTCCCGAGTCTACCACTGACTCGTATCAAACCTTCTTTATCTAAAAATGGGTTTAATGTTATCAATTGACTTTTCTTGGATAAAGGCTTATTGTCCTTGAGTGTATCCAACTCAAATTTGAATGCTGATGCTTGGATTGTTTTAAGGATAATTGTGCTGGCAGTGTTTAACTCCTTTACGGACAATTCGTTTGTTTGCTTCTGTGAAGGATTACGGCAATTTGTAATAAAACGCAACATCATTGCTATCACTCTGATGAGTTTCGTATATGATAAATATTTAGGTATCCATTCACTTGTTGCTGTTGCTAACAAAGTACTTGTGGATGGTGCCTTGGCTTCTAGATTCGTATTTTCTAGCTGGTGTGGACCTTTGGGCCACTGTGTTGGATCCTTGGCAAGCCATTCAGGACCATGCCACCATAAATCATGCGTGCGTAATTGACTAGCGGTTGTTCCTCGTGAAGCTAAATCCGCTGGATTATCCTTCGTAGGAACGTGATGCCAATGTTCGGTTGGTAGAACCTCCTGGATCTCCGCGACTCTATTTGCAACGTACGTTTTCCATTTTGATGGATGTTCCTTGATCCATTGTAAAACAATCGTAGCGTCGGTCCATAAATACACTGGGACCTCCTGAAGTTCCATATCTTGAATAGTAGCCCTTGCGAGTTTCGCAAGTAGCAATGCTCCATTTAACTCTAAGCGGGGTAGAGTGATTGGTTTCACTGGAGCAACCTTTGATTTTGCAGTTAGCAATTCGACTTTAACATTACCATAACTATCTTGAGTACGTATATAAAGGACCGCTGCGTATGCCTTGATAGAGGCATCACAATACCCATGGATCTGATTGGTCTGATTCATTTTAGAGATTCCAATCCATCGTGGAATTTTGATGTGATTCAATCGTTTTTAAATTCGTACCACTGTTGTGAGATGTCTTGAGATACCTTGCTATCCCAAGAATAACCGCCTATCCATAACGTCTGAATAAGCATTTTGGCTGTAACGATGACTGGTGATATCCATCCAACTGGATCATACAACGATGCTATTTCCGATAATATGGCACGTTTGGTGTTTGCCTGCGTGTTAGATAAACCTTGAACATTGAACGTAAAAAAATCTTCTGCCGGATACCATCGAATTCCTAACGTTTTTATGGATTCATTTTCTTGTAGATCAAGTAAACCCTTGACTTCTTTGTCCTCTGGTGGCAGATGGGAAATGAGTTCAACTCGATTACTTGCCCATTTTCGGAGCTTGAAGCCGCACTTAGCAAGCATCTCCCTTAATTGCCTTTGTAATTCCAGGCATTCGTCAACGGTTTCTGCTCCACTCAATAGGTCATCTACATAAAACTCTGATGTTGTAGCCTTGACTGCTAATGGATAATCTTCTTGTTGATCTCTTGCTGCCTGCTGTAATGTACGAACAGCTAAAAATTGCGCAGGTGCTATACCAAACGTAACGGTTTTGAGACGATAATCTTGGAGTTCTTTCGTTTCTGGATTTCTCCAAAGTATTCGCTGGAAAGTGCGGTGATCTGGATGCATCCATATCATTCGGTACATTTTTTCGACATCAGCTGTGATTACAATCTTATGTCTTCTCCAATTAAGCACCGTGGAAAATAATTTTGGTTGTATTGTAGGCCCAATTAACAGTTGTTCATTCAACGATATTCCATTCGTTGTCTTAGCAGACGCATCGAAGACCACTCTTAATTTGGTTGTAGTACTTTGCTTGAAAACTGCATGATGTGGTATGTAATAATGTGGTTCGTTATTTAATGGTGGACTGCATGGCTCCATATGACCCATGGTTATATATTCGTCCAAACAAGCTTCATACTCGCGTTTGAGTTGCTCGTTCTTTGATAATTTCCTTTGTAGGCTTTCATAACGCCTTAATGCAAGTTCCCTTGACGAACCTAAAATTGGTCCGTTGGGCTCCAAAAACGGTAATTTGACCATATATTGGTTGTTTGGTAGCCTTTCATAATTGGCTTTATATAACTCCTCACATATTTGATTTTCTGGAGTTTGATTGTTAAAAGTTTGCACTTCTTCCATCTCCCAAAATTTTTGCAATTGAAAATTGGGATTGTTGACTGGATTGACAGTTGCAGTGAATACCTTAACTGACGTGTTACCTGAAGAGGAATTATTCCCTAATATCACCCATCCAAATATAGTGTTGATGGCTAAGGGAGTCCCACTTGCACCACAATGAATTCCTTCGCGAATAATGTGTCCATATACATCCGCTCCAAGCAATGCATCTATTGGACTGGGTTTCCAGAAAGTTGGATCTGCCAACTCGAGGTTCTGAACATGTGTCCATTCTTGATTTGTTGTTTCCTTGGCTGGTAATAAATCAGTGATTGTCTTCAATGTGAACATTTTTACTTCCAAGGTAGGGGATGCGGTTTTTATTGGTTGAAGTTTTAGCTGCACTTGTCGGTTGGAATGCGCAGTTTGGTTCTTGCTTAGACCAATAATTTCGATCGATGTGGGTATACCACGTAATTGCAGCCTCTGGCAGGCGTTTTCTGTTATAAATGATGTTTGCGATCCTGTATCTAAGAGGCATCGCAATGTTATTGAGCGACCATTGCGGTCAAATGCTGCCACCAACGCTGTTGGCAGCAAAGCATTATAATTTTCTTTTACAAAGAAGTTGCTTGTTTTTTCCACATTACTGTTGACTACTTCCTGGCTTGCCTCCTTTGATGAGGATTCTCTGAAGTGAAGAGTGGTGTGATGTGGCTGTTGACATTCTCTGCATCGGTTCTTGTTTCGGCACTTAGCATGCGCGTGTTTGTTCGAAAAACAATTGAAGCACCTGTTGGCTGCCTTGATCGTTTTCCGACGAGTTGCTACATCCATCTGGATATATGTTGGACAGCTTCCAACGTAGTGTTTTGCCTTGCAAGCAGGGCAATGATTATTGATGGTGGTATGGTAGGTTTGAACACCTTCCCGTTTAATAGTAGAAGTGGCTGGTCTTGCACCAATAGTACTTCCAATGGATTCCAATACGCGAATCCTTTTGTTTAAAAATACTAAAAAAGTTTGGAATTTCGGAAGCTCTTGACTATCTCCGAGTTCCTCTTCCCAGAGACGCAATGTTGCAAACGGCAATTTCTGTACCAGCAGATATATCAAAAGGGCGTCCCATTGATTGGTATCTACTTTCAATGCCTTGAGTTGTTGCAAGCACTCTTCCGTTGTGTCTACCAATATTTTTAGGCTCTTTCCTGATTCCATATTTATTTTTATTTGATTCACCAAAATTTTGAGATGAATATTCACTAAAGTTCTAGTGTTTTCGTAACGTTCCTTTAGTTTTTTCCAAGCTGGCTCATAATCCTGGTTTGTGATGGGAGTGTGCTTCAACACTTTCTCCGCTTCACCAGTTAAACATCCCTTTAAATAATGAAGTTTTTGAACTGGTTGTAGTTGTACGTCGTTATGTATTAGTGATGTGAATAAATCAGAGAATGATCTCCAGGAGTTATAATCGCCATCAAATTTGGGCAAAGTTATTTTTGGTAGTTGGGTCTGCTTGAAATGGGAATCGCCTTGAATTGTAATATTATGGCTGAGGTCTTGAAATTTTCGATTATGACCATCTTCAAGTTCACCTATGTATTCACAATACTTGACCTCCACATCATCAAATTGTTGCCTTTTTATATAGGCATGATCACATTCCGTATCGGAAATCATGATGACTTCATTGATGTGTCGATCTTGTTGCACGAACTCGTGCCATAAATCACGAAGATCTAACATCCTTTGCTTATAGAACCCTGCAGTTCGTTTTTCGACCCTGGTTTTTCTACCATTATCAATCGCTTTCTCAATTTTCGCCTTTAAAACGAGTTGTTTCACAAGCAACTTCTCAAGTTCACTCATGATTGAATTGAGTTTTATGATTGATTTATAGCCCGGTCAAAAAAAAAATTGATTCTTTTTTACACTGTATTATGTATCACAAAAAAAAAACAAGTGAACAGACAACAATATAAAAAAAAAAAATACTAATAAATCAAATACGGATTTAGCAAAATTATTAATTGATATCACTATTCCTGGATGGAACCACCAATGTTTTTTGCCCAACGTTGATACTTACGGTTTACCGATGTAATATCAATAAATCAAGCAAAATTTATGAAATGAAAAGAATTTGGAATTTTAGTGATATTTGAATTAATGATTTTGCCTTTATTGTCCGATTTGACTTACTTCTCTATTAACAACTGTCTACTTAAAATACTTTTATGCTCGAAAGATGTTCGCTTGACGTATATGTCCGTCTAACGAGTTCCAATCGAAAGGTTTTCTAAATAAACGAGTTAGTATAATTATTACAACAAAAAAGGTTTTTTTATCAAACTTATATTCGAATGACGTATAGATTCATCAATCGATTTCAAAAATTGATTTTTTCCTTTTCTACTTCTATATAATAATCTATGTGTTAATAAACGAAATATCAAAATATATTTGTTCAGTGTATAAATTCGCTAGACAATTTCAATTTGATTTACTTGGATGTGTTCTCGACTGCTTCTGGAGTTGAAAGAGGCTGATTGTTGATTTTTCTGGCCTTTATATACCCCTTTTCGCGTAGAAAAATGCTTCCCGCGCTTCATTTGAGTGTTACCAAGTGCCAAAATTTCCGCATATGCAAACTCACCACATGAAAATAATAAGGAAAAAACATATATTAAAGCCTTTGTAATTAATTATGGTGAGTTAAGTCTCAAATTCACTTGAATTTGTCTATTTTTATTATTTCAGATGTTTATCATGCCAAAAAAAAATGAATTTATCGATGGCATCGTGGTGAATAAATTGCAACATTTATGCCAGCAATTTTCATTTTGGCAGCACTTGTTTTTTTGCTTCATAATTTTCGCGCAGCTTTGTTTATGCCATTTTGTCTTTGTTACTCATTTTTTGTCCCTTTCTATCGTTAAGATTAAATGTAAAATTTTTAAAATTAAAATATTTCTAAAATTAAAAATTATTTTGATAAAATGTTATCAAAATTAAGTTCGGCATAAAAAGGTGAATAGACTGAACATATTCAATTTGTTCGGTCCTTAAAGTTTAATTGTCAAATTGACATATTTTTGTGTGCGCATGGCGAAGTGACGTTTTGTGACAATTTCGTGTTTAAATTGTGTAATTTTTTGTGTTTTTATTTAATAATTTAGTGCATTTAAATAAAGTAATTGTAAATTAACTATTTGTTCGTCAATAATCATAAAATTCGTTTTGTAATTTGCCTAATAATGTGTGATGTGTTTTGCAGGTTATACTTACAACCTGTATTTTGCAAAGAAACAAAGTTTTGTCCATAAATGTGTAATAAATAGTTTGTGTTTTGTTTTATTTTGTTAATTGTGCGTTAATTATCTAAATTATAAAACTAAATTCGTTTTCTTATGTGTCTTTACAGGTGTACTTGATAACAATTGTCATCGGGGCTCCGTGGGACACCTGCCAACATTCTCGGTTGAGTCGCAGGCTCAACACCCAATGGTTTGTACATTTATTTACCTTTGTGTTGGTTTTTCCTATTTAATTCATCTTCTTTTCTTTGCAGATTGCAACTTTAATTCAACAATTAATATAAAAGTGATAACACACGTATATTTTGTATTTAATTTATTGAAATAAAAAAGATACAAAATTAAATGTTGTTGTTGTTGTTTTTTTTATTAATGGTTCAACATCTTCCCCCCGTAGAACGGTTGTTGCGTTCTATTATACGAGATTTGATTTTTTCAATCCCTCTTCGGTGGTGGTGATGAAAAACAATTTTGCCAGCTTTGTTGACATTCACCTTCGCTTGGTACGAATCCGGCAAGTTGACTGTGAATTGTTTTCTTTTACTATTGCTGATTCTTTTAAAATCCACCCTTTTCAATGTATCACGGTGAATGAAAAGATCCTCCCCCTCACGCGTCACAAACCTTTGGAAGTCATTTTCCATTCTCATTTCCACTTCTTGTATTGTGGTTGACGGCTTCAAACGTTCCAAGGAATAGGTCATGGTTCCATTGATAGTCACCGGGATAGGGTTTCCTTCGGTGGATCCTTCGTCGGCCTGACTAACTCTGGCCTCGGGGAATCCTTCATCACTTGACGTACTTAAGGATTCAATATTTGACCTTATCAGTTCCTGCAGAGGGGTTGAGAATTGAGGTGGCGAAAACCGTATATCTTCCAAGATCGTAACGATATCTAGGTCATCCCATTCAGCTTGCATGTTGGCTGGAATGTGAAAGATTGTAAGTTTTCTCCTTTTTTTTGTTGATTTGGACGCTACTCTAACGACGTATACACACACAACTACTACAGACAACACATATATAAGATCTAATTAATCGATTTCATGTTGTTATAGTAGTTTCGGTTTGCTCGATTGGTAGATGACAAATTTTGACCACCGGCCTTTGACAAGTGTTATGCCTTGACCGTATTGTCACCACTCGTACTAATCCATCCTTTCCAGGATAAGTTACTTCAACAACCCCTAATGGCCACACGGAAGGTGGAGTGTTTTCATCCTTAAGAAGGACCACATCTCCAACCTTTATGTTTTGTTGACTAATGCACCACTTGGATCGTTGTTGTAGACGATTTAAATACTCCGTTGACCATCTTTTCCAAAAATGCTGGTTCATTTGTTGGATATGTTTCCATCTTTGATTATATGTGGAGTTTGACATTATTAGGTTAGGTTCCGGGATTGAATTTAATGCTTGGCCGATAAGGAAATGACCTGGAGTCAGAACAGCTAACTCATCTACATCATTTCTTAAAGCACACAATGGTCTTGAATTCAAATATGCTTCAATTTGAGTAAGCAAGGTTGTTAGCTCTTCGAAAGTGCATACTGATGTACCTAGAAAACGCCGTAAATGATATTTGATTGACTTTACTCCAGCCTCCCATAATCCACCATGATGAGGAGCAGCTGGTGGGTTGAAATGCCAATTAATGTTTAAATTTGAAAGATAGTTTGTGACGTTTGGTACTGCTTCCTTGATGGCTTGCATTATTTCTCGTTCCAGAATTGCCTTTCCTCCTTTGAAATTAGTTCCGCAATCTGAATATATGTCCGAGCATAATCCTCGTCTTGAAATAAACCTCTTTAATGCTGCAATGAAAGCCGTTGAAGTTAAATCCGAGACGGCTTCTATGTGGATAGCCTTAGTTGCCATGCACACAAATATGCAGAAATATCCTTTATAATGCTTTGCATTTCTATGAGTTGACATCTTCAGCTGTATTGGCCCAGCGTAATCTATTCCTACATGTGCGAACGCTCTTGTTAGATTAACTCGAGGTGCTGGTAAAGTGCCCATCATCTGATGCATTGTGGCTGCTCGTTGCTTAGCACATATTACACATTTGTGTATTACTCGAGTAATGACTCGTTTTGCATCGAGGATCCAAAAGTTGTTACGCATGGTATTAAGGACCAATGAGGTGCCCCCATGCAAAGATTCCTTATGTATCTTATCGATGATTAAGTCACAGATTTGATGTTCTCGTGGTAAAACGACAGGATGCTTCATATCATATGGGATGCTTGCATTCCCGAGTCTACCACTGACTCGTATCAAACCTTCTTTATCTAAAAATGGGTTTAATGTTATCAATTGACTTTTCTTGGATAAAGGCTTATTGTCCTTGAGTGTATCCAACTCAAATTTGAATGCTGATGCTTGGATTGTTTTAAGGATAATTGTGCTGGCAGTGTTTAACTCCTTTACGGACAATTCGTTTGTTTGCTTCTGTGAAGGATTACGGCAATTTGTAATAAAACGCAACATCATTGCTATCACTCTGATGAGTTTCGTATATGATAAATATTTAGGTATCCATTCACTTGTTGCTGTTGCTAACAAAGTACTTGTGGATGGTGCCTTGGCTTCTAGATTCGTATTTTCTAGCTGGTGTGGACCTTTGGGCCACTGTGTTGGATCCTTGGCAAGCCATTCAGGACCATGCCACCATAAATCATGCGTGCGTAATTGACTAGCGGTTGTTCCTCGTGAAGCTAAATCCGCTGGATTATCCTTCGTAGGAACGTGATGCCAATGTTCGGTTGGTAGAACCTCCTGGATCTCCGCGACTCTATTTGCAACGTACGTTTTCCATTTTGATGGATGTTCCTTGATCCATTGTAAAACAATCGTAGCGTCGGTCCATAAATACACTGGGACCTCCTGAAGTTCCATATCTTGAATAGTAGCCCTTGCGAGTTTCGCAAGTAGCAATGCTCCATTTAACTCTAAGCGGGGTAGAGTGATTGGTTTCACTGGAGCAACCTTTGATTTTGCAGTTAGCAATTCGACTTTAACATTACCATAACTATCTTGAGTACGTATATAAAGGACCGCTGCGTATGCCTTGATAGAGGCATCACAATACCCATGGATCTGATTGGTCTGATTCATTTTAGAGATTCCAATCCATCGTGGAATTTTGATGTGATTCAATCGTTTTTAAATTCGTACCACTGTTGTGAGATGTCTTGAGATACCTTGCTATCCCAAGAATAACCGCCTATCCATAACGTCTGAATAAGCATTTTGGCTGTAACGATGACTGGTGATATCCATCCAACTGGATCATACAACGATGCTATTTCCGATAATATGGCACGTTTGGTGTTTGCCTGCGTGTTAGATAAACCTTGAACATTGAACGTAAAAAAATCTTCTGCCGGATACCATCGAATTCCTAACGTTTTTATGGATTCATTTTCTTGTAGATCAAGTAAACCCTTGACTTCTTTGTCCTCTGGTGGCAGATGGGAAATGAGTTCAACTCGATTACTTGCCCATTTTCGGAGCTTGAAGCCGCACTTAGGAAGCATCTCCCTTAATTGCCTTTGTAATTCCAGGCATTCGTCAACGGTTTCTGCTCCACTCAATAGGTCATCTACATAAAACTCTGATGTTGTAGCCTTGACTGCTAATGGATAATCTTCTTGTTGATCTCTTGCTGCCTGCTGTAATGTACGAACAGCTAAAAATTGCGCAGGTGCTATACCAAACGTAACGGTTTTGAGATGATAATTTTGGAGTTCTTTCGTTTCTGGATTTCTCCAAAGTATTCGCTGGAAAGTGCGGTGATCTGGATGCATCCATATCATTCGGTACATTTTTTCGACATCAGCTGTGATTACAATCTTATGTCTTCTCCAATTAAGCACCGTGGAAAATAATTTTGGTTGTATTGTAGGCCCAATTAACAGTTGTTCATTCAACGATATTCCATTCGTTGTCTTAGCAGACGCATCGAAGACCACTCTTAATTTGGTTGTAGTACTTTGCTTGAAAACTGCATGATGTGGTATGTAATAATGTGGTTCGTTATTTAATGGTGGACTGCATGGCTCCATATGACCCATGGTTATATATTCGTCCAAACAAGCTTCATGCTCGCGTTTGAGTTGCTCGTTCTTTGATAATTTCCTTTGTAGGCTTTCATAACGCCTTAATGCAAGTTCCCTTGACGAACCTAAAATTGGTCCGTTGGGCTCCAAAAACGGTAATTTGACCATATATTGGTTGTTTGGTAGCCTTTCATAATTGGCTTTATATAACTCCTCACATATTTGATTTTCTGGAGTTTGATTGTTAAAAGTTTGCACTTCTTCCATCTCCCAAAATTTTTGCAATTGAAAATTGGGATTGTTGACTGGATTGACAGTTGCAGTGAATACCTTAACTGACGTGTTACCTGAAGAGGAATTATTCCCTAATATCACCCATCCAAATATAGTGTTGATGGCTAAGGGAGTCCCACTTGCACCACAATGAATTCCTTCGCGAATAATGTGTCCATATACATCCGCTCCAAGCAATGCATCTATTGGACTGGGTTTCCAGAAAGTTGGATCTGCCAACTCGAGGTTCTGAACATGTGTCCATTCTTGATTTGTTGTTTCCTTGGCTGGTAATAAATCAGTGATTGTCTTCAATGTGAACATTTTTACTTCCAAGGTAGGGGATGCGGTTTTTATTGGTTGAAGTTTTAGCTGCACTTGTCGGTTGGAATGCGCAGTTTGGTTCTTGCTTAGACCAATAACTTCGATCGATGTGGGTATACCACGTAATTGCAGCCTCTGGCAGGCGTTTTCTGTTATAAATGATGTTTGCGATCCTGTATCTAAGAGGCATCGCAATGTTATTGAGCGACTATTGCGGTCAAATGCTGCCACCAACGCTGTTGGCAGCAAAGCATTATAATTTTCTTTTACAAAGAAGTTGCTTGTTTTTTCCACATTACTGTTGACTACTTCCTGGCTTGCCTCCTTTGATGAGGATTCTCTGAAGTGAAGAGTGGTGTGATGTGGCTGTTGACATTCTCTGCATCGGTTCTTGTTTCGGCACTTAGCATGCGCGTGTTTGTTCGAAAAACAATTGAAGCACCTGTTGGCTGCCTTGATCGTTTTCCGACGAGTTGCTACATCCATCTGGATATATGTTGGACAGCTTCCAACGTAGTGTTTTGCCTTGCAAGCAGGGCAATGATTATTGATGGTGGTATGGTAGGTTTGAACACCTTCCCGTTTAATAGTAGAAGTGGCTGGTCTTGCACCAATAGTACTTCCAATGGATTCCAATACGCGAATCCTTTTGTTTAAAAATACTAAAAAAGTTTGGAATTTCGGAAGCTCTTGACTATCTCCGAGTTCCTCTTCCCAGAGACGCAATGTTGCAAACGGCAATTTCTGTACCAGCAGATATATCAAAAGGGCGTCCCATTGATTGGTATCTACTTTCAATGCCTTGAGTTGTTGCAAGCACTCTTCCGTTGTGTCTACCAATATTTTTAGGCTCTTTCCTGATTCCATATTTATTTTTATTTGATTCACCAAAATTTTGAGATGAATATTCACTAAAGTTCTAGTGTTTTCGTAACGTTCCTTTAGTTTTTTCCAAGCTGGCTCATAATCCTGGTTTGTGATGGGAGTGTGCTTCAACACTTTCTCCGCTTCACCAGTTAAACATCCCTTTAAATAATGAAGTTTTTGAACTGGTTGTAGTTGTACGTCGTTATGTATTAGTGATGTGAATAAATCAGAGAATGATCTCCAGGAGTTATAATCGCCATCAATTTTGGGCAAAGTTATTTTTGGTAGTTGGGTCTGCTTGAAATGGGAATCACCTTGAATTGTAATATTATGGCTGAGGTCTTGATTGGTTCGATTATGACCATCTTCAAGTTCACCTATGTATTCACAATACTTGACCTCCACATCATCAAATTGTTGCCTTTTTATATAGGCATGATCACATTCCGTATCGGAAATCATGATGACTTCATTGATGTGTCGATCTTGTTGCACGAACTCGTGCCATAAATCACGAAGATCTAACATCCTTTGCTTATAGAACCTTGCAGTTCGTTTTTCGACCCTGGTTTTTCTACCATTATCAATCGCTTTCTCAATTTTCGCCTTTAAAACGAGTTGTTTCACAAGCAACTTCTCAAGTTCACTCATGATTGAATTGAGTTTTATGATTGATTTATAGCCCGGTCAAAAAAAAAATTGATTCTTTTTTACACTGTATTATGTATCACAAAAAAAAACAAGTGAACAGACAACAATATAAAAAAAAAAAAATACTAATAAATCAAATACGGATTTAGCAAAATTATTAATTGATATCACTATTCCTGAATGATGATGAAATATCAATAAATCAAGCAAAATTTATGAAATGAAAAGAATTTGGAATTTTAGTGATATTTGAATTAATGATTTTGCCTTTATTGTCCGATTTGACTTACTTCTCTATTAACAACTGTCTACTTAAAATACTTTTATGCTCGAAAGATGTTCGCTTGACGTATATGTCCGTCTAACGAGTTCCAATCGAAAGGTTTTCTAAATAAACGAGTTAGTATAATTATTACAACAAAAAAGGTTTTTTTATCAAACTTATATTCGAATGACGTATAGATTCATCAATCGATTTCAAAAATTGATTTTTTCCTTTTCTACTTCTATATAATAATCTATGTGTTAATAAACGAAATATCAAAATATATTTGTTCAGTGTATAAATTCGCTAGACAATTTCAATTTGATTTACTTGGATGTGTTCTCGACTGCTTCTGGAGTTGAAAGAGGCTGATTGTTGATTTTTCTGGCCTTTATATACCCCTTTTCGCGTAGAAAAATGCTTCCCGCGCTTCATTTGAGTGTTACCAAGTGCCAAAATTTCCGCATATGCAAACTCACCACATGAAAATAATAAGGAAAAAACATATATTAAAGCCTTTGTAATTAATTATGGTGAGTTAAGTCTCAAATTCACTTGAATTTGTCTATTTTTATTATTTCAGATGTTTATCATGCCAAAAAAAAATGAATTTATCGATGGCATCGTGGTGAATAAATTGCAACATTTATGCCAGCAATTTTCATTTTGGCAGCACTTGTTTTTTTGCTTCATAATTTTCGCGCAGCTTTGTTTATGCCATTTTGTCTTTGTTACTCATTTTTTGTCCCTTTCTATCGTTAAGATTAAATGTAAAATTTTTAAAATTAAAATATTTCTAAAATTAAAAATTATTTTGATAAAATGTTATCAAAATTAAGTTCGGCATAAAAAGGTGAATAGACTGAACATATTCAATTTGTTCGGTCCTTAAAGTTTAATTGTCAAATTGACATATTTTTGTGTGCGCATGGCGAAGTGACGTTTTGTGACAATTTCGTGTTTAAATTGTGTAATTTTTTGTGTTTTTATTTAATAATTTAGTGCATTTAAATAAAGTAATTGTAAATTAACTATTTGTTCGTCAATAATCATAAAATTCGTTTTGTAATTTGCCTAATAATGTGTGATGTGTTTTGCAGGTTATACTTACAACCTGTATTTTGCAAAGAAACAAAGTTTTGTCCATAAATGTGTAATAAATAGTTTGTGTTTTGTTTTATTTTGTTAATTGTGCGTTAATTAATTCAACAATTAATATAAAAGTGATAACACACGTATATTTTGTATTTAATTTATTGAAATAAAAAATTAAATGTTGTTGTTGTTGTTTTTTTTATTAATGGTTCAACAAGTAGTGTTGTGTATTGAAAAGTACCTACTTTACAATCATATTCAGTTTTTCTCTTAGATTTCGTCTGTTTTAGTCTTTTTCTTCTTTTTTATCACAATGATTGGTAGTTTTAGAGTTGACTATTGTAATATTCGTGGGCTTAGAGCAAATTTTCTTGCTTTTTACGCCAATTCTGTTCCAAATAGGCCAGCTGTTTTGGCACTAAGTGAAACCCAAGTAGGTGAAACTACTGATCCTGCTGAATTTCAAATTCATGGCTATAATTTAGTGCCATTATTCCTTTCCCACCATGGTCTCGCCGTCTACGTAAGAAATGATGTTGCTTACCAATTTCAACCACAATATGGTCCTAGTACCAACCCCTTGTTTAACTTCTTGTGGTTCAAGTTCTCGGTAAACAGGCACATCATACATTATTATTTTCATTATCGAAGCCCCAATTTGGACAGAGTTTTAACTTCTCGCGCATTTGATGCTCTGTCTGACTCCATCCAAAAAATTGTTTCCTTCCATACTCACACTGAAATCGTTATTACGGGCGATTTTAATGTACACAATTCTTCTTGGCTTCAAAATTCGGGCCAGACAACACCCGAAGGTATGTGTGCTGAGTTCTTCGCTGAGTTTAATCACCTTACTCAGCTTGTCAACGAGCCCACCCGAATATCGGACGTTAATGGCTGAGTCGAAAATGCTCTTGACTTGTTTCTATCCTCTGACCCTGATAAATACACAATCAGTGTATTAACGCCTCTAGGCACATCTGACCATAGTATCATTTCCGCAAATTTTTCGTGTCAAACAAGCCCAGTTAAAGAAAGAGCTCCTGTGAGAACCGTTTGGCAATACGAAAAAGCCAACTGGGACGGCCTCAATAATTTTTTCAGGATCTTGCACTGGTCACTATGCTTCCTCGGTAGTGACATATACTCCAGCGCGGATATGATTACTAATTTGATTCTTTTGGAAATGAGAACTTTTATCTAGGGCTAAAAGCATCAGACCCAAAGAGAAATCATGGTTCGATGCAAGCTGTAAAGAGGTTATTAGGTTCAAAGAGGTTAGCTTCCGTTGTTTTAGAGCCAACCCAACTGAGGAAAACCGGAAAAAGTTCAAACAAGCCAGGAAGGCCTGCAACGCCCATATTCGAAGGACCAAATTTTTACATGATAAAAATTAAGGAAAAAAATACTACAATGTCCCACAGGTAATAACAATTTTTGATCATTCGTAAAAAACATAAGAAATAAAACATCTTCCTCGGTTCCAACACTCGTTGTCAATGACACTCCCTTCGTTAGTTCTCTTGAGAAGGCTAACTTATTTGTTAGGCAGTTCGCCGCCAACTCTACGCTGTCTGATAGTGTCATGGCTTGCCCAGCTCTTGAGCGCATAAATTATTTTATGGGACAAATCTTCTTTCGTACTCGAGCTGAGATGAGAGTCCTAAAAGATCTTAACACGCATAAATCCGCTGGTCCGGATGGTATCCCAACTATTGTTCTGAAGAGGTGTTCTTCCACGCTGGCAAACCCCTGCGTAAGCTTTTCCATCTATCCTATACTTCTGGGCTTGCTTCGAGCAGTTGGAAAACAGCACTTGTCCAGTCTATCCCAAAATAGGCAAATCTTCTTCACCCTCTAACTACCGACCAATTGCACTTACGTTCCTTCTTTCCAAGGTCATGGATACGTTGATTTATTATTATCAGCACAAGAAATATCTCGAAGATCGAAAGCTTCTTAATGACCGGCAATACGGCTTTCGCAGCAATAGATCCACTGGTGACTTGATGGTTTATCTTACCGAAAAGTGGAACAAATCTTTACATCGTTTTGGAGAAAGTAAGATTATTGCACTTGAATTTTCTAAAGCATTTGATAAAGTTTGGCATCCTGCTCTTTTATCCAAAGTGCGTGCTTTTGGTATCGATGAAACCCTTCTTCGTTGGATTAGTAACTTTCATTCGAATCGCTCTATACAAGTAGTACTAGACGGATTCAAGTCTGAAACCCATAACATAAATGCGGGTGTGCCACAGGGTTCCGTTTTGTCTCCGACCCTTTTTCTCATTTTCATTAATGATCTCCTGTCTGCAACTACTAATCCATTAAATTTTTTCGCTGACGATAGTACCCTTAGCTTTTCATATTCGTTTCTGACTAAGACAGCATTGTAAATTGGGGATTAAGAAATCGCGTAGAATTTAATGCTTCGAAAACTTAACAGTACACAAAGACGAGCCTTCAAAATGATCGGAGACAGGAACATCATCGATACTTTTACGTCACTCGAACACCGGCGTAACGTTTCCTCTCTCTCACTCTTTTATCGGTACTTTTACGGTAAGTGCTCTAATGAAATAGCCAGTTGCATTCCTCCCCTTAAACGATTCAACCGTAATACTCGCGCTTCCATCAATGCTCATCAGTTTACTCTTAAACCCAATTTCGGTCGTACTGTGAAGTACAGGGATTCGTTCCACACTCTTTCTTTCCCTCTCATTGTGATGAACTGAAATTCAAGACTAATGTTCACCGACATCTCATTTCAAATCCTGTCCCACTTACCTAAAGCTCGCACTGTGTCTCTGACATATAAAGGGTGCATAAAATCCCCTTGTGTGCGTGCGGATTATAAAAAAAAAAAATAATATTATCCTTTTTGTATTGAAAATTTTGCAAATAAAGTAAAAGAAAAAAAAGAAAAAATTATTATTGCAAATATCAAGAGAATTCAAATATCTATAAGCCGTCTAAACTCTTCGTAGTTCACCACGTACGTTTGTGTGTATTAAACTAGCCAAGGTATAAACGTTTCAAAGTCTCATACCTACAGGCTTTACTTAATTTCGCTCTCTTTTTTTGTTTATACTTATGTATTTTTGTTTAAGTTGTTGTAGGAAAATTTGTATTTTATGTCCAAATTGAAAGTTAAAACGATAAATTTTTAATAACGACTTACCTAATTTTACTATTCCTGTGGGGTGGTGCACCGCTCCATAGGTTGATCTTACCTTTTGTATGTACCAATGTAGGACTGCAAAAAAAAAAACTTTAAAGTTGAACAAAAAAAAAAAAAAAAATCACTACACCCTTTTTTTTATGAAGGGCTATGATGGTATCAATCCAGGGAGTGATGGTAAGTGTGGTGAGGAAGCATATGAAGTTGTGGTGAAAGTGACTGGCATAGATCGTAGGTACAGTCTTTTTCTAGGTATGATAGAACTTCGTCCAGATTTCTTAAGTGGTCAGATTCGTTTTTTCCAAAGACAATAATATCGTCTATGTAAACATAGCACGTTTTACCTATGAGAGGTTTTAAAACATGATTAATCATACGCTGAAAAATAGCGGGCGCATTCTTCAATCCGAATGGCAATCGAGTAAATTCATATTTACCATTAGCCGTTGAGAAGGCGGTTTTAGGAATGTCGCTATGTTTCAACTTTTCAATTCAGAGATTTTAGATCAATTGATAACTATGCACTGCAAACTGATGCCATTGAGTTGCCTTGGTATTTATGTCATAGCTTCACCAATTCTACCGACAAAGTTAATTATTATTTTCAATCTTTGATTCTAAAACTGTTTGAAAATTGAAAAACCTGTTCCTCTTAAAACGGTTTTAGTTCGCAGTAAAAATTGTCCCTGGTTTACTTCTGATGTTGAAAGGTCAATTAGAAAAAGAAGAAGGTTATATTCAAAATGGGAACTAAACCCAACTGACACCAATTGGAAATTATTTTGCCGTGCGAGAAATGATGCTACATTTGTGACTTGCAGAGCCAAAAAACGATTTTTTATGTCAAAATTGGATACAAAACAATCTTCTCGCAAGCTCTGGAATAATCTGGAAAATAGCTAAAGTTATTCCAGTGGCCAAAAAGTCAAACCCTGGTTCTTGCTCCGATTTTCGTTTTGAATATGATTTGGATAATATTACTGTTCTTTGTCTGCTGGATTTCTCAAAGGCTTTTGACAGAGTAAACCATAAAATACTCTGCAAGAAACTAGAGTACTATTTCGAATCCTACAAGTGTTCTTCAAATAAAATTGGATTAAAGCTCAGCGCCACTAAAAGGAGTCTGATGATTGTCTGGCAAGCATGAAATAGCTATAACTCCGGCCAAAAAATAAAAAAATATAAACGAATTAATATAAAATTAATTCGTAAAAACAATTGGTGGTAGTGCCTTAAAGTTGTTGTTCTTATTCACAAAAAATTCAATGCAATTGACGGAAGAATGGTTAAATCTAATAAACTGACATTCTATGTACAAAATAGTACAATAAAAAAAAAATAATAAAGTAATAAGAATAAATTATGGCCAGCGCCAAACTCTTCCGTAACTCTCCCCCCTTTGAAACAGACTACGATCTGTAGTCTATCGAAGTAAGGTATGGAGAAAAAATGGAGGCGGAACAAGATAACATACTTTAAGGCGTTTGTAAAAATGCTGTGACTCCAAATGCATTTGATGAACAAGTACGACTTCTGGACACGTAGCATCAGTGGTCTGAAGTGGTGTAGTGCGTAAGAGCACATGACTACAAAGACTGAGCAAATCTGATATGCGTGGGTTCGAATCCTACAAGTGTTCTTCAAATAAAATTGGATTAAAGCTCAGCGCCACTAAAAGGAGTCTGATGATTGTCTGGCAAGCATGAAATAGCTATAACTCCGGCCAAAAAATAAAAAAATATAAACGAATTAATATAAAATTAATTCGTAAAAACAATTGGTGGTAGTGCCTTAAAGTTGTTGTTGTTGTTCACAAAAAATTCAATGCAATTGACGGAAGAATGGTTAAGTCTAATAAACTGACATTCTATGTACAAAATAGTACAATAAAAAAAAAAAAAAAAAAAAATAATAAAGTACTATTTTGGTTTTCATGACAGAGTGTTCAAGTGTTCTGCTACATCTTTATGCAGACGATGTACAAATTTATTTATCACGGCCGATTGGTCTACAGGATGATTTGATTTGCAGGATTAATGAAGATCTCAATGCTATATCCAACTGGTCTATCAACAATGGCCTTACTCTAAATCCGACCAAGTCTCAACTTATAGGCATATCTAAAAAATATATATTTTTCGAAAAACGGCGCGCGGTACTCATCGTCGAAGAGAAGAAGAAAAATCTACACATAAGCGGTGTAGTTGGAATTGGTAAAACGGGAGATTGCCGTCGTGTGTGTGCGCTGATTTTCGGCTGTTTATTTTGCAGTTTCGAGGTGTTTGGTTTCTCGAAGCGAATCGGTTGAACATAGTGTCGGTTGTGCTCACATTCGTTGCTGGTAGTTTACGTTCTGATTCCATAGTTCGTGTGTATTCGTGACGGTTGGTACTTACAGATACGATCGCCCTGCTACTTCTTCTTTTGCGAATGTTGGGAGAAAGGAAATAAAGACAGTGTATATTTTGTTGCCCCTCATTGTCAACTGGAAACACTTTATGCGTGTATAGTGTAATATTATATATTTGCGATACCTACTCATCTGTTTATTTTGCGATATCGGGGTGGCTCGAAGCGAATCGGTTGAACAGAATTGTCGGGTGTGCGTGTGTGAAAACTAAAATATATAATATAACATACGATTGCGTTGGTAGATTTCTATCTATCTACTTGAATATCCATATAACCGTGATCTGGAAAGCAGTCCTTGTAAGTGTTGCGGTTGGTATATGTTTACGATTGAAACACCACTACAATCGTTGGTGTAGTTTTCGGAATCAAGGTGTGAGACATTTTTTTTTATATTTTGGAACTCCACATCTTGAGTTCGCGTAAGAACAGTGAGTCGGACGATCTTTCGTTGTGGTGGATTATATAAAAAAAAACATAAATATACAATACGATATATACGGTCAGGGTATTGTTGCTCGCGATGGTTAATCCAGGAAAAGATTATTCCGTTTGTACGGTTGAAGAGCTAAAAGTAGAGCTCAAGGCTAGAGGTCTTAAACAGTCGGGCTTAAAAGATGAATTAATAGTTCAGTTGCGCGAAAATGACGACGCCGACGGTGAAGATTTGGAAAAAACGGTCGTAGATCGAGACGATCTAGAAGAATTACGGGCTGAACTTCACCGGATAGAGGAAGAATTAGCAATAGTGCGGAAAAATTACAACGTCGCGTCGGTGATGAAAGTAAAACAAAATGCAACGCAAAAGAAACCGAGTGTGCGCGCTCGTCTCGTAATTGCTTTACCGTGCGCGACGTGGTGGAAATGATACCCGAGTTTAATCCGAAAAATGTGAAAGGACTCATTACTAAAACATGGGTGGCTCGCATAAGAGAGATTCGCGAAATATACCAACTCGAGGAAAAGCTTGTGTTAATGGCATCAATACAGAAATTGGCTGGTGCCGCAAAACTGTGGAGTGGCAGCACAGCATACACATCGCTGTCACAATTTACCAAAGAGCTATTGAGAAGTTTTCCGCCCTCAGAGGATGATATCGACATCCACGACATGCTACGAGAAAGGAAGCAGAAGTCGAAGGAGGACCTGGAAGAATATATTTTCGAAATGAAAACGATCGCGTCGAGAGGCAGTATTTCTCAGAGAACCTTAGTAAAATATATCGTTCAAGGAATAACGGACAGTGAATGCCAAGAAGCATTTAGAGCGGTCAGACCAGAATCCGTTGATGATGTTCTGGAACGAGTGCGTTGGATAATTGGCATAAGGGCAAAAAGTGGAAGCTCGTCGTCAGTAAAAAAAAGCGACCAGACCGTTGCTGCGACAGGTTCAGAAAAACAAATAAAATGCTTCCGTTGCCAACAAATAGGTCATTATCGCTGTAACTGTCCAGAACCCCGTGAAAAAGCATCTGGGAACGAACGGAAACCAGTCCAAACCAAACAAACGCCGAAGAACGTGAGAATCATCCGAGAAGAAAAGAGCGAATATGAGAAGAAAGTGAAAATCAACGGAAAGGAAGTGAGTGCGTTCATTGACCTCGGTAGCGACTGTGTAACGCTTACACTTCTGGCTGCTCAGGATCATGGCCTGAAGTACTCATCGAGTCAAAAGTTGCTGCAGGGTTTTGGCGGAGGAGGTTGTCAAACCATTGGTCAACTCTATGCTGAAATAAAGGTGGATGAACTGGTATCATGGTGTGAAGTTCTAGTTGTACCTACTGAAAGCCAGCCTAACGAAATAATTATTGGTCGAAGCCTTCTAGATCAGCCACAGGTGAGTGTAGTTAAGACATTTAAACATCTACACATTTCAGACAGTTTGAAAGAAAATCCAAGACCAATGCTGATGCTCATTCAGAGATCACCGATACTGGGTGATGAGCTTGAGATCGGTGACATCGGAAACCAAGAGGAGAAGAAGCTGATATTACTTTGCAAATCGTTCAGATCCTGTTTTGCGAAGGATTCAGATGAACTAGGGAAGTCAAATCTTGGGGTGTGCACCATCGAGTTAAGCACTCAAACGCCCGTTTGTGTCCAACCTTATCGGATTAATTTTGCGAAGAGAGCCATTGTGAAGGGAAAAGTAGAAGAGCTCCTACGCACGGGAATAATAAGGCCATCCTCTTCGGACTACTGTTCTCCCATTGTGTTAACAAAAAAGAAAGACGGTAGTGACCGATTCTGCATCGACTATAGAAGTCTAAGCAAAGTAACGATAAAGAGAAAATTTCCGATGCCGGTTGTCGAAGAAGTACTGTCTTCATTGGCAGGAAACAAGTTCTTCACGATGCTGGACCTAGCGTCAGGATACCATCAGATTCCAATGGACGAAAACAGTAAGAAGTATACAGCGTTCACTACTGATGATGGGGCATTTGAATTCAACCGGATGCCTTTCGGACTTGTCAACGCACCTGCTCACTTTCAAGCATGTATGAATAAGCTGAAGTCCAGTTTGAAGCAGGGTGATGCCGCGATCTACCTAGATGACACAATTATACCTAGCAGAACAGTTGAAGAAGGACTGGAGAAGCTGCAACGAGTCTTGAGTGCGTTAAAGGAATCGGGACTCACTCTCAATCTAATGAAATGTTCATTTCTCAAGCAAAAGCTGGAATTTCTCGGGTACCGAATCGATGAGGAAGGATTGCAGCCTAGCGAACGAAAGACAATCGCCATCATGGATTTTCCTACCCCAAGGAACGTTCACGAAGTCCATCAATTCTTGGGACTGACTGGATTCTTCAGGAAATTCGTGAAGGACTACTCTGTTTGGGCGATTCCACTCACCAATTTAACGAAAGCAGATCAGGAATTTCAATGGACAGCTGACCAAGAGAACGCCTTTCTAAAGCTCAAGGAGATGTTGTGTAATCCGCCGGTGCTAGCATTGTATGATCCTAAGTCCGAACATGAGGTTCATACTGATGCTTCGTCGTCGGGTTTGGCTGGAATACTGTTCCAGAGAGACGTTACCATTCTTATGAACTGGAAGTGTTGGTTATCGTGGAGAATTTGGAGAGATTCAGAGTTTATCTGCTGGGGAAAGATTTCAAGGTGGTTACCGACTGCGAAGCAATAGTGGCGACGAGCAATAAACAGAAAATAATTCCAAGGGTTGGTAGATGGTGGCTTAAGTTGCAGGAGTTCTCGTTCCAGACCATACACCAGCCAGGTAAGAAGGCAGCGTATGTGGACGCACTCAGTCGTCGACCAACAGATCCAGAGCGGGAAGTTGAAGAGGCGTGTTCATTTGTGTTTAACATCAATATCACGGACGGTGATTGGCTAGCTTCGATGCAGTGGCAAGATAAAAAGTTACGACAGATCATCTCGACATTAAACAATCCAGATTCGACCGCAGTGAAAAGAACTATGCAGAAAGAATACTCTGTAAGCGGATGCCGTTTGTTTCGTATAGTCAACGGAAAGGAAAGATGGGTGGTCCCAAAGGCGATACGTTGGCGTATACTCAAGTTGTGCCATGATGATGTTGGCCATATGGCAGAAGAGAAGACTCTACAGCGGGTAAGGGACGTCTACTGGTTCCCGAAGATGAGAAACTATACAAAGCAGTACATCAAATCTTGCGTAGAGTGCGCGTACTCTAAGAGAAAAGGAGGTATGACAAAAGGGGAGCTTTACAGCGTTGAAAGAGTGCCTCTACCTTTTCATACTCTTCATTTAGATCATCTAGGACCATTCACCAAAGGCAAGGGTGGAACGAGGTATGTACTTGTTATTATTGATAATTTTACAAAGTATTGTATCTTGCGAGCGGTGAAAACAGCAAACGCTAAGGGAGTGCTTAGTGTCTTGAAGGAGATTACCGGGTATTTTGGCGTACCGGTAAGGATGATCACTGACCGTGGCACTGCTTTCACGGCAAAAATTTTCGAGGAGTTTTGTGAGGAGAACGGGGTCGACCACGTGAAGAACGCTGTGAGGACGCCTCACAAAAAAAAAAAAAAAAAAAAAAAAAAAAAAATTTTTACTTTCTTTAAGAAGCTATAATCTATGTTGTAAATATGTATATAATATTTAGGCATTAATCTGAAATTAAGTAATTATATCTATCCGTATATTTAAGTACTATAAAAGACTAAGTCTTACTTGTACATTACTTTGAATAAATTGAAATTCATGCTTATCTGATGGAAGCCGGATGTTAGGTCAAGAAATGTGAAAAATTTAGATTCGCCTAAGCTTGCTAAGTGTTTGTTATATCAGGAATGCGATAAGCGTCCGGAATAATTAATTATTAATTAATTCATTAAAATTAATTCTTTTAAAATCCATTACTAGTCTGTATTGTCTTTCGCCTGCAGCATTTGGTTTCTTTGGAACTATCCAAAGAGGCGAATTATAAGGGCTTTTGGATGGTCTTATGACACCATCGGCGAGCATTTTATTGATTTGGGAATCAACTTCTGATCGAAGGTTAGCGGGATAGGGATATGATTTAGTATAAATGGGTTCAGAAGATGTGGTCCTTATTTCTGCACGGACACTTGTGTCTATGGTACCGCTGTCAGAAATTTTTGATTCATGTTTTTTTAATAAGTTTTGGATGCTACTTTCTTTATCGGTGTATAGACCCGAGTTATCAATAACAATAACACACTTGTTTTAGTTTCAATACTTTTTTAATCATAAGATCTTTACTCCACGGCTGCTAATTGACAACTGAACTGATAACAAGATATTGATCTTATTCTAAAGTAGAACCGGCTCTTCTCATATGCTCACAACAGATAATCTTCTTGTGCTGGGTCTTTCTTATCCACTCTCCTGGTCGTGTTGTGTCACAGGTCTCCACATCCCTTCAATATTTTTCAGCTTTAACGTCAACCTCGGATCGCTACCTTTGACATCAGTTGGCGCTTCTTGTTCTTTTGCTGCTGATGGGGTGGTGGTCGTGATGGTCGGATTATTATTCACATCTGTTGACACGTTGGAACCTGTAGAAAAATAATTAGTTCTTTAAGCTTGTGATTTGTCTTAAGTTTTACGCAACCAGTGGGTATCTTCTTAACATGGCTAATGTTACGTCGAAACACTTTGTTTCCAGCTTTTATCTTGACCTCGGTTTTCTTCCTGTCAATCACTTCAAATTCCGTTTGATCGAAGTTGGTGGTAAGTTTGTCAGAGAACGCTACATTTTTGATTAAAACCTTATCACCTATTTCTATCCCTGAATCTTTAGCTCCTCGTTCTCTATCTCCCCTTTCTTTCCCTTTTTGCTTATTTATGGAATCGCGGTCCCTAGCTTCCGAATCAAGAATTGGTTCCTCTATATCCAGCATTTTTTTTTTTTTTTTTTTCTTCTTCTTTTAAATAAATTTACAACGTTCTATGCAGTTCTTTTGACAATCTACAGAGATGTAATCTCAATTATTTTTTGTTTTAGCTAAACTGAAAGCCCTTTATTTTTGACTAAACTAAAAGTCACTTTAAGATAAAAAATAAAAAAAAATCTGTATCTAAATAAATATATTAAAACTCAGATAATTATTTGATTTAAATATAATTTAAAAAAAAAAAGATTATAATTGATCAAAAATATGGTCTTACTTTATGCAACTTAAATATCATTTAAAACATAAGAGATATTTTTCTAAGTTTTTTTGTTTTGACTAAACTAAAAGTCTCTTTTTTAAATATCTGTAATTTTTTTTACGTTTGGTAATTACAATATCTAAAGTATTCAAGATGTTTTTTTCTACTTTTTTTGTTTTAACAAAACTAAAAGTCACCTCTTTACATATTTTCAATTTTTTTTTCCTTGATGAATATGTATATTTTTTATAGAATGTATTATATTTTATATATTAAATTGTTTATTTTAATAATTTTCTCTTCTAATAATGTATTAAATTTTTCGAATTTTATCCGGCAGACGGCTTACTAAGCCATGCTTTGTAATTCTTTATATACAAAAATTGTACTTTTTAATTTTGAAAAAAAAAAATAAAGATATATTCTATTCTATTCTATTCTATTCTATTCTATTCTATTCTATTCTATATCCAGCATTGAAGGAATTTTGTCGCGGATTGTTCGATTGTAAAGTAACTCCGATGGTGCTTTTCCTGTTTTGCCGTGGGGAGTTACGTTGTACATAAGGGTGAACTTCTGCATCTCTTCTTTATAATCACTTCCGTTACAGTGGGCCATCTTCAAGCGTTTTACGATCTGACGGTTCATTTTTACCACTTCACCGTTCGTTTGTGGCCAATAAGGTGGTGAAGTTATTAGCTCAATGTTGTTATATTTACAGTAGGTTTTAAACTCTTCGCTGACAAATTGGCGTCCTTTGTCCGCCGTGATAAACTTGGGATACCCTAGTCTACAAAATATTTCTTTCAAAAAGTTAATTACATCTTTGGAAGTTATCTTTTTTAAGAATTTAAACTCTTCGTATCTGGAGTAGTAGTCAATTACAACTAGAGTATAGTCGTGATTAGGCAAAGGCCCCAGCAAATCCATTGCTAAGTTAGACCAAGGTATGTCGGGAAAAACATGTCTGTTCATGGGGCAAGAGTACGATAACTCAGGCGACAAAGTTTAATGACGGATTTGAATAGAACAGCCAAAAATAAGCATTTTTTACCATGGGAGGGGGGGTCTATCTCCCCCCGTGTAGGCGGTAGGGGCAATTTAAAAAATATGTGCGTTAAATGGAAAAAAATAATTAAAAAATAACGGTAATACCTACAATTAAGTTTTATACGTTTTTTTAAAGCCAATATTCTATTCTATTAGCCATTTTTTAAATCAAGTCAAAACTGCATAATTTTTGAAAAACTTAATTTTAAACTCAAAATTTGAGTAAAAAAAAGTTAAAAAATAGTTTTAAATTTCAATATTTCAAAACCATAGGTTTATAAATAATTTTTTTTAATAATTTGTTGCTATTACTAATAGTCAATCAAAAACTGAAAACTAAATCATTTTATGTCTTTTAGTTTTTGAGAAAATTGAAAATAACCACAACTACTATTTCAATTTATTTATGTTTTTTTTTTGTTTGAGTGGTCTTATTTTGGTAGTAAAAATGGTAGGTGCGAGTTTGGGTATATGCAACAGTGAGGTGTGTGCGAGTTTGGGTGTATGCAACAGTGGGGTGTGTATGGGGGGCATGCTGCCCCCCTGCAACCCCCCTGCTTGGGCCCACTGTAGGATTTGGGGTAGGTGCGAGTTTAGGTGTATGCCACACCCAGGTGTCTATGGGTGGTGAAACCCTCCTGCTTGGGCTCACTATAGGATTTGAGGGGTGTAAGGTGGGGTGGGTGCAAAGTTTCTTTTGCATTTAATAAGCTGAATTTAAGAAAAATTAATTTATTCTAGGTAAATCTTAATACATATTCGATTATTACCATCCAAATAAGACTACGTAAATACTCAAGCAAGGAAAAAATAATTTAATTAAAATTTAATTTTCTCAAAAACTAGAAGACATAAAATCATCTAGTTTTCAGTTTTTGATCAAAAACAAATAAGAGCAATGAATTCTGAAAAAAACAATTGTAGATAATCTTAAAGTTTTGAAATTTACATTTTAAATATTTTTTTTAACTTTTTTTATCCAAATTATGAGTTTAAAACAATGTTTTTCAAAAACTATGCATAGTTTTGACTTGATTTGAAAACTGGCTAATAGAATGGAATGTTGGCTTTAAAAAAATGTATAAAACTTAATTGCAGGTATTACCGTTATTTTTTAATTATTTTTTTCCATTTAACACACATATTTTTTTAATTGCCCCTACCGCCTAAACGGGGGGAGATAGACCTCCCCTCCCATAGTAAAAAATGCTTATTTTTGGCTGTTCTATTCAAATCCGTCATTAAACTTTGTCGCCTGAGTTATCGTACTCTCCCCGTTCATGGGGACTGATTGGCTAGGCTTCGAAACAATAAGACAATCTCGACACTTTTTTACAAACTGCTCGACATCTCTGTCTACAAATGGCAAGTTCCAGAATTCTAGAACGTAGTGCCATGGGTATAACGATTCTAGTTCCTCTTAACAGAATATTGCCTATGGTTCACAATTCAAGTCTGAATGGAAAGTATGAACTTGTCATCTTGGAGTCCCATTTTTGTCATCTTGGAGTCCCATTTTTCGTTTTTTACGTTGTTGACAGCCTCCATCAGCTCCTGGTCCTTGGTGTTATTCGAACAAATCTCTGATATTGTAATCGCTCTGGGTACTGACTTTTCAATTATCGCAAATATATTCTGCTCCCCCTGTTCGTGGAATGTTTCTGCTGTTTGAATTTTACACAGTCGTGAAACTGAATCAGCTATATTTAGCTTCCCCGGTTGATAAACCACCTTAAACCTAAACGCTTGTAACCTAAGCACCCATCTTTCAATACGAGCTGGTGGCCTTGAGGTAGGCTTAAATATTGAGCGTCACATCGAAGTCTTTGAAAATATTAAGTACCACCTTTAAGCTTTCATCATGTTCTTTCTCCGTACGACCATAAACTATGATATCATCTAGATAGTTGAAAGCATTTTCACAAGGAGCAAGAAGATTTTCCATAACTTTTTGAAATATATATACCAAACAAAAGCCTCTTGTATCTAAACATCCCCTTGTGAGTTATAAAGGTGGTGATATGTCTATTATTTTCTTCTAGTTCTAGCTGGTGATATGCACTCTTTAAGTCAAGTCTTGAAAAGAATTTGTCACCTTTCAACTTCGTCATTACCGCTTCAAATGTCGGTAGTGGAAAATTTTCTCTTTGTATTGCCGCATTCGCACGTCGCATGTCGATGCAGAGTCGAATCTCGCCATTGCTCTTAAATGCTACCACAATCGGTAAGATCCAAGAGCTTGGTCCTGAAAGTGGTTCGATGATGTCTTGGTCTACTGCTTCCTTAAGCTTCACCTCGACTTTTTCTTCTAAGGCAGCTGGGACTCGACGTAAAGGTTGCTGAACGGGTTTAATAGATTTATCGATAGACAGACTTATTTTGATCCTTTTCATCTTTGGAAACGGTTTTGGACTTTCGAGATAATTAACATCAAGCCCTAGTTTCAAAACGCCTAACTTAATTGCCGTCTCTCGTCCTAATAACGATTGTCTCCCACTCTCAACCACGTAGAATGAAGCAATCACTTCAGGACACTTTGCAATGGATAACGGAGCTTCGAAAACCGCCTTAATTTTGAGCAATTCATCACCCGCATAAGCCCTAAATTGGTTTGTCGTCTCTTTCATCATCCCACATTACAGTATTATAGCTTTTTAGTAACTGCCAGTCGGATTCACCTAAGAGATTAAACCTTGACCCTGAGTCAATGACCGTTGATATATGATGGCCACCGACTTGACAATCAATCATTTCGTCCATGTCCATGTTATGACCATCTATAACTCGGAAACAATCGTGTTCTGCCAATTGAGTCTCATCTTCGCTCTCATTTTCGCCTTCTCCGTTCTCAATGAAACGTACCCTAGAAAACCCAGATTTTGGCCGTTTTGAAAATCTTTCCTTGTCATCATTCCATGTCCATGTTATGACCATCTATAACTCGGAAACAATCGTGTTCTGCCAATTGAGTCTCATCTTCGCTCTCATTTTCGCCTCCTCCGTTCTCAATGAAACGTACCCTAGAAAACCCAGATTTTGGCCGTTTTGAAAATCTTTCCTTGTCATCATTTGCTTTACGTTTTATTGATTTTGTCTTGCATTTCCGCGAAAAGTGCCCGATCAAACCACACTTGTTGCATTTGGCATTCTTTGCCGGACAGTTAGGTGATTTTCCAGAATGTCCCTGGCGACCACATCTATAACAATCGTCTTCCTCATTTTTGCCCCCATTTCGAAAAGTGATACTATTGACAGATGCAGTGGAAATAGATGGAAGCATTACCTCATATTGATTATTAATTTGTTCGTGGACCTGGCACATTTCAGTTATCTCTGACAACGAATATTCCTTTTCTAATAATCGTTTTTTTTAGATCATTTGGTGCTCAAGAATCGATTACCTTATCTTTAATACTTATTGCCAGAATTTCTTCTTTCGTTTCCCCAAACGAACATTTTGCCGCCTGATTTCTTAACCTGACCATGAATTTACTAATATTTTCACCTTGTTCTGGTTTTAAAGCCCAAAATAGGTGACGTTCGAATGTAGAGTTCCTTTGTGGAACTAAACTTTCGTTTAGTTTAGCCACCAAAACCTCGAAAACATCAACATCATCCCCTGGTTCTACAATAGCACCTGGTGTATTATATGCTACCTCCTGGAGTTGTGGGCCCCCTAGGTGCAAAATCTTGTTTCTCTTTTTGACCTTTCTTCTGCAGCCAAATAAAGAGAGAATGATCGGTACCATCGCTCCCATTCAGATCTTATAATGGCTTTATCAATGACGTCGCATAAAAATGGTTTGATTTCACTCATTTTTTTTATGTTCTATGAATTCTAGAACTATAGATCTAGACTTTATCAAGCGCAATTGAATGCGCGCCTTTTTTTTGTCAACTTACACACAATTTAATGCGCGCCTTTTTTTTTGACTACCTACACAATTTAATGTGATTTAGCACAATCCAATGTCCGTGATTCACTACAAAATAGGATTTTTTTTTTATTTATTGGGCTCAATTCAATGTGCCCTCTTTTTCTTGCTCAATTGAATGTGCAACACTTTTTTTCACAATTGAATGTGCACACCTAAATTTTCCAATCAAATGAACTCTTTCTAATCAAAAATAGCGAACTCTTTATTTCAGAGACTCTGCAATCACTTTGCAAATCTCGTCGACAATGTATAGACCCGAGTTATCAATAACAATAACACACTTGTTTTAGTTTCAATACTTTTTTAATCATAAGATCTTTACTCCACGGCTGCTAATTGACAACTAAACTGATAACAAGATATTGATCTTATTCTAAAGTAGAACCGGTTCTTCTCATATGCTCACAACAGATAATCTTCTTGTGTTGGGTCTTTCTTATCCACTCTCCTGGTCGTGTTGTGGCACAGGTCTCCACAATCGGGATTAATTTGGATATTATTTACTTGTTTTGATTCTTTTTCCTTGAGATAAATTTTTATATTTGGAAAAATTATAAGAACACTATTTTTCCTGTGTATTAACGCTTCTAATTTTTTAAGGGTATCATCGCCTATGATACCATCAAATGATGTTAATCCGCGAAGGACAAAAAAATCAAGGAGGGTGTTGTTGTTGACAGGTTTAAAGAATGGGGCAGATACTTATTTTGTTATTTCTAACTGTCCAGCAGCAGACTGTATCTTGAATGGCAAAGAAACTGGTTTACTATTAAAGGCAATTCTTTCAGATATGAAGTTTTTATTAGCTCCAGTATCTATCCTCCTCGTAGGCATGAAAATAGTCCTTAAGTTAAGTTCATCGTCTTGATCTTTGTCTTGATCTGTTACAATGTCTGTAGCAAAAAGACGTTGTTGTTTTCTGGGTAGATTGTCCGAACCATTGGGTCTTTTGATATTACGGTCGTTATACACTGGTCGATTCATGTAGTTAACTTTTCGGGTTTGAACCGACTGATCGATTTCCATGGGCTGCGGAGGCTTTGGGTTAGATGGTCTAGGAAGTGGTGCGCTTGTCCACGTTGGTTTTTGGTTTGGAAATGGTTGGTTATTATACAATTGAGATTTCTCTATGGGTGTCAGTTGAGGAGGTGTAGCTTTTGTTTGGTATTTTGGTGTAAGCATCTGGTTAATAGGAGCAGTTATTGTGTTATTGGAATTTCTCTGATGTATTTGGAAATTTCTAAAATTAAGATTTTGAAACTCCAAACAAGAAGTATAAGCCTCTGGTAATGTTTGGGGTTTCTGAATCATTAACATCTTAGAGATGTCTCCGTTGAGACCTCTTATGAAGATGTCCAATGCTCTGTTTCGGTAATTTTCCGTTAAGGCATTTACCGTTTGCTGGGAATAGTCTTCAGTCTTAATTTTATTTACTAGTAAAGAAAGCTGATGATTAACTCTAGCATAATACTCGTCTATGGTCTTGCGACCTTGGGTTAGTAAATTAAGTTCATGTTCCAATGTGCGAACATCACGTTTGTCTGCGTAATGCAACGACAAACATTTTTTTAATATTGCCCATCCTTCATCGAAGATGTTGTAAGAAATTAGGGCGGCATCGGCCGGGCCTCTAATTTTTTGGCGAATATGCTGTAATATCGGTCTATATATGGGTTTGGATTTTACGATTTCATAATCTGTAAGAATGGACTCCACATCGTTAACCCATGAAATGTATTGGACGGCATTTCCGTCAAAGACCTGAAGGTCTCTTACGCAGTCTGGAAGTTTTCTTATCTCAGCAAGTTCTTGCTCATTTCTTGGAGCAGGAAGAACTGCTGCAATATTTTGAGGCGGTGTTACCCTGCTCTCGACTTGACTTAGTCGATTATTTATTAGCTTTATTTGCTCGATTTGAGCATTAACAGCTCCTGTTAATTGTTTCACTAGTTCAGATAAATGCTCAATTTCAGTCATTTTGGGACAAGTTAGGAATATAAATTTGGGATTGTTCTCTTTTAATGAAGGTTTTTTTGAATATTTTGAATATTTTTGTATATTTTTTGGTATAAAGTTTAATAATAATAATTTTTATTTTCTGTTTATACTTTTTATATTCTTATGAAATTGAAATTTTTCTTCGGTGTAATATTTTAATTTGAATGATATTTGTTTGCGCTTTAAAATATAATATAACTATTTCTAAGGCTTACAGTATAATTATCTGCATCGTCGGGCGTCCGTGTGGTCTCTTTTGCCTTGTGTTGTACAGGTGGCTACTCGGACACGGGTTGGTCCACGGTTAAATGCACTGATGGTTTTTAGAAATGTCTTTTTTCCACAGATGGTGATATTTTGTCTTGCAGAGTGGTTCTTACGTGGCACTCGTTTAAGGTTTTATTCACTTATTCTTTTCACGGTGGATTTTAGGGTTTACTTTTTTCATTAAAACTTTTGTTTTTCGTGAATCACTTAATTATATTTTTTTAACTTGCAGAGTGGTTCTTACGTGTTCACTTTTTTTCGTTTAAAACTTTTTGTTTTTCGTGAATCACTTAATTATATTTTTTCAATAATTTTCTTAATTCACTTTCACAGTAGATAGTCTTTATTTATAGAGTTTTTAGTTCTATTATTTTTCACGAAACACTTATTTGCGTTATGAGTATTATTCGCGATGCTTTCCAGGTTTTATGTTGCTCGGGCGCCAGTTATCAAGCGTGTAGTGGCTTGATTTAAAAAAAGACAATTTTATCTTTCTGCTGTAAACGGAATGAACCACTTTATTAAATATCTTTTCTTATTTAAAATATTTTTCTGATTACAAATCAATTTAATTTTTGTGATTACTTAATCAACTTAACAATAAAATTTATTCTAGAATCATTTTACATTTGCTTAATTATTACAATTTTCTTATTAATTATTCTGAGAACATGAGTTGAGGAATAAAAGTTAGTTGGTATTCTTGGAAAGGTTGGGAGCGAGCTTGGGAAAGAATATGCTATGGGAAATAGTTGGGATAGCAAGCAAATGTGAATTTCAGCTTACCTGTGCAGTTCAGGCCACAGGTAAGGAAATGTATTGGGATATGGGCAATAGGTGTTGTGTTAACTTATATGATATGGTGGGTTGGTTGGAATTGCAATCATCAGCGATTTAGAATAATGCAAGGAATAGAACTGAAGACGTGCCATACGTGACAGTTGTAAGCAAATAATCTTGTATTTTTTTTTTATGAGAATCCACTTGAATTTGTCTGTACATCTTGGTCACATATGCGCTAATTAGTATCATATATTATCGTTAGTTAATCACAATTGAAAATAGATCTCGCTGAATAGTTGGACCGACGCCCGCAAGCCCAGAATATCGTTCAAAGGAAGTTTTACGCGATGCGTTAAAAACAACTCTTACCTTTTTCGTTGTACTTGTAGGTTTCAAAACAAAATGATGAGGTTAATAAAAGCCTTTGTCGTCTTCAATGTTGACTTCAATTTGAGGGATTTTCCGCAGACTCATAAAATCACGATATTGACGATACAGCTCGGGATCGTGAAATAGATAGATGAAGCGTTATTGCTGTCCGTCTCGAATTGCCAAGACATTGAGATGATTTTGTAAATGACAAG
This sequence comes from Syrphus vitripennis, assembly GCA_958431115.1. NCBI lineage: Eukaryota > Metazoa > Arthropoda > Insecta > Diptera > Syrphidae > Syrphus > Syrphus vitripennis. The sequence goes on along the minus strand of OY288109.1, from coordinate 34,880,897 downwards.
AGTACAATAAAACGATCATCCAAGTTGATGCGAAGGTGAGTTTTAAAATGAGTCTCACAATCCTCATCGGTATACACGAAATTTTTTGTACTTGAAATTTCTTTTACTTCCAACAATTTTGTTAGAACTTTGTCAATGTCACAATCAATAGTTACTTGATAAGACTTGGGATTTTTTAGGCTATCGTTAGATTATTAGTGTGGACCAGCAACAACCCACCCAATTATAGTATTTTGTAAGATTGGGCCATTAACTGAATATTTAATCTGTCCATTCTTAAGTACTTCGAAAAAATGATCAGCACCTATAAGTTTGTCGATGTTTTGGCTCTTGTAAGATAACGAATCGGCTATTTTATGCTTGTGAATCTAAGGGCATGATTTTGGTGATATGTCAACTAACGGCACTTTTTGTAGTATCAAAGCCCTTAAGTTAATTATATCATTTGATGTATTCAGTTGGCGTGTTACCTCGCCTTTGGTGACTGCTACTTCGACGGCTGATAACCCACAAATAGAGGAGCGATCATGCCTCCGTTTAAGGCCCAGCAATTGTACAGATGATTCAGATACAAAAGAGACCATGCAACCAGAATCCAGAAGTGCCATGTAGGTATGCTTTGGAATTACCGAGTTCGTCTTGTACATAAACTATTGCTAGTGTTGACTATTGACTACTATTGTAGAGTTGACCAAGCCGACTTTGTTATATTTGATGCTTAATATGATTGAATTGGCAATAGTTCTTGGCGCTCATCTTGAGGTTCTGTTTGAGTGAGACTGTTGCTTGAAGTTTATGTTGTACTTCTGACTGCCATGTCATTGTAATAGCTTCTGATTCGGTCATGCTGGTGAAGAGTGGAGTGATGTTTGTCGTTGCAATAATGGCATCTAAATTTTGAGTTGCATGATGACGTCTAATGCCCATCATGTAGGCAATTGAAGCAAAGCTTCGCACGAAGAACTAATTTTTGTCTCCCTGAAACAGGCAAAGTTTTAAATAAATGACATTTAAAAAGCGGATGAATGCCGCTGCACTTGGGGCACTGACTTGTTGTATTCTGCTGTTGTTCAATACCATTTGGATCAAAGAATGAATTACGTGATGCTTAAGCAAAACCTGTTTGTTGACTGTGATTGCATCGTATTTTGTTGTTGTTGAATATTATTTGCATCAGAATATGGATTATGTTCTGCGTGAGCTTCTCAGGCATCCCACCTAACGTTGATAAACTTGATAAAATCATCGAATGTGTAAAGTTTTTTCTCCTATGCTTTGATGGCTCATAACTGCCTGGTGTAATTATTAGTTTTTTGCAGCAAGATGTAAATCAACCTTGAGTCACGCTTCTGTGCATCAGGTCCAACTGTGCCTTACCATCTTATGACCTCATCAGATGTGTCAGCTATTCCTCTAAGCTGCATTGCGATCGCGAAATTAAGTTGCGGTTGCTCGGTGTATATAATAATTATTATTAATAATTTGTTTTTTCTTATCATACCTGTCAACAAGCTTCTTCCAAGCAATATAATAATTTTGCTCCGTGACGAGTATATGACGAATTTGAGCCGCTGCATTTCCAATTAGCAATCCCTTTAAATATTGAAAGTTTTTTATTTTAGAGAGTTTTGAATTAGTGCGTACTATGGACTATGGAAAACAGCTTGAGCTGTGTAAAATATTTCTTCTACAACTTCTATGTAAGATTCTTCGTTAGGTTGCATTTCAATTTGATCATAACATTCATAGAAATCACGAAGTGCGTCTTTCGGTACCTTCAGGAAGTGTTAAGATGTAATTTTTAATCTTGATATTGTCCCTTGAGCTCATCGGTCGCTATAATTATAAGAGATCAATAACCAATGTACCTACCAACTTCTGATTTTAATTTAATTGAATTTTTATAATTTTTCTTTTTTTTTGACAGTTATACTTTTTTTCGCGAATTTTTTAATGGCTCGAAGGCCCATGATGTATCGAGTGTGAGGTCACACATGTTGAATATGAAATAAAATGCACAGACTTTTAATGAATGTTCGATTTAGAGATTGACAAAAAAATAACTTTTTGGCTAGGCGTGGCCAGCATTATACAACATTTATCTTTCTACCGCTTTATGTATTTGTTATTAAGGTGTCAGTTGTTGAAGAGGAAACTCACTTTTAGGCATTAGGTTTTTTACAACTAAGCATACAGTATGCACAGTGCTATGAACTCGAGACCAAAAAAGCTAGGTTTCAAGATTGAAATGCAATTGAGCTGTATTTCATGAACACAGAAAGAGATATGCTCCAATTGCCTTTAATCATTTTTATTTCCTAAAAATACACACAGAAAAGGCTCGAGAAGTACAGAAAAAAAAGAAATATATGTTATCTTAAATTAAGTTTGTCAAATACAAATAGTGTCAATCTGGTAGATGGCCATACACTGAAAATAAAATGGTACATAATATCAATGTTTGCCCTACATTGAGTTGTTTTACATTGGGACAATGTAAAAAACATTGCGGCAATGTACCATTGTTTCAATGTAATGGGGTAATTGAGCAATTCCTATACTAAAATTTGAGGAAATCGACGCAATTGGAATTTCAATGTACTTTTTCGTTAGTTGATTTACGATATACATAACGATTTCAAAAGATCGTACATTGAGGCAATGTACTTACATTAAAATCAATGTAATAAGTAAATTGTTCAAAAGAAATTTTTTCAACACTGTCTCAATGTAGAGACACATTGCGATAATGTACAATGTACATTGTGCCAATGTATTTAGTATATTGGACCAATGTATTAAGTACATTGCGCCAATGTACAATTTATTAATGTCAAAATTTGAACTTTCGCAAATTGAACTTGGAAATTTACACATTGATTCAGTGTATCTACATTAAAATTAATGTAATAAGTACATTGTTCAAAAGAACTTTTTTTAACACTGTCTCAATGTAGAGACACATTGCGATAATGTACAATGTACATTGTGCCAATGTATTTAGTATATTGGACCATTGTATTAAGTACATTGCGCCAATGTACAATTTATTAAAATTAAAATTTGAACTTTCGCAAATTGAACTTGGAAATTTACACATCGACTCAATGTATCTACATTAAAATTAATGTAATAAGTACATTGTTCAAAATAACTTTTTTTTAACACTGTCTCAATGTAGAGACACATTGCGATAATGTACAATGTACATTGTGCCAATATATTTAGTATATTGGACCAATGTATTAAGTACATTGCTCCAATGTACAATTTATTAAAATCAAAATTTGACTCAATGTACCTACATTAAAATCAATGTAATAAGTACATTGTTCAAAAGAACTTTTTTTAACACTGTCTCATTGCAGAGACACATTGGGATAATGTACATTGTACAATAGACCAATGTATTTGGTATATTGGATCAATGTACAAAGTACATTATATAAATGTAAAAAGTACATTGGGTCAATGTACCAAGTACATTGGATAAATGTAAAAAGTACATTGGGTCAAGGTACCAAGTACATTGGATAAATGTACCAAGTACATTGGATCAATGTACCAAGTACATTGGATCAATGTACCTACTACACTGGTTCAATGTACCTAGTACATTGCCTCAATGTACCTAGTACATTGGCTTAATATATAGTACATAATTAAAACTTATTTTATTTTTATTTTTTTTTGTGTTTTATGTACGAAATACATTGGATCAATCAACTTTGTACATTGGCTCAATGTCGTACCTTAGTTAGGCTGATATGGAACTTATTCTATATAAGTTCAATATAAGCATTAATGGGACAGTTTACTTAGAGGAAAAATTAAATCAATATGACCGATTTGTTAAAAAACATTCCATCATTTCACGGATTGATTATGATGATTTTCAATGAAAGCTACAACTGACCACTGAGTTTTAATGTTGCGAAATCGTAAATATATATGTATACATGAATTTTTCTGTGATTTTGCTACATTTCTACTGTCCATTTGCAATGAAACACCTTAACCTTAAATTTGACATTGAATATAATACTTAAATTCTAGTGTATACATGGCTTTACATTTGCATATAGTTTGTTTTTTTAGAATTAAACAGGTTTTACCGCCAAAAATGATGCACAGTACATTCGACCAATGTACGAATACATTGTCTATGGTAAAAGTACATTCAGGTACGATTACACTGAGCCTGAAATTAGATAAGATAAGACAAGAAGAAAATATATTTGCACTTAATTTTTCTTATTATGTTTTTTTATTTGTTTTTTTATTTCATGTTGAAATTTTTTCAATATTAGGTTAATGATCAGAAAAATTCTTATTAATATAAGACTAAAAATATATATTTAATTTAACTCTCTTTCAACTTTTATTCCCACGTTTCTAATCAAAAAATAAAAGCCTCAATATGACAGAATTGCAAATATTTACGTTTATACGGTTTTTTGTGTAATTCTGCGACATTTTCAATTAAACAATAAGCTCAATTTTTTGACTATGGGTTCTCTGCATTTATTTAATTAAAATTTGACATTGGCATCTAGAGAAGAACAGAAAATTTTACATATTCATATTGAACATATTATTAATATTATTTAAATTTTAGTGTGTACATGGCTTTACTTTTGCATATAGTTTTTTGTAGAATTAAACAGGTTTTACCTCCAAAAAAAAATGCACAGTACATTCGACCAATGTACGAATGCGTTGTCTATAGTAAAAGTGCATTCAGCCAATGTATAGTACAATGCCTGCATTGTGGGTTTTTTAATGCTACGATTACACTGAGCCTGAAATTAGATCATTTGGAAATAAGGAGAAAATATATTTGACAGAGATTAGAAATAAATCTCAACCTTTTGAAGGGCTCTCTAATAACTGTTATCTATATGCTCTTCAAAAATGCTTCTTCAATAACCTCTATTTTCAACAAAAAAATATTGGTCAAGGTATGAGAGTAACCAGTGAGTTTTATTTTTGAGAAAAAAAATAAATCTCATCTGCAATTTTATCAATCAGAATGCCCATTAGTATAACCATTAGTATTTTATTTTGTAAGCCATGATTCATGTGGATATGCAGGTTATAAAGCTTTTTATTTTCAGTCATCGGTTTAAAAAAAAAACATGTTCACATCAAATACGAATTTGTATTTACATTAACCATTGGTGATTTATTTTCAGCGAAAAAGGTTAAAAGTTGACCTTTTCCATTAATTTTTTCGTAAAAAACTCACACATTTAGAGATATTTTTGAAAATAAAAAATAAGTTTAAATGTATCACAAACCGTAACCAAATTCTTTCTAAAGAAATGCAGTTACTCTATCAAAATACTCTTTAAAATAAAGGTTGACAATCATTTCTGATCTCTGATATTTGCACTTAATTTTGCTAATTATTTTTCATTTCAAATTGAAAAAGATTGAAGGCTCCCCCAAACCAACGCGAAACATTCGGAACGACGACAAAACATTCAGCTGTCAAGGCGATAGTTAGAACGACCCACACATTTCGTCGTCGTTCCATTCTACTCATTACTTCAAATTTGACATTTTAATTGTAATTTGATTTATTTTACCAATGGAAAACCCCATAAATACTTATCTGTAAAATTAGTCGATAAACAATGAAAAGTTAAACAAATCATATAAGTCAACGTTTCTGGACCAATTTTACAAACGTAGGCACAGAAGTATTTATGGGGTTTTCCATTAATAAAATAAATCAATTTTTAGATTTTCAAAAAGGCGATTGTGGTAGTATTTGCGTTCCATCGGTCAATTTAAATTAATTTGTCCTTGAATCTACATCATTTTTGGAGGTCTTAATTTGTGATTTATTTGTCTGAATTTACCTATGGAAAACCTTATTAAATAAAATTCATTTAAGATACCCGTATGTTCTTTTTTACTCCAATTTAATATGACCTTATTTCATAAAAGTGTAGTTTTCTCGTGTAGACATGGTTTTATTTTTGCATACACATTATATTATGTGTAAGATAAAAAAAGTAGGCACATTGAGACAATGTAATCATACATTATATAAAAAACTAGACGCTGCAAATTCCGTTATCTATAATGCTATTAAATTTAAATACTACATTGACCAATGTATACTACATTCGAATACTACCTTTTTCTAATGTAAAACTACATCAAGCTATGTACAAAACATCAATCACCAAAAGTAAACGCACATTGTATATTCATTCAATGTAATTCTACATTGACTGAATGCACCCCACATTTGATGGATGTAGTTCACATTGGCTGAATGTACTCTACATTGACGATCGGCAGCTGCACGCTAATGCCGGATTTACACGAATGGCAAAATGCCATTATTTCTGTCAAATTCTAGCCATTTTTCTTTAAATCGTGTAAACGCTCTAAATACTGGCAATATTTTTGCCATAAAAAAATGGCAGAGAAAAATTGGCAGAAAATATTGCCATTAATATGGCTATGTGTAAACTCTGTGCTGACGCCATTTTCCAAATTTTGCCATTCTAGAAAAAAAATGAACATGCTCATTCTTTTTTGGCAAGTTGCCATTTTAAATGTCAAGCCAAACGTCATTTTTAAAAAAGAGGAAAGTTATGGAAAAATATCAACTTATTCTTATTTTAATGGTTTAATAAGGTAAATAAATCATGGTATCTACAAAAGTAAATAGAAAATATTGCGTTAAACAGGGTAAAATTACAAGAAAAACACATTTTAATATTTTCAACGCAAGTAGCAGATTTTGGCCGCATAAAAAATATTAAAATGTGTTTTTTTTTTTGTAGTTTTAACATATTTAACGCAATATTTTCTATTTAAATTTGAAGATATGATCATCTATTCATCTTATTAAACAATTAAAATAATAATAAGTTGATATTTGCTTCAGAAATAGCTTAAAAAGATTTATTCGCAGACGCAGTTCGCAGCTCATATGAATCGCACTTAAGGGCTCTGCTCAAATTTGACCCAAGATACTTATAATGTGTTCCTAACTCAATTAAAAATTGAATTTAATTTAATTTATTTATTTACTTTTTGTACCTCACTTTAATATATAGATATACTAGATCCCGAGAGAGCAATGGTTTTCGTCCTTGATTCCATTTTTTTTCTTGTTTTGAGTTTCTATAATACTATTGTTTTTTTTTTCTTGATAATTAAAAAAAAAAAATCGGTTATAATGGATCGTTTATGGCAGTCATGTAAACATAAATTTTCTGTCTTTGCCATCAAATGTTGCCAAAATGATGCCAACATTAAAATCTGCCATTTATTGAACTCGTGTAAATGCATGTCATAAATAAAATATTGCTTCCATTATTTTGCCATTTTTTTGGCAGAAATATTGGCATCTTTGCCATTCGTGTAAATCCGGCATAACGCTATCCCGTTTCGTTTTTGTTCCGTTTGGTTTTGGTTTTACTTTTACTTTTACTTTTACTCATTCATTTCGTGGACTTTACTTGCGGCGTGTGTGTCAAAAATAAAATATTGAAGAAAACCTATGTAAGCGGAAGGTGGCAGCATCTAAAATTATACAAAAGAGTATAATTAATATTCTTATCTACAAAATATCAAGGTAAGTTCATTACTTTTGTAAATTTATATATCTAGGTATACATATATATAGGTATTTCACATGTAGAAATGGGGTATTGTCTAGTTGGAAGTTTTTATATTTTAACTGGAACTGTCATCGGAGATCTTTGCTTGTATAATGTATATAGTCTTATTCCACAGTGATTTTCTTTTTCAGTTTTTCTTGTTTTTTTTTGAGATGGTGGATGGTGAAGGAATTTGATGTCTATATAATTTTTTTGGTAAATACTTTTTTAACGAAAAAATGTGTGTTTGTATTGGTTTATGGAAGGCAAGTATATACTTTTGATTGTTTGTATTTTCGGAGTTTGAGAGTACAGTCTGATGATGAGTATGGCTTTTGTGTGGATGGTTGTGGAGGGGTAACGAAATGACAGACATATATTTATTGTTCAATTTTTTGGGTATATGGTCTTGGTGTTGATGGTGGTTGAGGGGTAACTAAATGACGGAGAATAAGCAAGACACATATATTTTGTTTAAATTTTGGGTAAGGTATATGGGCTTTTATATGTATATGCGTAGTGTAAAAATCAGGCGATGCTGACGGATAACGGATAACGGAACTATTCTGCACTTTGAAACTATTTAATTTTCATCATTTATTTTTGATATATTTTTTTTTTATTGGGAATTTTTACACATTCAGGGCTTATTTGGTACCGTTCTTTTTGATGGCCTGATCGGTCTTACTTCACACATTTTTTTTTATCACCATCACTTGCATAATTATACCACATTTAAACCACTCGCACTCGCTTTTTCTACTATTTTATGTTGTTTTAAAATCTTAAGATGATTTTTTTTGTTTTTATTATTTTAATTCTTTACACGAAAACTGTCACGGTCGCCATGTAGTATTAAGAAAAGATGATTTTTAAACTTGTAACTTATAATTTTTATTGAGTTCATATGCATTCTTAAAATTAGGTATGAACCGCACCAACCAAAACCATCAGACCAACTGAACTGTGCTACCGCAATGTATGTGCATAGGGTTTATATATATGTGCATTTTATGTTTTACTTTTGGTTTCGTTTAGTGCGGTTTAAGGGTGGCGTTACATTTCTACTACAGCGGAAACTCGGAGCTCAGAAAGCACAGCCTGTCCTTAGCGAAGAAAAAATGGAGCGCATCGTGGAAACACTATTCCCAGCTCATCCTGTCAGGCCACCTGACAACATACCGGTCCAAAGACAGGACATCCCAGCTTTTAGCGAGGAGGAGTTGAGCATAGCTGTGCAGTCCCTACAAAATGGAAAAGCACCTGGTCCCGACGGCATCCCTGCAGAGGTACTAAAAGTGACCGCCCAAACATGTCCCTACTTGCTGCGGAACATGTTTAACAGCTTCTTGGAGGAAGGCGTCTTTCCCAAAAGCTGGAAAAAACAACGGCTGGTGCTCATCAGCAAAGGAAAAGGAGACCCAGATACCCCATCCGCATACAGGCCCCTATGCATGCTAGACACCGCGGGAAAGCTCTTGGAGAAGCTGTTGAAACCCAGACTTACAGCGGCAGTAGAAGCATCGGGCGATCTATCAGAGAGGCAGTACGGTTTTCGGAGAGGCCGCTCTACTATCGGAGCAATACAAGAAGTAGTGCACGCCACCCAAATCGCCCAACAAGGAAACCACTACTCGAAGAAGATCGTCTTGTTGGCAACGCTGGACGTAAGAAACGCCTTCAACTCGGCCAGGTGGAGCGATATACTGGATGCGCTCGAACGGAGATTTCATACTCCAGCATATCTGCTACGGATGGTGAAGGACTATCTCAGGGATCGAGAACTGCTTTATGAGACCACAGAAGGCCCGCGAAGGAAGGAAGTCACATGTGGTGCAGCGCAGGGATCAATCTTAGGACCAGACCTCTGGAACATCTCCTACGATGACATCCTTCGCATGGAGATGCCCGACGATGCCTTTCTGGTCGGGTATGCTGATGACATCGCCGCGGTGATTACGTCACGAGACACCGATAGCGCGCAAAGAAAGTTGAAGAGCATGGTCTTAGCTTAGCCACGGAGAAAACTGAGATAGTCCTTTTGACGAGGAAGAGGATCCCCACACAAATCGACTTCCAAATTGGGGCTGAAGTGATAAGAAGCAGTGCGGCGGTGAAGTACTTGGGATTGAGACTCGACACAAAGCTGACCTACTGGCAACAAATAAAGGCAGCATCGGAAAGAGCCTCAAAAACAACTACATCACTAAGCAGACTGATGGCGAATGTGGGCGGACCAACGGCCAGTAAACGGAAGTTACTGATGGCGACAACACATTCCATCCTTCTTTACGGTAGCGAAATTTGGGCAGATGCACTTAAGCAGGAGAAGTACCGGAAACAGATGGCGGCAGTTCAGAGATGCGCAGCACTACGTGTCGCCAGCTCTTGCCGAACGGTGTCGGAACCAGCCGTCCTTGTAGTCGCTGGAGTGACCCCTATCGATCTCCTAGCGATGGAAAGGAAGTACGTCTACGACAAGAAGACGGAAATAGGAGGGGAAGCGGCACTAGAGGAGGCTAAGCAGCTGACAAAACGGAAGTGGCAAGAACGCTGGAGCGCTGAAAGCAGAGGTCGATGGACAGCTAGGCTGATCAGGAATGTGGCTGACTGGAAGGACCGGAAACACGGTGAGGTAAACTATTACGTCACCCAGTTACTCACCGGACACGGATACTTCAACGCCTTTCTCCACAGGATGGGCAAAATGAGTAGCCCAGCCTGCCAGTACGGGGATTCTCAAGAAGACGATGCACAACATACCTTCTTCACCTGCAGTAGATGGACAGCACAAAGAGAAGAACTGGAGAGAAACATTGGCACCATCACTCCAGAGAATATAGTCGATAAGATGCTAACTAGCGAACATAATTGGAATGTCATCTGTGCATACACCAGCCAGCTCCTCAAAATCAAGAAAAGGGAAGAAGAACAGTTCCGCGTTCCTAACTGTTAAAATATTGTATACTGAATTATTTATAGAACTGAATTCCATTACACAATTACATTATTTTGTTCACACCTTTATCAATATTAAAACTTGCCAAATGTAAAGCCTTTGTAATTTTTTCATTCTCTTATCAACTTCCTTTTTCGTTTATAACTCACTCACTCTTTCCTCAACCATTGAATTGTTAAGATCATTAAGATTAATAAACTTTATTTTATAATCGACACCTTGCTCGACAATCGTCTAATTATTTAAACAGGTTATGGGCCCAGACCCATTATATTAAAGTAAATTAAAGACTCGCGTTAATATTTTTAAAATTTTAAAATTAATAATATGACAACTTTCACCGGAAAAATTCCATTACTAAATGGGGAAAATTTCGACACATGGAAGCCTCAGATGGAGGCACTTCTGCATAAAAATCGTCTTTTGACAGTAGTTAAAACTGAGGTTTCGGAAAGACCCACTGATGCAGACAAATTGATGGAATGGCAGGATAAAGATAAAGACGCCAGATGTGAGATGATTATATGCATGGAGCCCGCTCAGGTCTCGTTGGTAAAATCAATCGCCACATCGAAGGAGATTTGCGATTTTCTAGAGTCGACGTACAATAGGAAAAACACCCGAACCAAAGTCCAGGAATTTCGTAAGTTAATTAATATAAAAATGAGTGAAAACCAAAGCATGGAAAACCACTTAATTCAATTTAATTCTGTTGTGTCACGCCTGCTCGAGATGGATGCTAAACTGGACGATAACTTGTTGGCTGCGCTGTTATTAGATAGTCTACCTGAGAGCTACAAGGACATTCAAGCTGCATTCGATGCTGCCTCCGATTTCCCAAAAATTGATGTTTTGCGAGCGCGATTACTGGAAGTTAGTCAAAGGAAAAATCGAGAAGGTGACGGTGAGGTAAAAGATGAAGCCCTTAAAGTTAAATTCCACCATAAAAAGTTGGATAATCAGCGACCAGGTATCTATGTCGAATTCATTTAATTTTAACTGTCATCGCTGTGGAAAGAAAGGGCATTTTAAAAAGGATTGTCGAGTCAAGTTACATAAAGAAAAATCACATTATGCCCAAAACCAAAAGGCAAATGAGGAAGGTTTCGTTGCGTCCGAACTTGTTGAGCGATGTAATTGTGCTCCAATGCAAAGTTTGTCAAAAGATTTGCAGGTTAATGAAGGGGGAAATTGGTACCTTGATAGCGGTGCCTTGTCGCACATGTGCTGTGCCAAAGATGATTTTATCGAATTAGACACAAGATATTCTGGACAAGTTCAGGTAGCCAACAAAAAGTTTGCGAACATCATGGGAATAGGAACAGTTAGGCTTGATACAATAGTTGATGGAAACATAAAGTCGATCTCTCTTTACAAAACGTTATTCATTCCAGAACTAAGGAGTAATTTAGTCTCCGCCAGTAAGGCCACTGATAATGATTGCAAGGTTGTTATAGAAGGGAAACATGCATTTATTAGTAAAAATGGAAAGGTTTTATTAGAAGCTGTCAAAGTCAGAGGTCTGTATTTGATTGCTAGAAATCATAAAAGGGAAAATTGTAATTTAGTTCCACAGACCAATAGTAATCTAGAAATCTGCCATAGAAGGTACGGTCACTTAAATGTAGCTTCACTTCGTCGGTTAAAAATGAATAGCATGGTCAGTGGACTTCCAAATTTAGAGGATGCTAAACTCGAATGCTCGACTTGTTATAGAGGGAAGCAGACAAGGCTTTGTTTTCGTGCAAAGAACGAGAAATCTTCAAACTGTTTACTAGAAGTCGTGCACACAGATCTTTGTGGACCAATTAATATCGAGTCGATTCAGAAAAGCTTATACTTTGCTACTTTTATCGATGACTATTCAAGAAAGGTCTTTGTATATTTTTTGGAAAAAAAGAGCGAATATTTACAAGTTTTTAAAAATTTCAAAATCCTTGTAGAAAATCAAACAAATAAAAAAATTAAAATACTAAGAAGCGACAACGCGAAGGAACTTGTTTCTCACGAATTTTCTAATTTTTTAATTGATAATGGAATCAAGCGGCAGCTAACCGTAGAGTATACCCCGCAACAAAACGGCATTGCAGAGCGCATGAACCGTACATTAGTTTAAATGGCCCGCTGCTTTATCATTGAAGCAAATTTACCATCGTTTTTATGGGCTGAGCTGATCAATGCTGCTGCCTATGCACGTAATCGTTGCCCAACTTCGTTGAATCTCAACAGAACTCCCGAGCAAATATGGACGGGGAGAATTCCAACTGTTCGTCATTTGCGGCAGATTGGTTGCAGTGCTTTTGCTTTGATTAAAAGCCCAAATAGAGGAAAATTTGATCAGAAGAGCGAAGAGTTTGTATTAATTGGGTACTCAGACGAATCTAAGGCATATCGCCTTTGGAAAAGAGGTACGCGGACAGTTATAAAAAGCCGCGATGTTCGTTTCATTGAAAGTTTAACTCAGGGGACAGATCAATTGAGAGGTAGCTTTTATGGAGGAAAAAAGGAGCCAAAGGGGTTTTATGAATTTGAAAATAACAAATGTGATGCGCATGCTGAGAATTAAAGAATTTAAATTCAAAACAAGACAGAGAAGAGAATGTGCATGCAGAACAAAATGTTAGCCTAGATGATTTTAATAATTTTTTGAATGCAAACGACAATAAAGAGGAATATGAGCATGCAGAAGATAAAATTAGCTTAGAAGGTAGCAGAACAGAAAGAATTGATATGGATAAACTTAATGATGGAAATGAAAAGCAAAAATTGAAAGCAGATAGACAAAATTTAAACAATGAACAAGAAGATTTTGAAAAAGTAGCGAAGCGAACAAGAAGCCGTCAACATTTAAACAATGGAGAAGAAGGTATAGCACATCGCACAAGAAGCCGTAAACGTCACAATACAGAAAATGTGATTGAAAAAACGTTTTATACTCAAGAAGATGATCCGTCAAGTTTTCAGGAAGCAATAGATTCCTCTCATGCTGATGAATGGCTTGAAGCAATGAATTTCGAATACAATTGCCTCATGAAAAATCATACCTGGAATCTCTGTGATCTGCCAGAGGGGCGGACAGCTATTGGAAGTAGGTGGGTTTATAAGTCCAAATTCTTGCCTAATGGAGAAGTTGAGCGTAGAAAGGCACGTTTAGTAGCGAAAGGCTATAATCAAAAATACGGTGTTGACTATTTAGAGACCTATGCGCCTGTAATACGACAAAGTTCCTTGCGATTAATATATGCTTTGTCAGTGGAGCATGGTCTAAAGCAGGCTAGTAGACAATGGAATAAGACTCTGGATATTCACTTGAAGGACATTCACTTCACGCAGTCGAAATATGATCAATGTTTATATTTCAAAATTGATGAAGACGAAATAACTATCATTGGAATTTACGTTGATGACATCATCATCGCCTCCAACGCAAGAAGATCTATTTCACTTATTAAAGAAAAACTAAGTTCAAGCTTCGAGATAAAAGATCTCGGAGAGCCATCCCTCTGTGTAGGATTAGAAATTAAGAAAAATAATGGAATTTTATCTATCAATCAAACTCGTTTAATTAATAATTTACTTTTAAAGCATAATATGAATAATTCTAAACCTTTTTATATACCAATGCAGGCTAAATTAAAACTACAAAAGGAACCATCGATCCCTGGTGAACGGATTGCTGTCGAAGTCTTAAAATACCAAGAGCTGATTGGTTCACTGATGCACTTAGCAGTTTTTAGCCGCCCTGACATTTCATTCAGCGTGAGCAATTTAGCTCAGTTTTCACAGAGTCCTCCAATGCAACACTGGAATACAGCAATGCAACTTCTTCAGTATCTTAACACAACCAAGCATGCTAGAATTGAGTTTCGAAAAACTGGGTGTCCTCTAATGGGCTTCGTAGATGCTAGTTGGGCCGAAGATGTTAACGACCGTAGATCTCAAAGCGGTTTTTGCTTTACACTTGCAGGTGCAGCTATCAGTTGGGAGTCAAGGAAGCAGCGCACAGTAGCAACCTCTAGTGCAGAAGCAGAATATATTGCCCTCACTGCAGCGTCAAAGGAAGCTTACTCACTTCGTTTTCTGCTAGAAGAGCTCAAACTTGGGTGTCACAAACCGATTGACATCTACTGCGATAATCAGAGCGCACAACATATTGCCAAGTATGGAGGGAAGCACTCGAGAACCAAACATATACACTACAAGTATCATTTTGTGAGAGAAGCTATAGAACAAGGAGCTGTTAACCTGAAGTATCTACCAACCGAAAACATGGTCGCGGACGCCCTTACAAAAGCTGTTCCTAAGGATAAACATTTGCTTTGTTTTAAACAATTTGGAATGAATTTTGACTGTATTAATATTGAGG
>OY288109.1:34676798-34865744 GCA_958431115.1 Syrphus vitripennis | reverse complement strand
GTTCACAATTCCAGATTTAAGTCAACCCTCCAAACCATCCGTCAAATTTCAGGTTGCCCGTACTTTTTTCCATTTGATCCATAATAAAATGGCTCTAGCTATTTACTTTTGCTGGAATATAAACTCTCATCATTATAAATATGTTGGGATATAACTAATATAATAACATCTTTCAGCTAAATGAATTTTTAAATTACTCTTTGTTTTTCTTCTTCGAAACATTTCTTTAGAATGCCCTGTTTTTCTTTAAAACTCTGCGCCATTTTCATTATTACTCTTAATTAGGAGGGGAAACAAAAAAAATATAGTGTCTTCGGGGAGAGTATGATAACCGGGGCGCCGAGAAATGATAACGGATTTTTGTAGAACACGGCAATACAAGCATTTTTTACTATGGGAGGGGGGGTCTATCTCCCCCCGTTTAGGCGGTAGGGGCAATTTAAAAAATATGTAAGTTAAATGGAAAACAAATAATTAAAAAATAACGGTAATACTTACAACTAAGTATACATTTTTTTAAAGCCAACACTTTTGTCTATTAGCCAGTTTTTGAATCAAGTCAAAACTATGTATAGTTTTTGAAAAACATTGTTTTAAACTCAAAATTTGGGCAAAAAAAAGTTAAAAATAAGGTTTAAAGTGTAATTTTTCAAAACTTTAACATTACCTACTGTTGTTTTTTTTAGAATTCATTGCTTTAATTTGTTTTTGATCAAAAACTAAAAACAAGATGATTTTATATCTTCTAGTTCTTGAGAAAATTGAAAATTACCAAAAAAAATATTTTAATCAAATTATTTCTTCCTTGCTTGAGTATTTACGTAGTCTTATTTTGATAGTAATAATCGGATATTGATTGAGATATATAGGATAAATTAATTTTTCTTAAATCCAGCTTATTTAAATGCAAAAGAAACTTTGCATTCACCCCACCTAGCACCCACCCCATCTTGCACGCACCCCAAATCCTATAGTGAGGCCAAGAAGGGGATTGCACCACCCATACGCACCTCGGTGTGGCATACACCCAACCTCGCACCTACCCCAAATCCTACAGTGGGCCCAGGCAGTGGGGTTGCAGGGGGGCAGCATGCCCCCCCCCATACACATCCCACTGTTGCATACACCCAAACTCGCAAACACCTCACTGTTGCATATACCCAAACTCGCACCTACCATTTTTACTATCAAAATAAGACCACTCAAACAAAAAAAAACATACATAAATTGAAATAGTAGTTGTGGTTATTTTCTAATTTCTCAAAAACTAAAAGGCATAAAATCATCTAGTTTCCATTTTTGAATTGAAAATTAATAAGAGCAACAAATTATTAAAAAAAAATTATTTGTAAACTTACGGTTTTGAAATATTGAAATTTAAAATTTTTTTTTTAACTTTTTTTTACTCAAATTTTGAGTTTAAAATTAAAAAAAAACTATACATAGTTTTGACTTGATTTAAAAACTAGCTAATAGAATAGAATGTTGGCTTTAAAAAAAACGTATAATACTTAATTTTAAATATTACCGTTATTTTTTAATTAATTTTTTTTCCATTTAACTTACATATTTTTTAAATTGCCCCTACCGCCTAAACGGAGGGAGATAGACCCCCCCCTCCCGTAGTAAAAAATGCTTGTATTGCCGTGTTCTACAAAAATCCGTTATCATTTGGCGCCCCGGTTATCATACTCTTGCCGTGTCTTCAAATACTTTATTCTTTTTTCGCCGAAGTTCATTTCTTAAAATAGTGATCCAAAAATAATTCCACTTCTCTATAACCTCTATTCACAGAGCACAATCAATTCCATTCGTCAAAATTCTTGCATCTAAATCTAATTCTGCAACATAAAGCAGTCGTCTCTGCTTGTTGTAGGTTAACTAGAAGGAGTACAGGGTGATTTGATTAGGGTGTAACAAAAGGCTGAATGGTGAATATTGAACCGAGACAAGAAAATAATTAGACAAACGTTTTTTAAAGATAACGGCAACAATTACAATGTTTTTAGATTTAAGGCTTTTATTATCGCGGTTCTCAGACATTTTTATATATTAACGAAACTTAACGGACTTACCGCGATAGAAATTTAATTAATAGAAATTATATTCGATTTTTGATTGCTCGACGTTTCGACAAGGTTACACTTGTCGTGGTCACGGGTCCACTGATGGTTCGTTGGTGGGTGTTGTTGTTGTTGTTGTTGTTGTTGTTGTTGTTGTTATTGTTGTTGTTGTTGTTGTTGTTGTTGTTGTTGTTGTTGTTGTTGTTGTTGTTGTTGTTGTTGTTGTTGTTGTTGTTGTTGTTGTTGTTGTTGTTGTTGTTGTTGTTGTTGTTGTTGTTGTTGTTGTTGTTGTTGTTGTTGTTGTTGTTGTTGTTGTTGTTGTTGTTGTTGTTGTTGTTGTTGTTGTTGTTGTTGTTGTTGTTGTTGTTGTTGTTGTTGTTGTTGTTGTTGTTGTTGTTGTTGTTGTTGTTGTTGTTGTTGTTGTTGTTGTTGTTGTTGTTGTTGTTGTTGTTGTTGTTGTTGTTGTTGTTGTTGTTGTTGTTGTTGTTGTTGTTGTTGTTGTTGTTGTTGTTGTTGTTGTTGTTGTTGTTGTTGTTGTTGTTGTTGCTGTTGTTGTTGTTGTTGTTGTTGTTGTTGTTGTTGTTGTTGTTGTTGTTGTTGTTGTTGTTGTTGTTGTTGTTGTTGTTGTTGTTGTTGTTGTTGTTGTTGTTGTTGTTGTTGTTGTTGTTGTTGTTGTTGTTGTTGTTGTTGTTGTTGTTGTTGTTGTTGTTGTTGTTGTTGTTGTTGTTGTTGTTGTTGTTGTTGTTGTTGTTGTTGTTGTTGTTGTTGTTGTTGTTGTTGTTGTTGTTGTTGTTGTTGTTGTTGTTGTTGTTGTTGTTGTTGTTGTTGTTGTTGTTGTTGTTGTTGTTGTTTGTGCTTTTTCTTTTTACTCTCATTCGTTTGTTCTTGTGCGTAGATTGTACCGGTGCAATATTTGTGCTTGCAATTGAATTTGTTCTTGTTGCAACTGCTGTGATTGTTGTTGTTGTGAATTGATGCATAACTGCGAGCATGCAAAACTCATAGCATCAGTTGGTACATTGTTATGATTTATGTTTTTTTTTTTCATTTTCGATTTTGTTTTGCTTTAATTTGTTAATAAGGGGATCCCATGCAGGAGAGAGGTTAAAGCTTTGGTCACGGTTGAAATTGGAATGCATTTTTATTTCAATTGCCTCTTGCACCAATCTAGGTACATAAATTATATAAATTACAATGTTATGCTTTAATTTCGAACTCAAAATTTTGAAAATTGAACTTGATTTTTTTCAAAGTTTTGAGTTTGAAATTTAAATTTTCGTAAACTATTCACCCATACACCTTCATTTGGAAATTAATTGAAAAAGAAAAATTAAGCAATAAAAAAATTGGGGAGAGTACGATAACTCAGGCGACAAAGTTTAATGACGGATTTGTATAGAACAGCTAAAAATAAGCATAAGGGGCAATTAAAAAAATATATACTTAGGTTAAATGGAAAAAAATAATTAAAAAATAACGGTAATACTTACAATTAAGTAATTAATTGTAATTAATAATTAAGTTTTAGCCAGTTTTTAAATCAAGTCAAAACTATGCCTCCCATCGTAAAAAATGCTTATTTTTAACTGTTCTATACAAATCCGTCATAAAACTTTGTCGCCTTAGTTATCGTACTCATGCCAAAAAATTTATAGTTCAACATTGTAAGTTTTTCTGTGTTTTTTTTTATAATAATTTTTCTATTAT
The DNA here is from genome assembly GCA_958431115.1 of Syrphus vitripennis. NCBI lineage: Eukaryota > Metazoa > Arthropoda > Insecta > Diptera > Syrphidae > Syrphus > Syrphus vitripennis. The sequence goes on along the minus strand of OY288109.1, from coordinate 34,861,974 downwards.
AATTAAATTAACGCCCCTCCCCTTCCCTCTATAACGATTTTTTTCCGATCACGATTCAACCTACACGCTCTAACATTTTGTCACAACTAATGCAAATCATCCTGTAAAATAAAAATATACCTGCACACCTACATGTACAAAATGTCCCAAAAAAGTGCCACAAAATCTAAACACAAAATGATCCAACAAGAATGTTCAACTAGTTCTTAATTAATTAACACTTTGTGTCTAACTTCTGGGCATAAACTATTTCTTAAAGAAAATATTAACCGTCAGAAACACGATGCTTATATCTGTACTTAAAACAAAAAGAAAATAAAAAAAAAAATAACAGCTAACTACATACATAGGTATTTTAGCTGCATAGCGAATGACATTGGAGAGGCATCAAAGAATCGGCGGGCATCGCAGAAGGGAGTAAGTTGTTGTCAGGGGAAAGTTTCTATCTTAATCTAAGAGTGGAACAATCGAGGCAAATATGCGTACCATAGACAAAGAGCAACATGGGGAAGGGGATATAACAAGCGATTCTCTAGCGATAAATTAATTTTATTTTGTGAAGCGTTTCGAGTTGCTTTTGCTGGTCGAGAATTTTCAAGAATAACCTCCTTCTAATTGAAATATTAGACCGAACAAATGCAACAAGGAAGATAAATAATTCTTCGCCGGCTGGCAAAGTGTCATGATTTGTGTGACAACTTGAAAATCTAGACGCCACCGGCTGAAGAAAAGTGAATACAAGACTCACAATAATAAACAAAATGTAATAAGTAGGTAGGTAGTAGGCCTAGTTTGCAGCAGCTATTTATCGTTTGGTTAGAAAAGTTTTTTTCAAAAAAAAAAAACTTGTGCTGTCATTCCTCCAAGTATGAATAAGTTTTTCGCTGATAGACAGATTCTAAGTTTAAAATTAAAGTTGTAACGTGACGCTGAATGTAGAAACTAACTATCCATTATTACGTTTTCAATCAATATCAAAAAGTACGTATAGGTAGGCGTCGTCGGTCATACCGAACAGAAAAAAGCGTCAGGAAAAGTTGAAAAAGAATAAAATTAAATAGGTACATTTTCCCGATGGTCACTTATATCGAACAAAAAAAATCAGTCAGTAAAAAGCTATCATTTGTTCAATTGACATTTAAGTGAATTGAATTTTGTTTACTGAAAGCGAATGGCATCAGTTATTTTTTTCCTGTTGTCAGTGGAACAGTGACAAATTGAAATAGAGATAGGTGGAACGAATTGTTCCATTTTATCAGAAATGATAATCAACTGATACGGAAAAAGAATTTTTGTTTCAAAGAATTTTTTTTTTTGATGAAAAAATATTTCAGTGATTTCTGATCAAATTGTACCATTAATCATATGATAACACAATAAATTATACAATAGTAAATTTTTCCTGATGCTTTATTCTTTTGACGCCTAACTGAATGAAATTTTTTGCCGACAAAACGATTTTACATTCATCAAGAAATACATAATTATTCAATATAACAAAGTATTGGCTCTTAAATTTTCAACAAAAATCAATGGAAAGAATCTCCCTTAAATTAAACATTAATGTCGAACAAGTCGATCCAGAACAGGTCGGCATTAATGTTTAATTTAAGGGAGAGATGATTTCCATCGATTTTAGTTGAAAATTTAATGGCCAATACTTTTTTATTTTAAATAATTATATATTTCTTGATGAATGTAAAATCGTTTTGTATACGATCCAATCATCAATTCAGTATGGCATTGATGGAGCAGCTTGAAATATTGTATCTATATTTAAACATCCATCGAGTACATTGAATAAATTATAGGCAAAGTATAGTATTTTTTTACTTACTTTAGGGCTGCAATTTATTCAAAATGATCTAAATCAATTCACGGTGTTCTATACGAGTGAAAATATACTATAACTTTTTTCATCTTACAAATCGTCCTACGGACTTGTTATATCATATAAACTTTTCGAGCTGCCACATCTTCCTAACAATCGTATACAAAAACTCAAAAAGGGGCTGGGTGCGACCCACACTGATAACTTCCCATTTGTGATCTTGAAAACTTTACCACTTTTTAGTTTATTTTTTTTTTTATATTTTTTGTCAAAAACTGTCAATTAGACATTTGTCAAAATTTAACCTTTCATAAAAAATTGTACTATATATAAAATAAAATATTTTAGAAGGCACAATCGTTGTTCGTTCTCAGGATATTCGAGCTGAAATACAATTATTGTAACTACTTTTCTTTAGAATTTTTAACAGTTTTTGATTTTTGACATTTCTCGACGTTTCAAGGTCCCTAGAGTCTATATCAATCATTTTTAGAGAGATGTCTGTGTGTGCGTGTGTACGTACGTTCGTACGGCTGTACGTCCGTACGTTCTGGTACCATTTTTCGTCGTCGATATCTCAATAACGAGTAGAGATATCGACTTGAAATACATTTTGTTTTACAGATAAAGGGCGTTTATTAATATTCAATCAGTTGTTTTTTACTATAGCAGTTTAAAAAAGAAGTGAAAATTTTGGTTGGGCTCAAATATCTCACGAACAAATAATGCTATTGACTTGAAATAAATTTTATTCGACACATTATGACGTCATACAAATTTGATATGAATTTGGAAAAAAATCAATAAGTATAGGTACCGTTATTTTTTTAAATCAAAAAAACTAAAAAAAAACTTTTTATAGCTCGAATATCCTTAGAAGGAAAAACGATATTAATTTTAAAATAATTTTATTTTACGAAAAATATTGTTTTTGACTACTGGTGAAAATTTAAAAAAAAATGCAATGGACAGTTTTTTTTACAAAAAAATCTACCAAAAATTGGTATAAATTGTCTTTCGACTCAAATTTCTCAAAAACGGGTAACGATATTGACTTCTTGTTTGTTTTATTTTCTACTTAACATAATTGTTGCAACTGATAAAATTTTGACAAATATTGAATGTGCAGTTTCTTAACAAAAAATCAAAAACTGTTAAAAATTCTAAAGAAAAGTAGTTACAATTGTATTTCAGCTCGAATATCCTGAGAACGAACAACGATTGTGCCTTCTAAAATATTTTATTTTATACATAGTACAATTTTTTATGAAATGTTAAATTTTGACAAATGTCTAATTGACAGTTTTTGATAAAAAATATAAAAAAAAAATAAACTAAAAAGTGGTAAAGTTTTCAAGATCACAAATGGGAAGTTATCAGTGTGGGTCGCACCCAGCCTCTTTTTTCAAGTCGATATCTCTACTCGTTATTGAGATATCGACGAAGAAAAATGGTACCAGAACGTACGGACGTACAGACGTACCATCGTACGTACACACGCACACACAGACATCTCTCTAAAAATGATTGATATAGGCTCTAGGGACCTTGAAACGTCGAGAAATGTCAAAAATTTTAATTTGACAAATCGGACCGATTACAATAACTCCCTATGGGAAGTTAAAAATATGTTTTTTATAAATCCTGCAACTTTGTATTACTAACATCACTTTAATTCAAATTTTAAAATTGGTATTTAAAAACAAAACACTTCTTTAACTTCAACATGAAAACAAAACGCATTTTTCTCAGCACACTTTATTTTGCAGATAATATGAAGCCAAAACTATGAAGTATGAAACAACTTCAAAAACTGAATTGATTGATAAAAAGCTGCAAATTTAAAGCCCTATTTCAAATTCCTGGTCAAATCGGCTGTAGAGAAAACAGCATGTCCTGCTTACTTCACATTGGAGTTGGGGATTTGATTTGAACTGCCAAATAAAATTCAAATTTGGACAATGAAAATGGGTAATGAAATGAAATATCACAAAAATAAATCGCCCCCAAAAATATGTCCAAAAAAATTGTGGAATTGTCAAACAAAACTCTGTAATTAAGTTATTTGTGGAGAAACAACCAAGATGTTTACATTTCCTTAGACCAACTATGGATACAATCAATGTATCAGTGATGTCCTGTGGTTCACCTTGGTTCAGGCTTGGAATTAGCTGTTATCATACACTAGAACCTTGAAACAGAACTAAACCTGATGTAATCTGGATTGTATTTAAATACCTGCAATTCAAATTTTTATATTATAACGTAATATTCACCTCATTAAAATACTGATTTTAGTTGTTAATTAAGATTAATCAAATGAATGATATTTCATAAGTTAATTATGTTCATACTTTGCGGATGTGCCTGAAATATATTTATGAGTGCCAAATTATGCTTGAGTGGTTTGAGAATTAATTTCATCTTCACTCCGCTCCGCAGCGACATAAGACACATTTTACTGTTCGGTTTCTTCATCAATAGCAATTTATCCTCTGCTTTATCATCGCTCTAGAATATTGGCCGGCATTCAGCATCCTTGAAATATGACGCAATAGAGCGATAAATCAGAAGCTGTATTCTTGCTTATCCCACTTACATCCGCTTCCATAATTGACTACCTTTTCCTTCATCTACACACATCACACATAAAGTGCACATTAACCATAATCCCTTATATATTCCCCAACTCCTTTTAAACATTCTATCTGTCCTGTGTTTTTTGCATCTAGATTTGGGTAATATTGAATACTATGTCTGCCATCTATAAATCTGCCATTAAATTCCAAGAATCAACCCATAAGAATCAGGAAATACTTTCATAAAAAAATATATTCCCAAGTCATTTTTCGACATAAGACATACATATAATGTTATTATGAATGTATATGTGTGAAGAAACCTGATATATCACATGATATACACTTTTTCTCCAGGATAAAACTGTATTTGAATTTTACTTTGGAATACGTTTACGATTCACTTATCCAAAAAACCCACACATTATTTTTTCATCCAGAGGCTTAAATTTAGAACTCACGTTACGAATTTAATTTCCATAAGGACAAGGTCAAAAGTTCAGTTTGTGTTATTTTTTTTTTTTTGTCAAAAAATTTAACTTGGATATACATAGCTCTTTAAGGCGGTCAGCCTTCTGCCGAATAGGGGAATAACATGTAGCATATTAAAACATGCACGTGTCGTAACTATTCGGGACTGGTGGAAGCAGCGTTGCCGAAATGGCCCGATCGGGCCATTTTGGCCCTATTTTTTTCAAATGGCCCGGTGGCCCGGAAAGCTCGAAAATAGCCCGCAAAAAAGTTTTTGAACCAAATACAGAACATTTATTCATATATGTACATTCAAATTTCACCTCTTCATTGACAATGACGAGTTCGATTTAGATCTCGAAGATTTCTACGAAATTGTGATATTCCAGATAATCCATTAATTAATCAATTAAATTTCTTAACCATATTTTTGATGTTGTTTGCTACTATTTGTTGTATGTTTAAATTTATATATTTATTTATCTATCTATTTACTGATCTTTATTGTATTAATTTAATTATTTATTTATTATTTGTTATTTATTATTAATAATTTTTTATTTATTTTTTGTTATTTGTTATTTATTATTTATTATTAATTATTTGTTATTTGTTATTTATTAATTACTATTTATTATTTATTATTTATTATTTATTATTTATTATTTATTATTTATGATTTATTATTTATTATTTATTATTCATTGTGTATTATTTATTATTTATCATTTATTATTTATTATTTATTATTTATTATTTATTATTTATTATTTATTATTTATTATTTATTATTTATTATTTATTATTTATGATTTCTTATTTATTATTAATCTATTCAATTATGTTTCTACCTATTTAATTTTTGTTATTTATTCATCTGTTCATATCTTTATACTTTTTTTTCTCTTAATTTATTTATTTTTATATATGTATGTACATATATATATACATATGTTTATATATATAATTATATATATCTAATTACTAACTAAATACTAATATATTTACTATACATATAAATTAATTTATTATTATTATTTACTAACCCGATTCTTACTAACCTTCTTCGAAACTATTTGCTTTGAAGCTTTATTTTTAATTCTAGTCGAAATGTACCTGCCTTTTTTATATTGAAGGTTTTATTTGTATTTTCCTTCAAAAGTATTGTCTAAATTTTTCTTGAACTTCATATAAATTAAAACACTTATTCAGTAGAAAGATATTTTATTGTATCAAATCTCTGTGTGTAAACTGTGCGGTAGCTTACCAAATGTATATATCTAAATACCGAAAATAAAAATCTATCTATCTGAAGGAGATTTCAAATAAATCTTGTATAAATCTTCATGGACAAATAGTTTCGAAAACCGAACATGCCTAATTTCATATTCTCTTTGTGTACTGGAACGTATTCCACAATTTTTTTTGCTCTGTTTGACACTGATGGAACCCTCTATCTCACTCACTTTATAAGAAATAAGAGAAGCTGTCAAATTTAATCTTATTTAAATCTTTTTAATGTGGTGGAAACACTTCAGAAGATTTACTAATTCTCAACGAGATTAACCTTTGGTGAAAACGTAGTATAAACCAGTTTCATAACTCTTCACAAAACACTGAATACACATTCTGAACAACTCCGTTGACAAAAATCTTTTTGTGTTGTACTTGTACAATGTACACAGAGACAGATCAGAAAGGAAAAGATAAGAAACAGAGACAGAGCTATCAAAATTGACAATGTTGTAAGAGTATAAGTGTTTTTACTAATCCTTTCTCAACATTCCACTGTTTTGTCCTCATTTATTCACGTATTTAAGAGGATATAATAGTCCATTTCTTTCATTTCTGTTTGTGGCCCTGAAAAGATGAAAATGGCCCGATTTTTTTTCAAAAGCGGCCCGATATCAAAAAAAAAATCGGCAACGCTGGGTGGAAGTGTGATCATAGCCTCTTCGCGGCGGCCGCTAGAAACAAACCTCTATGCCTATCCAAGGTATGATGTTAAAATCATCCTTGCGGCTTTGAACGCAAAAATAGGTCGGGAGCCGGTATTCAGGCATTACGCAGGCACCCATAGTTTGCATGGGAACACTAATGACAATGGACTTCGAGTCCTAGAATTGGCAGCATCGAAAAACATGGTCGTTGCGAGTGCCAGGTACCCGCGTAATGATATCTACAAAGCCACCTGGGTATCACCTGATCTAGTCACTCGTAAACACCTTTGGACATGCGTTAGGACTCGCCCTGGAACCACTCGATCCAGGGAGAGTAAGTCCTGGAGCCAGTATGCCGGGCGTAGATGAGAAGTGGACACGCCTTAAGAACACTGTCATTAGTACTGCCAACTCCATCTTAGGCAGCAGTCGTAAAAGTCGGAACGACTGGTTTGATGATGAATGCAAGCTAGCGACTGAACGTAAGAATGTTGCGTACCGAGCAATGCAACAATCTCATAGAACGCGGGCACGCTAAGATGAATATAAAGAGCTCAGAAGAACAGAAAAACGGCTTCACAGACAGAAAAAATCAGCCTGGGAGAAGAACATGAGCCGAGAGCGAGGTCCACACCAGGCGCGGAAGTTCTACCAATCCGTCCGAAACATGACGCAGTACACACCACGCTGCACTTACTGCAAGGACGGAGAGGGAAATCTGATAACCGATCCCCAAAGCATACTGGAGCGATGGTAAGTGTACTTTAATGAATTGCTAAATGGTCAGCTCACTGCAGAAGTAGAGGTTCCAATTCCACTACTTCAAGAAGAATACCCTATGTTACCGCCACCAAGCATAGAAGAGGTTGAGAAGGCTATAGCCCGGCTTAAGAAAAACAAAGCCCCGGGAGCCGATGGCATACCAGCCGAACTATTCCACCACGGCGGGCCAGCCTTACGCCAAGCAATTCATGATATTATAGTGCACGTATGGGAGCAGGAAGAAATGCCAGAAGACTGGCGAAAAGGTATAATTTGCCCCATACATAAGAAGGGAGATGTCACAACGTGCAGCAATTATAGAGGTATCAGGTTGTTGAGTACCGCCTATAAGATACTCTCCTCTATCCTACAAGAACGGATAGCCCCATACGCTTAAACCATAATCGGACAATATCAGTGTGGTTTCATTCCAGGCAAATCAACAACTGATCAGATCTTTACCCTTAGGCAGGCTATGGAAAAAAGTCTAGAATTTAACATCCTAACATACCATATGTTTATAGACTTTAAGGCCGCCTATGATATCATAGCCAGGGTAGAACTTTACAAAGCCATGAGAGAATTCAGCATCCCAAATAAATTGACACGACTTTGTAGGTTGACCATGACCAACGTAACAAGCCAAGTAAAAATAGCCGGATTGCTATCCAGACCAATCAACATCTTTAATGGACTCCGACAAGAGGATGGTTTGGCCTGCCTTATCTTCAACCTGGCGTTGGAGAAAGCAATCCGTGACTCTGGCACGGCCAGATACTAGCTTACGTAGACGACATTGACATCATCGGAAGAACCGAACAAGCTGTACACGATTCCTTCATACAGATCGAGCAGGCGGCACAAAATCTGGGGCTGCACATTAGTGAAGGTAAAACAAAGTACATGGTGGCGTCGAATGCGAGAAGAACAGTTGGTCAAACAATCAAGGTAGCGGAGCACGAATTTGAAGTGGTGCAATCCTTCAAATACCTTGGGTCAATAGTAGCAGCCGATAACAATATAGAAGAAGAAATACGCGGGCGGCTGCTCAATTCCAACAGAGCCTACTACAGTCTGTCAAAGCTCTTCAAATCCAGAAATCTCACCATAACTTCAAAACTGCTGCTGTACATAACCATGGTTCTGCCAGTACTCACGTATGGATCCGAGACTTGGGTGCTTAGCAAAAGACACTCCGAACTCTTAGCCGCGTTCGAGAGAAAAGTCTTAAGGAGAATTGTTGGCCCCATATGTGAGGAAGGACGATTCCGGAGACGGTACAATAGACCAGGACGCCCGAAGCCTTGGGGTGCGCAACTGGATGGCGTCGGCTCAAGACCGGGATAGGTGGAGAGACTTGTTGAAGGAGGCCAGGACCGGACCCCGGTTGTCGAGCCGATGATGATGATGATCTAGACTGCGCAAAATACTCTCCAAAAATCCAGTGATGCCGAGCTGTTTGAAAAATGCATCGGGCCTCTGGACGAATTCATGTGAAGAATCGCTCAACTTGCTACAAGACGTTCATTTCCCTGGTAGCTCCAACATCAACAATAGCATTGCACCAACTACTTGCGACAATGCACTAACTCGTCCACGAGGTCTAGTCACGAGGTCTAGTCACTAAGGACAAAATTAAGTGGGCTATAAACAGCTTTGAGCCATACAAATCTGCAGGTCCGGATGGAATAATTCCCGCGGAGCTGCAAGAAAATGCCAGTTTTCTAATACCCATCCTAGAAAACATCTTCAATGGATGTCTCAAACTATCGTGCATCCCAATGGCATGGAGACAAGTCAAAGTTGTTTTTATCCCAAAAGCTGGAAAATCCAGCCATGTAAATCCCAAAGATCTAAGACCTATTGGCTTATCATCATTCCTTCTTAAGACTTTTGAACGTTTGATTGATATCCATTTGAGGACAAACATTGATAAGTCCCTCCTTTCGAGAGCTCAGCATGCTTACAATAAAGGGAAATCGGTTGAAACGGCTCTACATTGTATAGTACGTACAATTGAACACTCCCTCCATCATAAAGAGTATACTTTAGTTGCCTTCCTAGATATAGAAGGAGCATTTAACAATGTCGACACATCTGCAATTGCACGGGTATTGACATCCCTGAAGGTAGATGAATCGATTAGTATTTTGATAAATCAGATGCTGATAAGCAGGATTATCAACTCAAAACTTGGCGATTCTACTACACAAAGGAGTGTCAGCAGAGGTATGCGGCAAGGCGGTGTCCTATCACCTCTCCTCTGGAACTTAGTAATAAATGAATTACTAATCACTCTAGAAAGAGAGGGATACAAAGTGTGGAAAACATCCCAATACGCTAAAAGAACTTTTACAAAACGCTTTAAATAAGCTCAATAACTGGGCAAATCGGTGTGGACTGGGCGTTAACCCACATAAAACTGAACTTGTCCTCTTCACCAGGAGATACAAAATCCCACATATTGACCCTCCCCATATAAACGGTGTACCTCTTAAATTTTCAGACCATGCAAAGTATCTAGGTCTTGTTCTAGATAGGAAATTAAGTTGGAAACCTAACATTCAAGAAAGAATAAACAAGGCCACAGTAGCCCTGTTTTCTTGTAAGAAAGCCATTGTAAATAAATGGGGATTAAAACCCTTCATTACACTTTGGCTATTTATCTCGGTTATAAGACCGATTCTTACTTACGGAGTAACGGTCTGGTGGACTGCGCTCGATATAGCGATAAATCGTGACAAACTCAGCAAAGTCCAACGAACAGCCTGCCTGTGTATGGGTGGAGCACTCCGCTCTACCCCCTCCGCCGCACTTGATGTTCTGTTCCATCTAATACCGCTGGACATCTTTGGCAAACAAATGGCTGCAAACACTGCCATAAGGCTTCAAGCCTCCTCACAGTGGATCAATAATGAGATTGGCCACTCCGCTATTCTGAATTCGTTCAGATCGATAAATAGTAATATCGACTACATCATTCCCCATCCTCAATTCAACCAAAATAGCTTCAAGGTGACTATCCCTTCCAGATCTACTTGGGAGGATACATCATTTTTTAACGATGATCCTATCAACTTCTTCACTGACGGATCAAAAACGGATGATGGAGTTGGTGGAGGCGTATACTCTGATAGACTAAACCTAAGTCTCTCATTTCGTCTACCTGATCATTGTAGCGTGTTCCAAGCTGAAATCCTGGCTATTAAAGAAGTCCTCTCCTGGCTGAGAGAAAACGTTATATCAACAAAAGATAAACGTATCTTCTCAGACAGCCAGGCCGCGTTAAAATCGTTGGACTCTGTCTCTACGAACTCACTAACAGCCCTAAACTGTCGATCATCTCTTATGGAGATGGCCACACAGTTCAATATTCACTTCTGCTGGGTGCCGGGCCATAGAGACATTCCAGGAAATTGCAAAGCCGATGAACTTGCAAAAGAAGGAACAAGTTTACCTCTACTGGCTCACAAAGCTAGTGTGGGCATGCCTCTGGCTACATGCAAACTTATGCTAAAGCAAGAAACTATAGAGAGAACTAACCTCAGATGGAATAACACCACCACCTGTTTAGCGACAAAATTAATTTGGCCTAAACTTAGTGCTAAACGCTCTAAACAGTTGATCTCTCTGAATAGATTTCATATAAGCTATGTTATAGGTGTCCTGACTGGACATTGCTTAATAGGCAGACATGCACTTCGACTTGGAGCTCCTGCAAATGATTTCTGCAGGAGTTGCAGGGACGAAGAGGAAGAGGAGACAATCTCTCATCTTCTATGTACCTGTCCCGCCTTATCACAAAGACGTAAACTCCATCTAGGAGAATTCTTCTTCGATGATCCTAGCGATCTGGCAAACTGCGACATCACCTGTCTCCTGCGCTTCATTCGGAGCTCAAAATGGTTCAACGATGGAGGTTGATCAACTGATCCATGTGGTATCACAACGGACCTAATTTTGGTCTAAGTGTGTTGGACTTCCAGGCCAACAGCCACCTTAACCTAACCTAACCTAACCTGTAGATGTCGTTTTCAAAGCATGTAGATAAGAGAAACAGGGCAGCCAAGAACAGCATAAGCTCGACATGGCAGTGCTTCTTATCAAAAAGGAGCATTAGCCTAGGAGCAAAGTGGAAATTGTTTCAGGCAGTTTGTAGAGCAATTCAAACTTATGGTGCACAGGTCTGGGGTTTCGGTATGTTGCAAGAAGTAGATAAGCTTCAACGCTATTTTTTGAAACGAATCTTAAAACTATACCTGCATTTACTCCAAACTTCACGTTGTCATTAGAGACAGGAGCAGAAGACGGACACTACTATACCCTTGATCTACACCTCCGGTATATATCAAAAACAAAGTTCAAGTATAGTGAAAGAAGACTACCAAATCAACTTACGAAAATGCTCTTGAGAAAAAAAAACTGTTCTGGGCAAGAGAGGTAAACCATCTTGGACATATGTTCGGACGTCATTGGGATGAGAGCGACACTTCTCAAAGTGAATGGGTCCAAAAAAACTTTGATCTAATGCAAATGCTGACATCAGAAAACCATCAGCAAAATATAAGAAAGGCATCTGAAAGCAGTACACGAGTGTATAAAAATTTAGATTACTCAAGAGCACAAATATATATCACCGACGAGTTCGAATTGAGCAAAATCACATAGATTTTTAAGGCAAGATGTGACTTAATTAAACTAAATGGGAATAGGTTTGGACAGAACGAAACTTCATTATGTACTGTATGCAACTTAAGGGAAGAAGAGAACATTCATCATTTCTTGGGCAGATGTCCGGGTTCTAGAGAATTGCGCTTAAGTTTCTTTGGGAGATCCAACTTAACATACAAGGGAGTTATAAGTATACTAAATGGAGAGAATTGCCACGATTTTGATAAGCTAAGCAATTACCTCATTATAGCCTTACCATACAGAAATGAATTAGTGAGAGAATTCAAATTCAATCATTCTAAAATTAATGTAATTTTAACTACCCGACAGACGACTTTTGTCACTGTAGTAAGTTTTGTATTTTGTATCTGAATCATAATTATCTGAATTCAGAATTAAATGTAAGAAATTGTAAACTCTTTATTATTATTCTGCAAATAAAAAACATTTTACTACTACTACTACTACTACTACTACTACTACTACTACTACTACTACTACTACTACTACTACTACTACTACTACAAAGGAGAAAATGTCTTGATCCCGCGTATACCGAATGCCGATGTTTCCAACTGATTTACCATACGATTTTAAACGTCCACAGTTTCCCGTGCGTCTGGCCTTTGCGATGACCATAAATAAATCGCAAGGCCAGTCGTTGGAAAGGATAATCAACTTGGAGTTTCTCTGTTTCGTACATGGAAAATTATACGCCGCGTGTTCGCGCATCGGAAAATCGTCATCTTTGTTTACATATTTACTCACCACAAAACAAAACAAAAAATAAAGTGTATCAGAAGCGATTAACAGATAGTATCGTAGATGTGGGTTCCTGTCAATACCAAATTGAAACCTTATAAATATCCAGTATTTTAGGCAGACTTTGTTTTGTAAGTATCTAATTGTTGCGACGCGACGCGACGCAACGCGACGGTTAATTGGCATGTGACTCAAACACAAAATAAACTAAATAATCATAAGTTCAACCAGGTAAAAAAAGTGAAAATAACGAAATAAACTAAATCATTATAATTTTCAACTAGATAAAAATAAAATAAAAATGAGTTCAACTAGAAAAAAAAGAAGAAGGCAATACAAAAATAAGTTATAGAAGTGCAGAATAGCAGAATGAAGTCAATCCTGAAATTAACTTGCATTAGCCTGGACATCAATAAGAAGCAATTAAGTCTTACATTACAGTGACAAAAGAAATGAGACTTCTCTCATTAGAGATCTCCATAACTCAAAACAACAAGGCAGCGTTGAACAATTTTACAGCAAAATCATTGAAATATTTGCTACTATAAGTAATCATATTAAAGTTCATGATACAAACTTAAATGTGATTAAAGCTAAAAATGAACTCTATGAAGAAATGTATCTTAACACTTTTCTAGTAGGTTTACGAGAACCCCTTGGTTCAACTATTCGTGCAATGAAACCCACTACGTTACCAGAAGCTCTTGCATTTTGTATACAAGAAGCTAGTGTCCTCATAGAAGAATTCTCCTAAATGGAGTTTTCTTCTGACAGAGAGAGCAGGGCAGGTGCAAAGGAGATGTTGAACAGTTTCCTCTTCTTCTTCGTCCATGCCACTCCTGCAGAAATCGTTGGAGAACACGCCCATTCTGATAGCGTGTCTACCTATTAAACAGTGCCCTGTAAGAACACTTATGATGGAGCTAATATGCAGACGATTTAAGTTTAACAACCCTTTTGAACGTTTCAAGTCTATACACGGCCATATTTGTTTGGTCGCACGGCAGGTATTACTCTGAGTCCATCTGAGGTTGGTTTTCTTTAAAGCATCCTGCTTTAGCATGAGTTTACATGTAGCGATAGGCATGCCTATATTGTACCTTTCTGGTTGCAGAGGAGTGATTGTTCCTTGTTTGGCGAGTTCATCCGCCCTGCAATTGCCCTGAATGTCTCTGTGTCCCGGCACCCAAATGAGGTGAATATCAAACTGCTCAGACATCTCCCTAAGAGATGATTGGCAGTCTCGGACCGTGGTTGATTTTGAGGAGACATGGGCAAGAGATTTAATAGCCGCTTGGCTGTCTGAGAAGATCCGAATATCCGTGTTGGATATTACGTTTTCTCTGAGCCAAGAAAGAACTTCCTTAATCGCCAGAATTTCCGCTTGGAACACGCTTAATGGTCTGGTAGGCGGAAGAAAAGACTGATATTCAGTTTTTCCGAAAAAATACAACTTCCTACACCATCGTCGGTTTTAGAACCATCAGTGTAGAAATGCAAAGATTCATTGTCCAGGAGACTCCGGTCCTCCCATTCAGTTCTGGATGGAACAGAGGTCTGGAAATTATTTTCGAACACCAATTGAGGTGTGGTGTAGTCTAGGCATTAGGCAATCTGGAATAAATTCGAAATTGTTTAGAATAATAGTGTGGCCAATTTAATTGTTAGTCCACTGTAAGGTAGCTTTTAAACGCGTGGCTGAGTTTGCCGCTACTTGTTTGCTAAAAATGTCCAGGGGTGTAAGATTTAGTAGTATGTCCAGGGCGTCCGAAGGGGTTGACCTTAGTGCTCCGCTTATACATATACTTGCTGACCTTTGGACTTTGATGAGCTTATTCAAGTTTATCTTTGTGTCCAGTGCGGTCCACCATACTATCACCCCGTATGTAAGTATTGGTCTTATGACCGAGGTATACAGCCAGTGAGCAATATAAGGAGAGAATCCCCATTTGCCACCAATGGCCTTCTTGCATGAAAAGAGTGCCACACTGGCTTTTTTAACTCTTTCTTCGATATTGAGCTTCCAGGTCAGTTTTTTTTTATCAAAAATCAGTCCTAGATATTTGGCTTGATTGGATAGAGTAAGTGTTACGTCTTAAATTGTCTCGTGAACAGGACAAGTTCCGTTTTGTGGGGATTTATATCCAGTCCACATCCATTGGCCCAGTTAATTAGCTTGTTTAAAGCAGTTTGTAGCAGTTCAGCGAGGGTTTGTGGGTACTTGCTGATATGGCAATAGCCACATCATCCGCGTAGGCTGTAACCTTAAAGCCTTCCCTCTCTAGGTCTAGTAGCAGTTCGTTTACTACCAAGTTCCATAGGAGAGGTGATAAGATTCCCCTTGAGGGGTCCCTCTGTTGGCTGTTCTACGTGTTTTGAAGTTTCCCAACTCAGAAGTGATAATTCTGCTGCTAAGCATGATGTAAACTATCTTTTTAATCTGGTCTTCCATTTTGAGATTGTCTAGAACATTCATGATTGCTGAATTCCTGACATTATTAAACGCACCCTCTATGTCTAAAAATGCGACTAGAGTGTATTCTTTGTGGTGTAGGGAGTATTCAATGTTGCTAACCAGAGAATGTAGAGCCGTTTTCACCGATTTCCCCTTCGTGTAGGCATGTTGTGCCTTAGAGATCAGACAGGGTGCTATTTCATCTCTTAAATGTATATCTATCATCCTTTCTAGAGTTTTCAGTAGAAAGGATGATAGACTAATAGGTCTTAATTCCTTTGGAGTGACATGAGAGCATTTTCCCGCTTTGGGAATAAAAACCACCTTTGCTTCTCTCCAGGCCTTCGGAATATATGAGAAGCTTATGCAGCTTTCCATTATTATTTCTAGTTTTTGCAGGATGATATCAAGGATGTGTTGTAGTTCGGGGGGTACGATACCATCTGGCCCTGGTGATTTGTATGGATCGAAGCTGTTTATTGCCCATATTAGTCTGTCCTTGGAGATAAGACCATTACTCTTATGTAAGATCTGGTTAGGACGGTGATGCAGGTCCCTTATAGAAACCGTGCTACCAGGAAAATGAGTGTCTAGTAGCAAGTTTAATGATTCCTCATATGAGCTAGTCCAACCACCGTTGTAGTCTTTTAGGGAGCTCGGCATGGTTGGGTTAGTAGAGAGGATTTTCCTAAGTCTTGATGACTCTGAGGTGTCTTCGATTTTACTACAGAAATTCCTCCATGAGGATCTTTTGCTTTTCCGTAGTTGTTTCTTGTACGTTTTTAATCAGACTTTGTACAGGTCCCAATCTGATGGGTACCTTGTTAGTTTAGCTCGGTTGAAAGACTTCCTGCAGTCTTTCCTGAGTGATTCCAGCTCTTTGTTCCACCAGTGCGGTTTTTTCTTTCCCCTTATTATTGTGAGAGGACAGGAGTTAACCATGGTATTGTTAAGAGCTTTAGTAAGATTGTTGACTTCTAGGTCAAGATCATCAGTATTGGAAGGGAAGTTTTGGTCCTGAAAATTATAACAGGTAATGAACGTTTCCCTATATTTCACCCAATCAGTTTTCCTGTAATTTCGAAAACCTGTGGGTTTTGTGCCTTTATCATCGATACTGAATTGGATGTACCTATGATCTGAGAACGCATGATCCTTCGATACCTTCCAATTTCTAATCTGATGGTAAATAGTTTGAGAAGAAAGGGTAATGTCCAATACCTCTTGTCGATTTTTAGTGACAAAGGTAGGTTCATTTCCGATGTTGCAAATAAGGAGACTGGTACTTAGTATAAAATCAAAAAGTGACTCACCTCTTTCATTTATGTCCGTACTGCCCCAAACTGTATGATGCGCATTTGCATCACTTTCAACTAGGAGGTCTATTTTTTGACGGGCTGCTTCTGTGATCACCTTCGTCAATGCCTCCCCTGGTGGCGGCCCAAGATCGTGGCCTAGATATGCTGACGTTATCCAGTATATACCGCTGGTAGTCTGCAGTCTAGCGGTTGTGGTATCACGGTCGCTGTAATGAGGTAGTAAAAATACTTTTAGTGTTTTCTTTACTAGTATACAGGATCTAGGCTCACCTTTATCCGTCGCATACAGTAGAGAATAATTCTTCGTCCCAAAGCCCTTCACCAAGGATTTTCCAATCCAAGGCTCTTGGATCAGGACTATGTCCTCTCCGGACTTGCTTAGTCAGAGAAGCAGTTCGGCCGAAGCCTTTATGGAGTGTTGGAGGTTAATCTGTACCACCTGCAGCATTGCTACAACCAGTACGATCAACCTCCACCACTGTGGCGTTAAGGTCCTCCGTTTCTGAGGTAGAGTTTAGTAACTCATGCTCAGAAAGAAGGGCCTCAAGCGTATCGTCGTCAGTTTCCATGTCTGAAAAACTGTCGACGTTCCTACCTTCCTCCGTATTGGAAGGGTGATTTGCGTCCTCTTCGGACACAGTGCATTTCTTCGTGTCCTTTTCGGACACTGGGGTTGGTATCGATCCCTTTTCGGGATCTGTTCTCGAAGATGACGGCTGTTCAGAGAGAGAGGAAGAAGAACGGCATGATGCATCTACCTCCATTTCTGAAAGTGCGGTGCATATGCCCGCTTCCTCCATCTCAGACTCAGCCGTATGACCTGCAAGCTCTGCCATCTCCTCGTCTTTCTTATAAATTTTGAGCACAAGGCTGTCAAAACCATACTGGATGACTCCCCCGTTTGCAGCCAGAGGATCCAGGGACTCTTTATTTAAAATAACGAGGGCTGAACGATAACGCCCCACCGGCTCCTTCTCGATTATTGGGACTTTCCAGTCCTGAGTGGGCGGAGAAGGATTGCTGAATTGGATCAGCCGGAGAACCATCTCTGGTGACGTGTGCAAGGCTGGGATCAGAGTGCGAGCTCTTGGCCTGCAAGGGATATCCTCCTTTGCCACAACCTCCAGCTTAGCACCTGGCCATACCTCAGCCAAGCCACCCACAGCGAGCTTATAGAGATGCAGCGATCTCTGGTCTTCGCAAACGACGAGTTTGACCCTATTTTGGTACCAACCTCCATCGCTTACTTTTGGAAGAGGTCCCGGATTCGAGAACAGGTATAAACCTGAACCCGAGGTGAGCCCTGACGTCCGCCCAACGCTCTGCAGAGATGTTGCCATCTAGATTGCTCCTGTCGATGACCGCAACAGTGAGCCTGTCTCTGACCACATCAGAAAATCTTTCCCCAATACGAGGTGCCGATGGTACGCCATCCCCCACCTTCGTCTTCTTTGGATGGGGTTTATCCTCTTCGAAAGACCTTTCGCGCTTCGACGTAGCGTCTTGGCTGGTCTTCTCGATGATATTTTGTGCCCATTTAAGCTTGCCGAGCTCAGCGCGACTTCTCTCCCCCGTGGCTTTTCCAGCTGCGAGTTCGATGATCCGCCTTGCACGACGACGCTCGTTGGACGGTTTTGACCTTGATTTGCTCGTTCTCTTGGCCGAGTTGGAGTTCTTGTTAAGAACTGCAGCTCCACCATGGGATTGAGCAGCTGAAGTCAAGGCGGACTTATTCTGGCCAGTAGTGGTAGTTTCTCTATTCGGTCCACTAACCCCCCCCCCTCCCCCACCAAGATATTCCTCCCCGCTTCATTGGTCAAATTCCGGACGTTAGAAGTGGAGGCCCCGTCACCTAGGCCTGTGGCATCACGGACCGGTGGCAGCAGGGATCCCACTCCCGGAGTGTCAATTCCCATTTTTTCATTTCCTTTCGGGTGAGACGCCCCGTGACCTTGGTTTGAGGTAATGAGGTCGTTATTCACTACTTCGCCACAAACCGGTGGCAGCAGAGACGCCGTACCCGAAAGATGGTGTCTTCCAATAGCAGTCGGATTTGAATCCATCCTGCTATTAGAGGCAGCTGGGAAGACGACCGGCTCACCGACTTGCGAAGGCTTTTCAGCTAACCCAGAGCAGGTGGCCGGCGAGTCGTTCCTCCCGCCGTTTTTGTTTTGTTTGTTTGTCTGTTTGTCTGTTTGTTTGTCTGTTTGTTTGTTTGTTTGTTTGTTTGTTTGTTTGTTTGTTTGTTTGTTTGTTTGTTTGTTTGTTTGTTTGTTTGTTTGTTTGTTTTTGTTTACAAGTTCTCATTAAGAGTCCCACGAGTAACTCCGGATAATTCCTTTGGAGTGACATGAGAGCATTTTCCCGCTTTGGGAATAAAAACCACCTTTGCTTCTCTCCAGGCCTTCGGAATATATGAGAAGCTTATGCAGCTTTCCATTATTATTTCTAGTTTTTGCAGGATGATATCAAGGACGTGTTGTAGTTCGGGGGGTACGATACCATCTGGCCCTGGTGATTTGTATGGATCGAAGCTGTTTATTGCCCATATTAGTCTGTCCTTGGAGATAAGACCATTACTCTTATGTAAGATCTGGTTAGGACGGTGATGCAGGTCCCTTATAGAAACCGTGCTACCAGGAAAATGAGTGTCTAGTAGCAAGTTTAATGATTCCTCATATGAGCTAGTCCAACCACCGTTGTAGTCTTTTAGGGAGCTCGGCATGGTTGGGTTAGTAGAGAGGATTTTCCTAAGTCTTGATGACTCTGAGGTGTCTTCGATTTTACTACAGAAATTCCTCCATGAGGATCTTTTGCTTTTCCGTAGTTGTTTCTTGTACGTTTTTAATCAGACTTTGTACAGGTCCCAATCTGATGGGTACCTTGTTAGTTTAGCTCGGTTGAAAGACTTCCTGCAGTCTTTCCTAAGTGATTCCAGCTCTTTGTTCCACCAGTGCGGTTTTTTCTTTCCCCTTATTATTGTGAGAGGACAGGAGTTAACCATGGTATTGTTAAGAGCTTTAGTAAGATTGTTGACTTCTAGGTCAAGATCATCAGTATTGGAAGGGAAGTTTTGGTCCTGAAAATTATAACAGGTAATGAACGTTTCCCTATATTTCACCCAATCAGTTTTCCTGTAATTTCGAAAACCTGTGGGTTTTGTGCCTTTATCATCGATACTGAATTGGATGTACCTATGATCTGAGAACGCATGATCCTTCGATACCTTCCAATTTCTAATCTGATGGTAAATAGTTTGAGAAGAAAGGGTAATGTCCAATACCTCTTGTCGATTTTTAGTGACAAAGGTAGGTTCATTTCCGATGTTGCAAATAAGGAGACTGGTACTTAGTATAAAATCAAAAAGTGACTCACCTCTTTCATTTATGTCCGTACTGCCCCAAACTGTATGATGCGCATTTGCATCACTTTCAACTAGGAGGTCTATTTTTTGACGGGCTGCTTCTGTGATCACCTTCTTCAATGCCTCCCCTGGTGGCGGCCCAAGATCGTGGCCTAGATATGCTGACGTTATCCAGTATATACCGCTGGTAGTCTGCAGTCTAGCGGTTGTGGTATCACGGTCGCTGTAATGAGGTAGTTGTTGGGGCGCAACGTATATTTTGAATTATTTAGTAATATCTTATTAAAAAACTAAATTAACTTAACGAAACATTTAAATTTGCCGCCACTCATATTAAGGTAATATATTTTTCATTATTAAAAATATGTATAAAACATAGAAAAAACATAGAACGAAGCTATTGTTAAACTTCTTCATTTGAATAAAAACTACTTCTTATTACAATCTCGATGTGTACAGTCTTTTCTTTTAATCGGATCGCTCTATTAATTGGCAATTGGTGGGAAAAAGCTCTCATCCAACATTTTTTGGCGCCCAAACGTGGAGCAAATTCTTTAATTTTATTTTAAAAGTACATATATTAAATATAATTAAAATAAGAATTTCAGAACAATTGAACTTAAAAATAAAATAAATTAATTTAATCCGGTATTAAGATAAGTGTAGAGTGAGTTATATCCCCAATAAACATTGACATTTTAAAAGAAAGGAGATCGGTACGCGGTAATCGGGTTTCGCGTGTGAAAAATTGGCAGCAGATCACCTTTAAAAGCAGATCATTATCATCTTTAGAAAGCTGATAATAATTTACATCTTTAAAAGAATCGCCAGTAAATCCAGGAAACCCTCGAGAGAGCGAGTGAAGGAGTCATAATACTTGGATAAAGGGTAGATAAGTACATCTCCCACAAAGGTACTGTCAAACTATTTATTACGAACTTGCGTTGCAGTGCATTTGTTTTATTAAATAATCTATGCAGAAAATAATTCTACATGTTCCTGCTCTAAATCTATGATCAAAAGATTTTTAAAAATAACTTAAACTTAAAAACCTAAAAAAAAAAAAAACGCAGTTTCGTCATAATATTGAAACTATATTATATTGATATTATTATATTATATTCAAATTATAATATTTCTACGTATATATATATTAAAAAACTACATCATAGCATAAAATCTATCGATCGTTTTAACTAAGAGCTTTGCATTTTTTACGCTGCACTTATAATTGGTCATACCATATTGATCAGGGCAGGGAAAAGCTATCTTGCCCAAATAATCGTACACGATCGTCATACTTACGTCACGCCATACGTTTTTACACTCCACTTATCATACATAAACTTTATTCTGCATGATTGTAACATACAATCCACAAAAGCCTTTTGCATATCAAAGAATTGGATTGTAATATCCAACTGCCCACATAGAACGTCGTCATCGTCGTCGGTCTTCGGTGCTTTTTGCTCTCGCTCATCTCGTTAATTATTATAATCTATAAAACCTACCTTCGTATAACAACATTGGACTTTCATTTATGTGCTCCTTATTTGCTGCATTAAGAAGGATTATTGGATTTGAGATTTCAGAATTGCTATTATCGAACTAGTATAAAAACAAATTCTGCTACATACGAGTAATAGACTTTTGTTGGATAGATTTAAGTCAGTAAATTTATAATTTAGACATTAATTCTAATTTGGAACATAATCACCGTGGGAATATTGGCTGTTGTGGGAGGATTGTTGTTGCTGTTGGATTGCTGGTGGTAGATTCGTTGCTGCTGTTCGATTATCATTGTTGTTGCTGTGTACTGCCTTCAAATACTTACTTATTCGAAGTTTTAGGGGTTGATTGATTTTTAGATTTTTGGTTAGACTTCTTGCTATTCTATTTGTTCCTGATTTTCCGAAGCTTAGAACAAGTTCATATATTTTCATAGCTATGTCGCCTTTGCCAAACCCCAAAACATCATCGTCAGAAGATATGACTATTGATGAGTTAAAGACACTTCGTGCATCAAGTAAAGGAAACATTACTCGTATTAAAACATTGGTAGACAAGTTAACTAGCGCTAACTCGACAGAATTGGAGTGCAGATTGGGAATTTTGGAGTCATATTTTAAACAAGTCTTATCGTATCAATCTCAGATAGAACGTTTGCAACCAGCAGATACTGCGAGAGGTGAATTGGAGGAACTGTATATTTCAACTAAATCGAAAATAGTTTCACTGTTGGGACATCCAGGTAGGCGAGGTAGTATTTTTGATTCTTCCTTCGCGCTTTCATCGACAACAACTAGTCGCTTGCCACATCTTTCTCTGCCACGTTTTAGCGGGAAGTATTCAGAATATAAGAATTTTATCAGGGTTTTCGAAAACTTGGTTAATTCTGATACTTCCTTGAGTAAGATTGAAAAGTTTAATCACTTGTTGTCCTGTCTTTCGGATCAAGCTCTTGGTACGATTTCATCTTTTCATATTACCGAGGAGAATTATACTAAGGCATTGGACAAATTAAATGAGAGATATGACAATAACACTTTGATATTTCTCGAAAACATTTCAAACTTGTTTGAACTTCCAAAATGTTCAAAATCGTCAGCCCCTCAACTTCGCAACGTTGTGAATAGCATATCGGGAATTTATAATTCGCTTACGTCTTTAGGAAACGAGGAAGACATTTGTAATGCTATCATAATCTATATAGCTATGTCTAAGGTAGACAACGAAACTCAGGAAAAGTGGGATGAGCAATTGGATTACTCAAAACTACCAAAATGGGATGATTGTGCCAAAATGATTAGCAAACGTTGCCAATACCTTGAAGCTCGTTCTAGTAAGCAGATTAATTCAAATCGTGTTGAGACAAATTCGGTTCAAAAAACCATTAAAGACAAATTTCAAAAGGCCATTCCAAAACAACAGAATTCGCTAGCTATCTCAAAGAGGAATTGTGTTTTTTGCAAGGACAGCGAACATTTTATTGTCAATTGTCCTAGCTTTATTAAGCTTTCTGTTTCCGAGAGATTTTTTACAACAAAAAAGCTCAACCTTTGTACTAATTGCTTAGGAAAAGGTCATATAAGATCGAAATGCACATCCACTTTTAATTGCAAAACGTGTAATAAACCGCACCATACCCTACTTCACCGTAAACAAGAAGAAGCGTTAGCTATCCAGGAAAAAGATTCTACTGCTTCTACTTCATCGGCTGTTGTTAATACTGCGTTACAACCAGCCAAAATTAGAACTACAAGCCAAGTTCTTCTAGCTACTGCGTTGGTTCTAGTTCATGACTCTTCGGGAAGCTTTCACTTAGGAAGAGCCCTTCTCGATTCAGGGTCACAAGTTAATCTTATTAGTGAAGAATTTGCTCGGATTCTTAATCTTCGAAAAGCCAAGAAACATGTTGAGATTATGGGAATAGGATCAGCTCAGACCCAATCTAATTTCCAAACACAAACACTTATAAGGTCCAGATTTAACAATGTCGAAATGTCTTTAGAGCTTTTAGTGACGCAAAATATTATCGGCCCACAACCCGATATAGAGTTACAGACCTCAAATTGGAATATCCCTCCTAATATCGAGTTGGCAGATGACTTATTCAATCAACCATCTAATATAGATCTTTTGTTAGGAGCAGAAGTCTTTTTCAATGTTTTGTCAGTGGGACAAATTAAACTCGGATTTGGACTACCAACACTACAAAAGACCCAGCTAGGATGGATCGTTTCGGGGGGTTGTACTACAACAGTGAACGTGGCAAGAACATTGTGCTCAAATTTAACACAGGAACAAGATGACTCGTTACAATTATATGTTGAAAAGTTTTGGGAATTTGATGAGTTAAGCTGCCTCAAAAATAAATGGACTGAAGAGCAGGAAGCTTGCGAAGCTCATTTTTTGGAAACGGTTGAAGTTCTTCCAAGCGGTCGTTTGTCTGTTCAAATTCCTTTCAAAAAGGATCCAAGCTGTTTAGGAGCCTCTTTCGATATAGCTTACAAACGATTTGTCTCTTTGGAGCGTAGGCTAGAAAAACAGTCTTCAGTTAAACTTGAATACTCCAAATTTCTAAGGGAATATGAGGAACTTGGACACATGTCAGTAGTTGAAAACCCAAATACGCAGGAATCACATTATTATATTCCACATCAATGCGTAATCAAGCCAAACAGTACTTCAACTAAACTTAGGGTAGTTTTTGATGCTTCCTGTTGCACTTCATCACAGATATCCTTGAATCAAATTCTGATGGTTGGACCGACCATTCAAGATGAACTCTTCACTCTTCTGCTTCGTTTTCGTCTTCATCGCTATGCTCTTACTGCGGACATAGTAAAAATGTATAGGCAGGTGTTAATACATGCGGATCACCGTCAGTTCCAGTACATCCTTTGGCGAGAAAATTCATCAGATTCTATAAAAACCTATAAATTAAACACGGTTACGTATGGAACCTCGTCCGCACCTTTTCTTGCTATTAGATGCCTTCGTTTTCTAGCAGATAGATTTAAAGATCAGTTTGAAAAGGGATCTCAAGTTGTAAGGTCGGATTTTTATGTCGACGATATGCTTACAGGAGCTGAGGATTTAGATTCACTTCAGCAGATAAAAAAAGAGGTAAATGCTGTCTTAGGCTCTGCTGGTTTTGACTTGGCAAAGTGGCATAGTAATCATCCAAAAATTGTAGAAGAAGAATCTGCTAACAGGACTAAGGACTTGAAAATCGTTGAAGCAAACTTAACTAGTACGCTTGGAATCACTTGGGACTCTGACTTGGATAATTTTCAGTTCTCCTACACCCCTACTAAAACCTACCTCAAGGTCACTAAGCGGTCGATATTATCGCTTTCTTCTTCACTTTTCGATCCTATGGGTTTATTGAGCCCTATCATCATTAAGGCCAAAGTTATTTTGCAAAAACTGTGGATAGCAAAGGTTGATTGGGATGAATCAATCCCTCAAGATTTACACACTGAATGGATGCAATTCATTGCAGATCTTAATTCTCTTCAAAATCTGCCAATCCCAAGATATGTTTTAGCAGAAAACAAAAAAGATATCCAAATTCATGGATTTTGCGATTCATCTATGATAGCTTACGGTTGCTCTTTATATGTAAGAACAACAGATTCGGAGGGTAACATCGCAACAAAATTGCTCGTAGCTAAATCAAGGGTTGCTCCTACAAAACGGAAGCAATTGCCTCGTTTGGAACTGTGCGGAGCCCATTTACTGGCCAGGGTTTGGGCAAAGATAAAAAGTATATTTGGTGATTCGGTTTCTAAGGTTTATTTCTGGACTGATGCTAAGGTCGTGCTTCATTGGATAGGCACACATTCCTCCAAGCTAAGTACTTTTGTCGGCAACAGAGTAGCCGAAATACAGGAAAAATCAGTAAATGTATCTTGGAGACATGTTTCTGGTACGGATAATCCTGCTGATATCTTATCCAGAGGGTGCACAGTAGAGTTTCTACGAAATTCCATATGGTTCTCGGGTCCAACATTTTTGCAAAAGAGTTTGAAAAATTGGCCTATTACTTCAAGAATTCTATTGTCAGAGGAAGAAATGAATCTTGAAATTCGAAAAACGGCACTAATTTGCCAAGAAAAACCACCCAACTATCTATTTACTGTCATAGAAAAATACAGTTCCTATACAAAAACACTCAACATATTCGCACGAATGTTAAAAATTTGCGATAGGAAACTGACGCAGGATGTCATCCATTTATCACCAAATGACCTGGAAATATCTTTAAGTCGAATTGTATGGATTATACAACTTCAATTTTTCTCCAAAGAAATATCAAGTTTAAAGAAAAATACGCCGTTAAAAGGATCTGTTAAATGGCTTAATCCATTCCTGGAAAATGTAAACGGTGTTGAGCTGCTTAGAGTAGGGGGGCGGTTAAAACACATTCTAAATTTGTCATCAGATCAAAAACATCCTTACCTGCTACCTAAAAACTCAAACTTTGTTTTCCATATGGTCAGGCATTTACATTTAACACACTATCATGCTGGTGCTAAAATGCTCGTAACCTTGATCAGAAGAAGATTTTGGATCATAAACGCACGAGATCTAGCAAGGCGTGTGGTTAGAAAATGCGTACATTGTGTAAGGTATAAGCCAAAACTTCTCGAACAAGTCATGGGTAACTTGCCAGCGGAAAGGTTGACGGCATCTCGTCCTTTCTTAAGATGCGGAGTGGACTTCTGTGGTCCAGTGATGACGTACCTGAAAATAAGAGGGAAACGGCCATACAAATGTTATATTGCTGTATTTGTTTGCTTTTCTTCTAAAGCCGTTCATTTGGAGGCAGTTTCAGACCTCTCATCAGAAGCCTTTATAGCTGCTCTTAAAAGGCTAATAGGTCGTAGAGGTTTCCCGTCAGATATCTATTCAGATAATGCTACTAACTTTGTAGGGGCACAGGCAAAGCTCTTAGAACTTAGAAGAAACTTTTTAGACAAATCAACCCAATCAGACATAAATACTTTCTGTACTAACAACGGTGTTCAATTTCATTTTATTCCCCCCAGATCTCCTCACTTTGGTGGACTGTGGGAATCAGCAGTCAAGGTGGCAAAAGGTCATCTCATGAAGACCTTATTCAATGCTAAGATGACTTATGAAGAACTGTCCACTGCTCTGGTTGAAATAGAGGGTATAATGAATTCCAGACCGATAACACCACTCTCATCAGACCCCAACGATTACGAAGCACTTACGCCAGGCCATTTACTCATCGGTTCTGCACTGAGGTCACTTCCGGAACCTGTTTGCGAAGCAGAGAACATCAGCTACTTAGAACGATGGCGAAGAATTAACGCAGTTAAATCTCACTTCTGGAGATTATGGTCCACTGACTATATATCTGAGCTACAGCAGCGACAAAAGTGGGCACATGACCACGAAAATCTAAAAGTCAACGCAATGGTGCTGATTCATGAAGACAACGTTCCTTCCTTTAAATGGCTAATTGGAAGAGTCATCAAGGTTTTCAAAGGAAGCGATGATAGAGTCCGAGTTGCAGAAATACAAACTCCAAGGGGTATCTTCAAACGCCCAATCAAAAAACTCGCGCTTCTTCCAGTTTGAAAGGAGAGTCCTTTCAAAGGGGGCGGAATGTTGGGGCGCAACGTATATTTTGAATTATTTAGTAATATCTTATTAAAAAACTAAATTAACTTAACGAAACATTTAAATTTGCCGCCACTCATATTAAGGTAATATATTTTTCATTATTAAAAATATGTATAAAACATAGAAAAAACATAGAACGAAGCTATTGTTAAACTTCTTCATTTGAATAAAAACTACTTCTTATTACAATCTCGATGTGTACAGTCTTTTCTTTTAATCGGATCGCTCTATTAATTGGCAATTGGTGGGAAAAAGCTCTCATCCAACAGTAGTAAAAATACTTTTAGTGTTTTCTTTACTAGTATACAGGATCTAGGCTCACCTTTATCCGTCGCATACAGTAGAGAATAATTCTTCGTCCCGAAGCCCTTCACCAAGGATTTTCCAATCCAAGGCTCTTGGATCAGGACTATGTCCTCTCCGGACTTGCTTAGTCAGAGAAGCAGTTCGGCCGAAGCCTTTATGGAGTGTTGGAGGTTAATCTGTACCACCTGCAGCATTGCTACAACCAGTACGATCAACCTCCACCACTGTGGCGTTAAGGTCCTCCGTTTCTGAGGTAGAGTTTAGTAACTCATGCTCAGAAAGAAGGGCCTCAAGCGTATCGTCGTCAGTTTCCATGTCTGAAAAACTGTCGACGTTCCTACCTTCCTCCGTATTGGAAGGGTGATTTGCGTCCTCTTCGGACACAGTGCATTTCTTCGTGTCCTTTTCGGACACTGGGGTTGGTATCGATCCCTTTTCGGGATCTGTTCTCGAAGATGACGGCTGTTCAGAGAGAGAGGAAGAAGAACGGCATGATGCATCTACCTCCATTTCTGAAAGTGCGGTGCATATGCCCGCTTCCTCCATCTCAGACTCCTCGTCTTTCTTATAAATTTTGAGCACAAGGCTGTCAAAACCATACTGGATGACTCCCCCGTTTCCAGCCAGAGGATCCAGGGACTCTTTATTTAAAATAACGAGGGCTGAACGATAACGCCCCACCGGCTCCTTCTCGATTATTGAGACTTTCCAGTCCTGAGTGGGCGGAAAAGGATTGCTGAATTGGATCAGCCGGAGAACCATCTCTGGTGACGTGTGCAAGGCTGGGATCAGAGTGCGAGCTCTTGGCCTGCAAGGGATATCCTCCTTTGCCACAACCTCCAGCTTAGCACCTGGCCATACCTCACCCAAGCCACCCACAGCGAGCTTATAGAGATGCAGCGATCTCTGGTCTTCGCAAACGACGAGTTTGACCCTATTTTGGTACCAACCTCCATCGCTTACTTTTGGAAGAGGTCCCGGATTCGAGAACAGGTATAAACCTGAACCCGAGGTGAGCCCTGACGTCCGCCCAACGCTCTGCAGAGATGTTGCCATCTAGATTGCTCCTGTCGATGACCGCAACAGTGAGCCTGTCTCTGACCACATCAGAAAATCTTTCCCCAATACGAGGTGCCGATGGTACGCCATCCCCCACCTTCGTCTTCTTTGGATGGGGTTTATCCTCTTCGAAAGACCTTTCGCGCTTCGACGTAGCGTCTTGGCTGGTCTTCTCGATGATATTTTGTGCCCATTTAAGCTTGCTGAGCTCAGCTCGACTTCTCTCCCCCGTGGCTTTTCCAGCTGCGAGTTCGATGATCCGCCTTGCACGACGACGCTCGTTGGACGGTTTTGACCTTGATTTGCTCGTTCTCTTGGCCGAGTTGGAGTTCTTGTTAAGAACTGCAGCTCCACCATGGGATTGAGCAGCTGAAGTCAAGGCGGACTTATTCTGGCCAGTAGTGGTAGTTTCTCTATTCGGTCCACTAACCCCCCCCTCCCCCACCAAGATATTCCTCCCCGCTTCATTGGTCAAATTACGGACGTTAGAAGTGGAGGCCCCGTCACCTAGGCCTGTGGCATCACGGACCGGTGGCAGCAGGGATCCCACTCCCGGAGTGTCAATTCGCATTTTTTCATTTCCTTTCGGGTGAGACGCCCCGTGACCTTGGTTTGAGGTAATGAGGTCGTTATTCACTACTTCGCCACAAACCGGTGGCAGCAGAGACGCCGTACCCGAAAGATGGTGTCTTCCAATAGCAGTCGGATTTGAATCCATCCTGCTATTAGAGGCAGCTGGGAAGACGACCGGCTCACCGACTTGCGAAGGCTTTTCAGCTAACCCAGAGCAGGTGGCCGGCGAGTCGTTCCTCCCGCCGTTTTTGTTTTGTTTGTTTGTCTGTTTGTCTGTTTGTTTGTCTGTTTGTTTGTTTGTTTGTTTGTTTGTTTGTTTTTGTTTACAAGTTCTCATTAAGAGTCCCACGAGTAACTCCGGAAAGAAAAGGTCAGCCCCGGCAGAGCCGTGTACCGGGGTAAGGCTAGTCTATTTCGGACCTTGCCAAGCATCCGAAAGAGCTCGTTAACGACTGGTTTATCCCCCAGCCTTTCATTCCTCGGCACGGTTTCAATAAGCTCACACCACCACTGAAATTAGGAACCCCGATCTATGGTGAAGTTGGATTTCTGAGAGTTGTACTACATATATAAAAAGTTAGAACCGCACAGCACTCCAACCTAACCTTAGCTGTCCCCGCCTTGACATCGTACAGGCAAATAATTGTGGGGATCATTGTCCGCCCGGCACCCACTTGGAAGGTTTGATCGAGGATTTTGCCGAGCTTTGATAGTTTGACGCACAAGAAAAACTTTGAAGTACAAAAACAACAACCCCAATATTTCAATTCTGCATATAACCCATTTTTCAACCAAACAAGACCCCAACCCCAATATCTTAACTCTTCACATAATTCATTCAATCAACTTCATGCAGTGAGAAAATGAAAATAAATTGAACAACTAGTTCCGAACTTAAAGAATGATTTTTATTGAATGAAAAATAATTAATTTAGAAAACCTCAAAATATAAACATTTCAACAAAAGCTTATTTAATATGAATGAATGAAGTAGTTTTAAACAAGTAGTTTGATGTTTTCTTTAACACCCTTCCTCAGACGAATTGTACTCCAGCTTTTGTTCTAAGCTTTTCGATTTTTGATGAACATAGTTGCTTGGTAAGCATATCAGCTATCATATCTTCACTGGGGCAATAAGTGCATACAATTTGGTTTTGATCCACGTGGTCCTTGACGAAATGAATTTTAGTGTCAATATGCTTGGTCCTGTTGCTTAATTTTTGTTCTTTAAAGACAGCTCTGATTATCTTCAAAAATTACGGTGGGAGATGTTTGTTGAATGTTCATGTCTTCTAGCAGCTGACGAATTCAGAAAGTTTTTTTGCATGCATTGGATAATGCAATAAATTCGGCTTCTGTGGATGAGAGCGATACACAAGATATATCCAGAATTAGATTTTCTATCTAGCCTATCTTCTGCCCAGTTTGCGTCCGCGTAGCCTATCAGGTCCTCGTCTTTCCTTGTCATATCACTTAATTTAAGATACAAATCTATCACTTAAATATAAGAGAAAACTTATTAACTTTTGGTAATTTTTATTATCTAACAAGTTTTCTAAATGAGTTTTTCTACATCCAGGGTCAAGAGGAAATTTTGATATTTTTGATTTCTCAAGACCGAAATCTTCCAATAAATTTTGTATGTACTGACTTTGCCTGATGTTATAGTTTAAATTTTGATCTTGAAAAACTTCCATTCTAAGATAAGAATGGAATGCTCCAAGGTTGCTTACTTCAAAATGTTTGTTAAGTAAACTCTCAATTTCGTCAATTTCGGTCTGTTTTGAAATTGCTACTAAAATGTCATCGACGTAAATCAATACGTATGTTATCCCTTCCTCGATGGACCATTTTACGTAAAGACACGGTTCTGCTGTACTTTGAACGAAACTTCCATTGACAAGTACATTGTGTAATGTCTTATTCCATACATGCGCTGCCTGTTTTAATCCGTAGAGACTTTTCTTGAGTTTACAAACGTAGTTAGTTTCCCCTTCTTCAAAACCAGGCGGTTGCTTCACATAAATATTCTTATCTAAATGAGAGTTGAGGAATGCTGACTTAATATCCATATGGACAACTTTCATACCCTTAGAGCCAGCTATGGACAGCATTGTTTGAAGAGTAGTTTGTCTTACAACGGGAGCGAATACCTCATCATAGTCATATCCATATTTTTGACTAAACCCACGAGCGGCTAAGCAAGCTTTATATTTTTGTATGATTCCCTTTGTATCACTCTTAATTTTGTAAGTCCACTTACAGCCGACGATGTTAACATCTTTTGGAGGAATAACTAAATCCCAAGTGCTATTCTTCTTCAAAGCACTTACTTCGTCTTTCATAGCAACTGTCCACTCGCTTCGTTGCTTACATTTAATAGCTTCGTTGTAAGATTTAGGTTCCACTAGAGACTAGAGATGAATCTAGAGTTGAAGCTGTAAGACCTAGTCGATCTGGCGGTTTGCCCTTTGTTGACCTCTCGGACTTACGAACACGAACCTTCACTTGTTTGACTCCTAGGACTATCTGTATTCTCTTCTAGACTTTGGAACAAAGCATCATCTTCTAAAGGCAACTCTTGGTCTTGTAGGTTTATGTCATTTGCATCAGGGTCGTTTGAACATTTCTTAAGACAAGAAATTTCAACAAATATTTCTGAATCTTGATTTACCTCAGGCTCAATAATTTTAGTAATTTCATTTCCCTTGATGAATTTAACGTCTCTACTTATTGTAATTTTCTTTGTTTTTACATCGACTAAACGATACACTTTCGAATTTTGATCATATCCAACAAATGTTAAAACTTGGGCTTTTGAATCTAACTTTCGACGGTTATCTTTAGGAACCGAATAATAAGCTTCCGAACCGAAAATTTGTTAATGACTAATATTTGGTTTTCTACCTTCCCAAAGTTTAAAAGAAGTAGACGGGATTGAACTCAAGACCAATACATTTTATAATTCGCTGTCATAAGGGTTTCTCCCCAAAAAACATTTGACAATTCAGCTTCAGTTGTCGCTGCAGGTTGACAAGAGAAGGTCACCTTCGTGTGTGCTGTGCTTACTTGTGCGTTTTGTCGCCCCTCGTTCTCTACGGTAGTTTATCTCGTTTGTTTCGTGTTCTTGTCGCGTATTGTCCCCAACATAAAGCCCACAAAAAAAAAACAATAGTCAAAAAAAAAGAAATAATAATAATAAATTATAATTAAAATATACGAGTACATCAAAATAGAAAGCAAAACCAACGAAACATAAAAAAAAATAAAATTAGTGCCGCAAAAAAAAACCAACAACATCAATGAAAAAAAAAAAAAATTACCCACAGGGCGCAGTGAGTAGAGCATTCCTTCCTTTTCCTCCCCAACCTGCAGCTGTTTGGCTTAGCAGGTGCATGAATTGGACTAAACTTGTCTAAGCTCTCTCAATTGATGCACTGCTGAACGAAAGCAACAGATGTAAAGGGAAATACTGTTTGACTGTAAGGGTTCGGATCGATTCACATCACTGCTTAGGCATAACACTAGTAGTGTTGTGTATTGAAAAGTATTCTATAATCATATTCAGTTTTTCTCTTAGATTTAGTCTGTTTTAGTCTTTTTTTTCTTTTATTTCACAATGATTGGACATTTCAGAGTCGACTATTGTAATATTTGTGGGCTTGGAGCAAATTTCCTTGCCTTGTACGCCCATTCTGTTACAAACCGGCCAGCTGTTTTGGCACTCAGTGAAACCCAAGTAGGTGAAAATGCAGATCCTGCTGAATTTTAAATTCATGGGTATAACGAAGTGCCATTATTCCTCCCCCACCAGTGTCTCGCCATCTACGTAAGAAATGATGTTGCTTACCAATTTCAACCACAATATGGTCCTAGAACCAATCCCTTGTTTAACTTCCTGTGGTTTAAATTCTCGGTAAACAAGCACATCATTCATTATTGTTTTCTCTATCGAAGCCCTAATTTGGATAGAGTTTCAGCTTCTCGCGAATTTGATGCTCTGTCCGACTCCATCCAAACAATTGTATCCTTGCATCCTCACACTGAAATCGTTATTACGGGCGACTTCAATGTTCACAATTCATCTTGGCTTCAACATTCGGGCCAGACAACACCCGAAGGTATGTGTGCCAAGATCATTGCTGAGTTAAATCACCTTACTCAGCTTGTCAACGAGCCCACCCGAATATCGGACGTTTATCTAACCTCTGACCTTGATAAATACACAATAAGTGCATTAACGCCTCTAGGCACATCTGACCATAGTATCATTTCGCAAATTTTTCGTGCCAAAAAAATCCAGTGGAAATACGAGAAAGCCAACTAGGACGGTCTCAATAATTTTTTCACGATATTTAACTGGTCACTATGCTCCCTCGATAGTGACGTAGATGCCAGTGCGGATATGATTACTAATATGATTATTTTGGGAATGAGAACTTTTATCCCGAACAGGGCTAAAAGTATCAGAGAGCATCAAAGAGAAATCATGGTTTGATGCGAGCTGTAAAGAGGTTATTAGGGTCAAAGAGGTTAGCTTCCGTTGTTTTAGAGCCAACCCAACTGAAGAAAACCGGAAAAAGTTCAAACAAGCCAGGAAGGCCTGCAACGCCCATATTCGAAGGACCAAATTTTTGCATGACCAAAAATTAAGGCAAAAAATACTACAATGTCCCACAGGTAGTAAAAATTTTTGGTCATTCGTAAAAAATATAAGGAATAAAACATCTTTCTCGGTCCCAAAACTCGTTGTCAATGACACTCCCTTCGTTAGCTCTCTTGAGAAAGCTAACTTATTTGTTAGGCAGTTCGCCGCCAACTCTACGCTATCTGATAGTGTCATGACTCCCACAGTTCTTAAGCGCGTAAATGATTCTATGGTACAAATCTTCATTCGTACTCGAGCTGTAGCGAGAGTCCTAAAAGATCTTAACACACATAAATCCGCTGGTCCGGATGGTATCCCCACTATTGTTCTGAAGAGGTGATCTTCCACGCTGACAAAACCCCTGCGTAAGCTTTTCCATCTATCCTATTCTTCTGGGCTTGTTCCGAGCAGTTGGAAAACAGCATTTGTCCAGCCCATCCCAAAAAAAGGCGAATCTTCTTCACCCTTTAATTACCGACCAATTGCACTTACGTCCCTTCTTTCCAAGGTCATGGAAACGCTGATAAATTATCAGCTCAAGAAATGTCTCGAAGATCGAAAGCTTCTTAATGACCGGCAATACTGCTTTCGCAGCAATAGGTCCCCTGGTGACTTGATGGTTTATCTCACCGAACAGTGGAACAAATCTTTTTGGAGAAATTAAGATTATTGCACTTGATATTTTTAAAGCATTTGATAAAGTTTGGCATCCTGGTCTTTTATCGAAAATGCGTTCTTTTAGTATCGATGAAACCCTTCTTCGTTAGATTAGTAACTTTCTTTCGAATCGCTCTATACAAGTATAATTAGAAGGTTTCAAGTCTGAAACCCACAACATAAATGCTGGTGTGCCACAGGGTTCTGTTTTGTCTCCTCTCATTTTTATTAATGATCTCTTGCCTGCAACTACTAATCCAGTAAATTGTGTCGCTGACGATAGTTCTTCGGACGTGGAACTGAAACGTCTAAATATGATAAGTACATTAAATTCTGACCTGGACAGCATTGTACAGGGGACTAAAAAATCGCACGCACCCCCTACCATTATCTATGTGTGGCAGTTGCATCGAAGAAACTAATCAGCTTGCGATTTTAGGTATGTGTATCACAAACCATCTTTTGTGGAATGATCACATACTTAACGTCGCCAGAAATGCCGCAAGATGTTTAGGTTTCCTTTGGAGATGCAAGAAATCCTTTCTCCCTCCTGATCTGGCTATTATTTATGAAAGCTATATACGTCCAAAGCTTGAGTATAACTACCATTTCTGGGCTGGTGCTCCAGCCTTACTTAAGCTTCTTGGACAGTATACAAAGACGAGCCTTTAAAATGATCGGAGACAGGAATTTCATCGATACTTTTACGTTACTGTAACACCGGCGGCGTTACGTCTCTGTCTCTCACTCTTTTATCGTTACTTTTACTGTAAGTGCTCTATTAAAATAGCCAGTTGCATTCCTCTCCTTAAACGATTCAACCGCAATACTCGCGCTTCCAGGAATGCTCATCAGTTTACTCTTGAACCCAATTTCGGTCGTACTGTTAAGTACAGGGATTCGTTTTTTAGCCGTACTACGCGAATGTGGAATGCCCTTCCACGCTCTGTCTTTCCCTCACATTGTGATGTGACGAAATTCAAGACCAATGTGCACCGACAGATCCTTTTAAATCCTCTCCTTCTTACCTGAAGCTCGCACTGTGTCTTTGGCATATAAAGGGTACATAATAATCCCCTTGAGTGCGCGCTAATTATAAAAAAAAAAAAAAAAAAAACCAGTCATTTCCACAAGTGACCTATTTTTCCTCTCCGCAACTCCATTATAACCTATACTGATGAGGATGACGAATAACGTTTAAAATTGTTCGAGGTGTACTCCCCGCCATTATCTGAACGAATAACACTAGTTTACAAAATTTTTTGGCTTAAATAAAATATGTTTTTATAACAAAAATTTGAAGACCAAATTCGTTAAAATTGAACGAGAAATGTAGAAGCTTCAGCGGCCCCAAATTAGTAAAAAAAAGTTTTTTTTTTTAGGTAGCATCGGTGACCCAAAATTTTGTAAACTAGTGTAATGGAAGGATATCTGCTGAACTTATTTTTGACTTCTTCGAGAAAAATTTTTAGCTTGTCGAAATCTTCGGATTTATCATGAAGTATTTGTAAGTGAATTTACTGTAAAGCGGCTATTGTCGTGTATGAAGGTCAGAAAGTAACGCTTTTTACCTGGTGTCATGGTTTGCATAGGACCACAAACGTCCGTGTCGACCAAATCTAACACACGTTTGGATTTTGTTTCAGAATGCTTGCTAAACGGTATTCTTGTAATTTTGCATTGAATGCAAACCTCGCAGTTTTTTCCAACACCACAATCAGTAATATGAAAATCGCTTACCGTTTTTCCATGTTGCATCATCCTCACAGCATCAACGTCCCGGTGTCCAAATATTTTCTGCCAATAATGCTGACAGTTTTGTAACTTGCAATCCACTGTTCGGGCCTTTTGGTCGGATGGTCGGCGTAGTCGGAAAAGGCCACTGGATGAATCAGCAACTGCAATTTCTTTTCCGGAAACGGTCCTTCATACTGCAACTTATGTCTGAGAATAGTAATTTGAATCCCATCTTTAAAATGTTTGTGACAGAAAGCAGATTTCCATGAAAAGAAGGAATGAACAACACATCCTTCACGTCGATGATCATTTGCTATTCAGAAGAGCTATTCCACAAAGCCCTTTGCCACTGGAAACCACAGATTCTCCATTTGCCACTGTAACTTTTTCACAAACGGACCTGTCTATTGTGACAAAATCGGACTCACGTGCGCAGGTTGCTCCAGAGTCAACAACCCAAATGCTCTTGTTATTTGCCATTGAAAAACAAATGTTACCAACCTGTTCCAAATTATTTTAGCGAGCTTCATTTACATAGTTCTTTTGCTTCTTCTTAACCTTCCAACAATCTTTCTTGATATGTCCTTTGGCCTTGCAATGATGACAAACCTTTTTGTTACGTTCTTTTACACTGCCCGATGATCTTAATGCCCGATGATCTTAAAGCTGAATTATTTGCTCAAGACTGTTGTGATTGACGCTGATACTCTTCGATGAGACTAGCTTCGACAATCTTAAGTGTCAGTTCCTCAATCTTTCGAGCTTCCAGAGCCATCACCAACGTATCGAAAGAAGATGGAAGACTGCTTAGTAACATAGCCACGAGCCAACTCTCAGAAAATTGCTCTAAAGCTTCCAACTTTTCGAACAAAAGTTTCAGTTCCATAATGTGATCTGTTATGCTGGAATCCATGGAAAATTTAATCCCACAAATTCTTCTCATAAGTCACACGATGCTTCCCAACGTGTTCTTCTCATGATGACTTCGAAGAGCTACTCATGATTCATATGCTGTTTTGGATTTCTTGACCAGCATGAGTTGACAATCTTCCACAGATAATCCAAATATCACAGTCGTCTCATCATCAAGTTTCTTCCAAGCATCGTCTGGGTCTGCTGGTGGTGCCTTAGAAACACATTCCCATGCTCCTTGCCTCTTCAATATAAGTTCGACTTTATACTTCCATAAATGGTAATTTTCTGCATTAAGTTTCGTAAAAGATGTTTTCAGAAAATCCATACTGCCTGGGCCCATAACCTCTTGCAGTAAGGAAATGGAAATAAATTTAATATGAATGAGTGAAGTAGTTTTTAAACAAGTAGTTTGAGGTTTTCTTTAACACAAGATAGATAGATAGATAGATAGATAGATAAAATTCTTTATTTTTTCGATTATATATTGTTACAAATTTTAAACTTAAGAATATACGGACATGGCAATCTGCCGTCTGCCGGATATGACATTTCATAAAAGTAAATATGAACATAAAAAAAATAATACAAAATAAAAAAGACAAGTAATACTATGAATATTTATGTGTAGTTTTAGATAAGATTTAATAAATGAATAATAATAAATAATGAATGGGAGAGCGATAAACTTGAAGTTTTTGCCATTTTAGTGATTTGTCACATAAAAAGAAATAATTTTAAATGATTTACTATTTTTGCAATTTTAATGATTTGCCACATAAAAAGTAATAATTTGAAGAATCTAGAGTACGAATTTCAAAAAATATTCCGGTAATTTAAAGCGTCTTTACAAAATGTGTATAGATTAGACCAACCACGACCACCGTTTATTATCTCATACAATGTACTGCGTGAAAAAAAAACTTTCTTGAAAATACAAGCGCCGTATTTCTTGCAATAAAGGGCAAACAGCAATTAAGTGGTAAACATCTTCACTTTCTCTTCTGTTACACAAGTCACAATTCTGCCGAAGATTAGTTCTATGTGGGATGTAATTCAGATTTAGGATTTCTACTCTTGCTCTGAAAATAGTACTTATAGCCTCAGACGACTACTTAACGTTAAAATAGCTATCCTCAGTTAGAATTTGATGGTTTAGGTTCCTGTAGAATAACCTTGAAGTCGACGATGAAGCTCTGGTTAGGTGTTGGTCAAAAATCCTTTCATCTGTCTTAGCAATAATTGATGCGAATATATTGTGCCATTTGAAAACGTTTGCCTCTGTAAAGGACAAAGAAAGGTAATTGGATAAGGCCAACTGATTCCACTCTCTAAAAGGATATTGATTCAATTGCAGTTGTCTCATCAAATTTTTTTATGAAGACTGGTATTAATTCTCCTCATCACTTTTGTTAGATAGTCTGCATGAGCTTTTAGATTGTTGATGTAGATGGGTAGTAAGCCAGATTCCACGTGTATAGCATAGGTTGGAGCTTAATTCGGCAATCGAAATAAACGTTTGAAGAAAAATCTTTTAACAGCTTCAAATTCTTCAAAGGGTGTAACACCAAAGGCTTGCACCCCATAGCACATGCATGTGTTAACTGTCGCCCTAAACACTTGATATTTTGTCGAATGGTCAATGTTTTTGTTAGCAAAGAACCTTTTCCACATTATATTTAGCGCCAACTTAGCTTCAGTGCTTTTGCCTTTGCATGCTTGCCAAAGTTCAAGTTCGATGTTAACAAAACTCCAAGGTACTTGAATTCACGAGCTATGTCAATTAATAATTCATTATTGAGACGCCAAGATTCTTCAGGTAGCCTCACCCTTCTATTACTCTCAAAAATCATAACTTTGGTTTTTTGGACATTGATTTGGAGATCCCAAGTCTTACAATAATCATCCGGACGATTAATTTGGAGTTGGAGAGTAAAGGGGTTGTCAGCTATTATAACCAAGTCATCAGCGTAGAGAAGAACTTTGATGAGAGTTCCATCGAACATTACACCTCCAAAAAGCATTTCAGCGATATCATCGATAAATAGCGCGAATAAAAGAGGGCTTAGAATACATCCCTGAGGGACACCTGCTGACGTCTCAAACCACTCTGACAACTTCGAACCATCCCAAACTGCTGCACTAGATGACGACAAGAAATTCTTATAAAGCAACAAAAACTTCGGAGACATTCAAAGCCTTACCAGCTTATATATCAGCGCCTGTCTGTTGACGGTATCAAAAGCGGCTTTAAAATCAACAAAACATACACATAGTCTCTTATTTTTTTCAGTATACTTCTTAGCAATACACGTTAAGGCAGAAATGTGATCCATTGTGGAAAATCCAGAACGAACACCCGCTTGAAATATACTCAAACTGTTGGTTCTTTCT
Organism: Syrphus vitripennis; assembly: GCA_958431115.1. Taxonomy (NCBI): domain Eukaryota; kingdom Metazoa; phylum Arthropoda; class Insecta; order Diptera; family Syrphidae; genus Syrphus; species Syrphus vitripennis. The sequence goes on along the minus strand of OY288109.1, from coordinate 34,822,373 downwards.
ATCCAGTTCGAAAGTCTACCTTAAAGAATTCCCGCAAATATCTTTCTCAGCGAATTAAGAATTTAGATTCCTCTATAGTTTTCGGGTTGCAGCGCATCACTTTTTTAAATATCGAGAATATGAGGGCTTTTGAAAATGTCGTAGGCACATAAGCACTGTTATAAAGAAGGTTTAAGAAGTTTACGATATAAGTTTTGAGTTGGTTATTGCTATTTTTGAAAAATTCAATTGGGATACTGTTACGGTAAATTTTACCGCAACAAAAACCGGCCTTTAGCCGTTTTCCTTTTCTTGGTTGTGGCTGCAAAATATCGGCGAAGTTGAGGGCAACCATGGTCTCATCAACCACAGGTGTACCTAGCCTTTATTTTGCAAAAGCAACAAAAGCAGGTGTACGTGTACGAGAACGAGTCCTTTCGACGAGGTCGAAAATGCCGGCGGATGAGCCGAAGAAGTAAGAGGTCAGGCGGACCCTTACTTACCCAAACAACTCCAGCAACAACAATATATTTATTTTTAGTCTGATAAATTAATTATTAACGTAGCTTAAATTTTCTTTTCTTACAACAAATTTAACGTTAATTAATTTAAATAATGTATATACAAAATGGGTTTTTAACATCGCGTAATAATTTCAATTTTTTTTTAAATCACTTTAGTAGAACGACCAGTTAGAGAAATGCTTCCCTCCATCTCTTCGAAATAGTTTTAATATTTTCCCATTTCGAATCCCTCGTGTTAAAGTAGAGTAATAGGATAATGCCTAGTAAGGATCTTTTCTCGATTTTTTTTGTAATTTTCATTTTTCTCGAAAAACAAAAATAGTTGGGAGGGATCTGAACTCGGCCATTATGTTTCGGCAAGTTTTGGAAACCAACATCCAACACCTTGTTGAAACCGTGTTTGTGTGTGCGATTGTAAAGTTTCGGAGAGAGTCAACAACGGTGGCTTTCCCGATGAGCGTTAAGCTTCCAGGAAGCCGTGAGACCGTAACCGACAATCACGAAAGCGAATGAGTCTGTTGTATGAATGTGTGAGTGATTGGAATGGACGAGGGAGGATAACAATAGATGGGAAATAGCTTGGAAGGCACTCTGTTGAGAGCTTACCAAACGAATAGATTGTGAAAGGAGATATTTCGAGAATTTTGAAAAGGAGAAAAAAAAAAAAAATAAAGATCGAGAAAGGATATTTTGATTTTTTTTTTAATACGAGGAAAATTTGATAAACAGGAAAGGAGTAAGGATTCGAGGTGGGAAGACAGGATAAACAGGAGAAATAGAAGTGTAAAATTGTAGGAGATAGAGGAGAGGAAAACATAAAATAAAAGATAAGTAGAATATTTATACTTAGATATATATATATATTCGCCATTTCGGAATATATATATATATAATTAAAAGTTACGTTCGGTATTATTGTCGCGTCGTGTTTTAGTTCGGAAGTGTTAAAACCCCATTTTCTTTTGTTTTTGCCCTTTTAATATTATATTCGTTTCGTTGTTTTTTTTTTTTCTTTGTTATTTATTTTTTTTATTGAAAACATTTTGGGTTTTAATCCAGGGATTTTCAATCCCACGGTTTCCCAAAGAAATAAAACAAAAATTAAAATTGAACTTTGTTGTTCTTTTCATTTAAAATCGGTTCGTTTATTTCTTCAAATAGTTTTGGAATTTTCTATTTCGGTTTGAAAAAAAAATTCCTGGCGCCCACTTTTATTGCAACGTACCCACTGTACTTGCAATAAAATATTTTGTTTCGCGTATCAATTTGATCGATTTAATAAATCGATTAAGTTTGATAATAAAATTCTTCCACAGGAACCCATCCCAGCTGAGCTGCCGCGGTTACAGCTGCAACGAGCTGTAGTTGCACTTTTTCGTCTCCTCTTTGTGTCGTGTACGTACTCGGTTGAGTGCAAGTCGTGCGTGTTGTTCATCGTGGTTTGCGTCGTCGTCGGTACGCAGCCGCCTCTTGTTTTTTTTCTTTCTATTTATTTGTTATTAAATAACAAATAATAATAATTTAATTTACCCTCCCCTCGCGATAGAAAAAGTGTAACAAATTGGCGCCCAACGTGGGGCCCAAAAAGTGGAAGAATTTTCGCGGTAATAATATCGTGTTGTGTTTTTTTTTAATTAGTTTTTTTTATTTTCCTTGTTAAAAGAACTTTAATTCCTCTGTTTTTTTATTTAGGTATTTAATACGTGCATAGTGGATAGTGTGGAATTAAGTGCAGTAGATATATTTATAGTGGATATAGAAAATTTGGACAGCTGAGATCAAGGGAACTTAATAATTGTTTGTTTTTGCCGTGCATTGCAGTTCACAGGAAAATAGCAAGTATCTTTATTGCTCTGTGTTGTGTAAACTCGTTTCTTTTTTTAATTTTATTTCGTGTGTGGTGTTTTTTTTTAATATTATTTATTATTTATATATTTCATTCCATTTATTTGGTGTTTTTTTTTTTGATTTTTGATTCTTTGTTCGACATTTTGTTTTTCTCTTTTTTTTTCTCTTGTGCAGTGATATAAATTCTCTCGTGTCATTGCAATCACTTGAGAGTTTTTATCGCTTGACAATTTTTTTTTGAGTGATTTTTTTTTGTTGATACATAGTTCTATTTGGAGTGTTTCTTTTTTTTTTGAGAGCAAGTTAATCTTGCAATTTTTAAAGTGTTTGAGCATAATTAGTTCTAGTAGGAAATTAGGGTGTTCCGGATTTTTTTTAAATTTTTTTTAATTGAATTTAATAAGAACTTTTTTTTGGTGTCGTTTTTTTTTTGAATATTTATTTTTTTTTAAATTAATTAATAAAAATAAAATAATTTGCAGGCTTTTGAGTTGTAGGGTTACCACATAGTTTTTTTTAAATTTTTTTTTCTTATAAATAACTTTTTTAAATTTAAAATTTTTATTTCTTTTTGTTTGTTTTTTTTTTTACTTAAGTAGTTAAAAATGAATATTGGTAGGTTAGCGCAGGACGAACTGGCCTATGAGATGAAGGTCAGGGGTTTGAAAGTAGGGACAGTTGAGGAGATGCGAAAGGCATTAAGGTCATCGAGGTTGCTCTGTAAGAGAAACTCGATGGAAGTTAGTTCAGTTTATCCCTTCACTTATGAAGAGGATGTAGAGGCAGTAGAGGCTAAGGTTGAGGAGATTAGGGTCCTTCTTAAACTACCTCCGAAGAATCCAAAGTCTTCGGAGTACGTTAAGATAGTGACAAAGATTGAGTGGTGTATAGGCAGGTTAGCTAGGACACCTTGTGAGGCCGAAGAGAAAGAAGATGAAGTTAGTTCACTTCGAAACAAGGTTTTGTGTTTGTTAGGAGATCTCACTGGAGATAGTGAGAATAGTGATAGGGAAGAGGAGTGGTATAAGGAAAAGACTCCGATTAAAATTCAAACCCAACTACAGTCACAAGTTGGTCAGACCCTAGGTGTTAGTTCACGGTCTGCGGTAGGGCCTATTACAGAGACGTTGGCTGAACCAAGGGGTGGTGTCAGTAGTCCTGCAGTAGGCAACTTTTTAGTTAGGGTTCCGTCGGAACGTAGGGTTGATAGGGTCGATGTTCTTTCTGGACAAATGGTGGTTCAGCAAAAACACTTCGACAACATAGGCAAGTGGGGGGTGAAGTTTACTGGTGACTCAAGTGGAGCATCAGTGAATTCATTCCTGGAAAGAGTGGAGGAACTTCGTCTGGCTAACGATGTTCCCGAAACCCACCTTTTCAAATCTGCTTCGGAGCTTTTGACTGGTAGGGCGCTTATGTGGTTTAGGACGGTTAGGGAAGATTTGGAGGATTGGCAGGAACTCGTCAAGGAACTCAGAGCGGAGTTCCTTCCTACGAATTACGATGATCTCTTGTTGGAGGAGATTAATCGGCGTTCGCAGGGAAAGGATGAAACTTTCGGCGCGTACCTGACCACGATGAGGACATTGTTCCGAAGATTATCGGAACCTTTGTCAGAGGGAAGAATGTTGTCCATTTTGAGGAAAAATGTAGATCCTTTTTATCAGGTACAGATAGCTAGTTCCAAACCAAAGACGGTTAAGGAACTTGCCATCTTAGGTAGGGAGTTAGATACCCTTAAGGTTTACGTCGATAGTTTCACACCCCCTTCTAGGAGCAAAAATTTGTTGGAACCCGAGTGTGGTTACCAACCTAGTTCGTCTGGACAACACCGAGTAGCGGCTGTTGCTCCAATTCCAGAAAACCCATTTAGGCAGGTGGTAAGGTGTTACAACTGTAACAGGGATGGACATTTAGCCCAGAACTGTTCAGTTCAAAAACGTTGTTTTGGTTGTGGGGCTTTAGGCGTTTATCGCAGGGACTGTAGGCGGTGTTCGGGAAATGGGGAACGGGCCCTTATGTCAGCAGGACAAGGAGTCCGTCGGCGTTAGGAAGGTCGTCTGCTGACGATCAGCGTGTAGGAGTTTATTTGAGTTTCACGTTAGCGGCAAATGGTAGGGACACTAGACCATATTTAGGAGTTAGGATTTATGGAATTAGGTTTTTAGGGCTTCTGGATTCCGGAGCTTCCCGGACCATTGTAGCAGGTGAGGGATTTAAAATTTTAAAGGAGTTAGGTATAAAATTAGGAAAGAGTAGTGTTGGGTCAGTAGCGTTAGCAGATGGAGCAGGTGTAGGTGTAGCTGGGTCTGTTTCTCTACCAGTGGAGGTGGAGAACAAATTCTTTTTGATAGAATGTCTGGTCATACCGAATCTTCCACACCAATTGATATTGGGTGCCGATTTTTGGGCACTATCGGGCATAGTCCTGGATTTGAGATCAGGGGTGTGGAATTTTTCGAGCCAAGAGGGGTTGGCCTCGATGACAGACATGGTAGCGATTAGGGAAAAATCGGATTTGAACGATTTTGAGAATAGGGAATTAGAGTTAGTTTTAGAGGAACTTTTTAGATCAATGACGGAAGGTTTAGGGTGCACAAATTTAGTTGAGCACAAGATTAGGACGTCCGCAGAACCGATAAAACAACGATATTACCCTGTTTCGCCCGCGATTCAGAAACATATCGATCAGGAGCTTCAGGAGATGTTGGAAGCTGGAGTGATCGAGAAGTCGAAGAGTCCCTGGGCATCACCGATTCTTCTCGTTAAGAAGAAAGACGGTAGTTATCGGTTCTGTGTTGACTATAGGAAATTGAATGAGGTTACTGATAGGGATGATTATCCACTCCCCTTTATTTCGGCAATTTTGGACAAGCTTCGAAACGCGAAGTACTTGTCTTCTTTAGACATTAAATCTGCTTACTGGCAGATTCCAATGGAAGAAGAATCGCGCAAGTACACAGCCTTTACTGTGCCAGGTCCAGGACTTTTCCAATTCTGTAGAAGCCATTTGGGCTTCATAATTCACCAGCGACCTGGCAAAGGTTTATTGACGACGTTTTAGGTCCCGACTTAGAACCGTTTGTCTTCGTGTACTTGGATGACATTATCATCGTCACCGATTCTTTTGATAGGCACCTAGAAATTTTAAAAGAAGTTTTTAAAAGGTTAGGAGAGGCAGGTTTAAAAGTAGGTAGGGAAAAGTGTAATTATTGTAGGCCTTCTTTAAAATTTCTAGGTTATGTAGTTGATAGGAACGGGCTTCATGTTGACCCGGAAAAAGTGGAAAGCATGATTAGGATTCCTCCACCGAAAAATGTGAAGGAAATTAGGAGTTTTGTAGGGACTATTTCTTGGTATCGACGATTCGTGCCGAATTTCGCGATCTTGGTTAGGCCTCTTACCGATCTCTTAAAGAAAGGTAAGAAATTTGAATGGACGCAGGAATGTGAAGAAAGCTTTAGAAAAGCCAAAGAATGTTTGGTTACGGCACCGATCCTAACATGTCCGGAGTTTTCAAGGCCGTTTGTTGTACAAACAGAAGCATCGGACTATGGTATCGGGGCCGTATTATCTCAGGAGTTTGAGGATGGCGCGAAAGCCTTTTGTTATTTAAGTCGGTCATTGAATAGGAATGAGAGGAACTACTCTACGACCGAAAAGGAATGTTTAGCGGTCCTTTGGGCGATTGAAAAGTTGCGGCCGTATCTCGAAGGTGTTCGATTTACAGTCGTAACTGATCATCACTCTTTGGTCTGGCTCAGCAACCTTAAGGATCCGCAAGGTAGATTAGCTCGTTGGGCCATTCGGCTTCAACAATTTTATTTCAAAATCATCCATCGAAAGGGCAAAGAACATGTCGTTCCTGATATGTTGTCGCGAGGAGTGCTAGAAGTAGCTGGTGACTCTAAGGCGGATTCGGACCCTTGGGTGATTAAAATGAAATCACAGGTAGAAAAGAGCCTGTTAGAATACCCATCTTGGCGAGTCGAGAATGGGCGGCTCTATAAACATGTTAGGTTGAACCATATTGTCGTTCATAACAATTGCGAGGAGTGGAAATTAGTGTTAGGAAAAGGTGATAGGACTAGAATTCTTAACGAATGCCATGATGCTCCACTTTCAGGACACATGGGCGTTAAGAAGACTTTTGCTAGGATAGCAGAGAAGTATTACTGGCCCAAAATGAGAGGAGATATTACGAAATATGTTAGGAGTTGTAAAATTTGCCAAAGCGTGAAACCAGTGAACGAGAAACCAGCTGGTCTTATGACCGAAAGGGTAAGGATTTCCCAACCGTGGGAAATGATTTGCGTGGACTTGGTGGGTCCATTACCAAAATCATCGCGGGGTTTTATCTATATTTTAACGGTCGTGGATTACTTTACGAAATTTCCCTTGTTGTTCGCGTTACGGTATGTCGGGAGTTGGAAGAAAACGTTTTTCTTCTGTTCGGGATTCCGAAGTGGATCGTCTGTGACAACGGTCCCCAGTTCCGTAGCAAGGAACTGAAAACGCTAAACGAAGCGTACGGGTCACAACTACGGTATACGGCAAATTATCATCCGCAAGCGAATCCTGCGGAACGGATAAATCAAATAATTAAAACTACGCTCCGGGCGTACGTTTCGGAGAACCAGCGGAGTTGGGATTTGCAACTAGCTAAAGTGGCTTTTGCAATCCGAACTTCGCAACATGAGGTTTTAGGCGCGTCGCCATACTTCGCAAATTTCGGTAGGAACATGGTAACTAGTGGCCATGATGTAGGAATTAGGGATAGTGATAGGGACCAAGATAGAGGGGAAATTGATAGGCAGTTTCGGAAACTGAGAGAGGATATAGCTAGGAAGTTGGAGGCAGCGGGAAAGAAGGCTGCCAAGACTTATAATTTACGTAGGAGAGACGCGCAATATCACCCGGGTGATCTCGTTTGGCGAAGAAATTTCGCGCTGTCCGATGCAGCAAATTATTTCTCGGCGAAGTTGGCGACCAAATTTGTAGGACCTTTCAAGGTCAGTAAGAGGATGTCACCGTGGACATACCTCCTTGTAGATCATCGCGGTAAAGAACGAGGGACGTGGCACGTTAAAGATTTAAAACCTTATGTTAATTGTTGAGTCAAGTCCCTTTTTGTTGTAGTAATTTTTTTTGGTTGTTCCATGTCATTTTTTTCTCGTTTCGTGCCACACTAATTATGATTTTTTTTGTTCTTTTTTTTTCTTTTTAATATTAATGATGATAACCCTTTGTTGTTGTTGTCTACCCCTGGCAGAGCCTTAAGAAATGGTTTGCTTTTCTTGAAAAGTAAACACATTTCTTGGGAGGTAAGGGTGGGATTTGTTACGGTAAATTTTACCGCAACAAAAACCGGCCTTTAGCCGTTTTCCTTTTCTTGGTTGTGGCTGCAAAATATCGGCGAAGTTGAGGGCAACCATGGTCTCATCAACCACAGGTGTACCTAGCCTTTATTTTGCAAAAGCAACAAAAGCAGGTGTACGTGTACGAGAACGAGTCCTTTCGACGAGGTCGAAAATGCCGGCGGATGAGCCGAAGAAGTAAGAGGTCAGGCGGACCCTTACTTACCCAAACAACTCCAGCAACAACAATATATTTATTTTTAGTCTGATAAATTAATTATTAACGTAGCTTAAATTTTCTTTTCTTACAACAAATTAGACAACCAGTTAGAGAAATGCTTCCCTCCATCTCTTCGAAATAGTTTTAATATTTTCCCATTTCGAATCCCTCGTGTTAAAGTAGAGTAATAGGATAATGCCTAGTAAGGATCTTTTCTCGATTTTTTTTGTAATTTTCATTTTTCTCGAAAAACAAAAATAGTTGGGAGGGATCTGAACTCGGCCATTATGTTTCGGCAAGTTTTGGAAACCAACATCCAACACCTTGTTGAAACCGTGTTTGTGTGTGCGATTGTAAAGTTTCGGAGAGAGTCAACAACGGTGGCTTTCCCGATGAGCGTTAAGCTTCCAGGAAGCCGTGAGACCGTAACCGACAATCACGAAAGCGAATGAGTCTGTTGTATGAATGTGTGAGTGATTGGAATGGACGAGGGAGGATAACAATAGATGGGAAATAGCTTGGAAGGCACTCTGTTGAGAGCTTACCAAACGAATAGATTGTGAAAGGAGATATTTCGAGAATTTTGAAAAGGAGGAAAAAAAAATAAAGATCGAGAAAGGATATTTCGATTTTTTTTTAATACGAGGAAAATTTGATAAACAGGAAAGGAGTAAGGATTCGAGGTGGGAAGACAGGATAAACAGGAGAAATAGAAGTGTAAAATTGAAGGAGATAGAGGAGAGGAAAACATAAAATAAAAGATAAGTAGAATATTTATACTTAGATATATATATATATTCGCCATTTCGGAATATATATATATATAATTAAAAGTTACGTTCGGTATTATTGTCGCGTCGTGTTTTAGTTCGGAAGTGTTAAAACCCCATTTTCTTTTGTTTTTGCCCTTTTAATATTATATTCGTTTCGTTGTTTTTTTTTTCCTTGTAATTTATTTTTTTTATTGAAAACATTTTGGGTTTTAATCCAGGGATTTTCAATCCCACGGTTTCCCAAAGAAATAAAACAAAAATTAAAATTGAACTTTGTTGTTCTTTTCATTTAAAATCGGTTCGTTTATTTCTTCAAATAGTTTTGGAATTTTCTATTTCGGTTTGAAAAAAAAATTCCTGGCGCCCACTTTTATTGCAACGTACCCACTGTACTTGCAATAAAATATTTTGTTTCGCGTATCAATTTGATCGATTTAATAAATCGATTAAGTTTGATAATAAAATTCTTCCACAGGAACCCATCCCAGCTGAGCTGCCGCGGTTACAGCTGCAACGAGCTCTAGTTGCACTTTTTCGTCTCCTCTTTGTGTCGTGTACGTACTCGGTTGAGTGCAAGTCGTGCGTGTTGTTCGTCGTGGTTTGCGTCGTCGTCGGTACGCAGCCGCCTCTTGTTTTTTTTTTTTCTTTCTATTTATTTGTTCAGACACATAAAAGTCTTGCATTGCGTAGCTGAAGGTATGAAGATGCTCGTCAGCCGACAAAAGAGTTTTAAAATGTGCTGCTAGAGCCTGAGCTTGAATAGCAATCTTCATACCTCGGTGCAATCCACTCAGTTCACGTACGCTGGACCAAAATTCCTTGGAACCAGTACGGCCAGATTTTTAAGATAATTTACTTTCTTAGTACAGCAATTATGCTTTAAATTCCTTATTGGCACCAATATACAAATTTTTGAAGGAGATTACGTTTGTCAATCTGAATAGCTTTAAGTATTTAAACGACAGTTTACCATGCTTAAGACACTCCTTGTCGAATCATTTACATTTAGGTGCGAAAGTTATGTAATTATTGTTTGCATCTGGTGTCGAGGCATAAATTATTCTCACAATATTTTCTTCAATTTGCTCTACCGAGCTTGTTGACTGGAGCGGAAGGAAGTTACATTGGTAATCAAGATTTGCTTTATAACGGGAGGCTTTACTTTGAATCCATTTCAGTTTTCGTAGAGTATCGAAGTTCCTCGGTTGGATTTAATCATAATTGGTAAGTGAGAAGAAAAGGCAGCCAGAAGCACTTCAAAATAATCGACTACATTGAACCACTCTCCAGATATGGCACAAAAGTCAATTACTGATTGTCCTTGACCGCTAATGAACGTGAAATTACCATCTACGTCGCCATTCGCCACTCCATTCAGTACAAAAAATCCAAAATCTTCAAAAAATTCTGCTTGTAGTTTACCATTTCTGTTTAGAGTTGTATCTTTTGAATTCCTGTTGGCACCGAAATTTAGCAGAGTTTGAGACATATGAGCAGGATGATTCTGATAATCACCAATCCGAGCATTGAGATCGCCAATAATTGGAGTATTTTCCAAAGAAGAATGAAGATGGTCATAAAACTACACAAATTTTCAAAAACATTCTGCCAATTATTGCAGGTAAGATACACCGGTATAATATAAAAATTCAAATTATTACTTAATATATGAATAAGAAGTTTGCTATCAATTGTCTCAAATTGAGCAAGGTGAGAAATATTAGATTTTATGACACAAGGCATTCCTCCACTCGCCCTCCCATGTACACTTCTTCGTGTCGCTGTAATAAAAGTATTTTATAATTTTTGAAATATTTAAAATAATCATTTTCATCTCTTGTTTCCAAAAAAATTTCTATTAATATAATGATAACAAAATTAAAAATGTATTTGAAGAAATCAGGTTGCAAGAGTTTGCTTTTAATACCTGTTATGTTATAAGCTAAAATCGTTAAATTTAGTAAATTTATAGTATTTGGGCAGACGACAGTTTTGTCCTAATGCGTAGTCGACCTAAGACCTTTCATCAAATGACGCACAGGTGGCGGTAACGTCGACTGGGAGCAAGATGGTGATTGTTGGTTTCCAACTGCGACTAATTTCGCTCTCTCGCTGCAGTCAAAATACTCCAGAGAACTGTCACCAAACATGTTGTTGATAAACGTCAACTCCGCGACTGTTTTTATAACCAGGCCTTGTGAATGTTTTAATGCAAATGTGAATTTGTTTATTTGCAATTTATCACCTTTAACATTGATTTTTGCATCCGGTTTAATTTCCAATAGTCTGTTTTTATAGACATTTAGTGTCGGACAAGATTTTATCTGCCTCTTTTGTCGAATGAAGTTCCATGAAGACCGTACCTCTTTGTAGTTGAGTGCTGTGGAGTACCCGAGTACACCACTCTGTCATAGCCTTTAATTTTTGGTTCAATTGTGCATTATTGGATTTTAATTCGTTCAGTTCGGTAGATAACAATGCAACATAGGCTGATTTACGGGGGGGGGGTTTTCGGGTCCAAACCCCCCCCCCCTTGAGGGTTAAGTAAATTAATTTTTGTATGTATAGAAACTAATATTTTCCCTGTACAAAAAAATTGTTGGATGAACCCAGAAACAGAATTATTTTTGGAAGCTAAGCTAAGGATTAACTATAAAATTTTATTTTTCAGTGGTCAGCCTGGACTTCTTTGTCTATGGTTTTCGACATTACCATAGACAGCGTCCGACTTTTAAAGTAAACCCTTTAATTCTCAGTGGGAAAGTCTAAAACTGGCGTTGAGGATGCATCGTGTGACCAAGTAATTGAGTTTCCCCCTTCAAGTTGTATAGCAGCTATTTTGTGTTGTTTTTACACCTTAAGCACTTATGAGAGTGAGAAACCTCATACAACACTCGGCGAGAACCGAAACCAAATCCAATCCAAAAAGCAAAACAAATGTCCCCAATCTTGCTCTTCATACATGTACCTACATTTGGGTGGGGCTTATTTTGTCAATGTCGGAATTTCTTTCATGCCCGGGCCTAAAAATGTTAAGGATAATAAATAAAAAATCTATGCAAAATTTCACGTGCCACCGAGCACTTGAAATTTCCCTTAGAAAATGTATGGAGTTTTTGAGTGTTTTACTAAAAAAATTCGTGAGGGCGTAACACTTGATGGTAAAATTTAAACTTGGCGCAGGTCTTAAGTATTTAAGGTATAAAACAAATATTTTCATATTTTATTAAAAAAAGTTCCCAGTTGAAAACAACAATCAATATGATTTATATCTCACTCTTTGATCATTTCAAGACTTTTTGTACAAAAAAAATATTTTTAAGGTGCTAACGGTATATTCTTATTTTTTTAAATTACATTATAAGCTTGCCAACAGTTATTTATAAATTTGAGAAAAAAAAAACAAAATGGAATACCTAATATTTAATTCATAAAAGAAAGAAATTTAAAGCATAATTCAATAACAAACTTGCATTTTTAGATTGATTGGAGCAGTGTGTTTTTGTTTATATCTGCAAATTTTTTTACATTCGTCGAGAACTTGAATAATTTATTGTTTTTGCTCTTCATCTGCACTTAAAGTTTGATTAGAAGTAGTAAAGAAAGATGACTTTCGTCCTCTCGACGATAAAACATGCAGTGTTACAGAATGCACATAGTATATATGTACATATATTATCTTTCGGTTTTGTGTGGGCATTTGGCCGCACAAGTAGTCGATAGATCTTTTTGAGATCTATTGAATTGAAAAAGTCAGTCATTGATGATTTCTCTTGACTAACAGAAGTCAGCTCATAAAACTTTAAATATTAATTAAATAAACCAATACTCATTTTGAAAACTAGAATAATTGACTTTTTATTTGAAAGAGAATTATTGACCGAGAATTATTGACCGGTGAAGAATAAACGCAATATTGAAATTCGAAACGAAAGTAAATCATTAAATATTACTCAAGTGTTAACGGTAACCGATTTCAATGAAATTTTGCACAGATTTTTTATTTATTATATTTAACATTTTTAGGCCCGGGCATGAAAGAAATTCCGAAATTGATAAAATAAGCCCCGCCCAACCTAGATATACCTACAAAAAACAAACGATTTCTTTTTATTTCAATTCAAGACTTTTGTTTATTATTTATAAAAGAAACATTCGTTTCCAATCTCGAAAAGGTTTGGTGACAAGTTAACCCAATTTTCCACCCCCCATTCCAGCCGGTGATGTTTGGAAAGCCACGCAGTATTTGCAATAAGCACCATCCTCTTTTGCCGAATAAGCAATAAATTTGCGGTATTTCAACTACATGCTTTGAAATTTAAAATTTTTGTAATTTGATTTCGAAAATCGAAAGCCTCTAGAGGAACCCGAACATTGTCAACAACATAAAGCATTTCAGATGGTATTCTTTTTTTCGAGAAATTTTCTTCTACAAAAAGAGCAATATCGCTTCACGAGACGTTAAACAAATTCGGAGCAGAAATTGCCTCACAGAACAGACTACTTGCATTCGGATTAGCTTGTTTCGATTCTGCCTGACTTTCCTGTACAGTCTGCAAGATTTTTATTCAAATAAAATAGCTATTGTTTAAACTGACCTATGATTTCGACTACATAAAATATCAAACAAAACAGTTTTTATTCTTCATAAAATAAGATAAGTTTTTCCTACTGAAGGTTTGAATCAAAGAAGATATACAGTACTTACAGCTTTTTGCCTTTTATTTGTTTCTGTATTTTTAAAATAATCGAGTGAATTTCGCTTCATTTTCTTAGCCACTAAAAAGCACACTCTTCTTAAAAAAATTTCTATCGATAGACAAAAAAGCCACTCTACGATTATAAACGGTTGATCAGAAATGTCAATTTTTGTTTTTTGAACGATTAAACATATCGAGTAAGTGAGTAATGAACGATTTCTTATTCGTTCAGTAAAATTATTGCTTTGTTTTAAATATTTGTGGTTCATTTTCAATTAATTTTTAGATCTATGTATGTATGTTTATTTATAACAAAACAATATTGTTTATTTTGATCTCGTGAATTGTGTGTTTTCTTAACACCTGTTCCAAATGTAATAATGTAGAAATTATCGATTTTCTTCAATTTTGACAAATAAATTTCTTTTAATTTTTGTTTTTTTCATTTTTTAAGAAAATATAAAATGTAAAATATATATGGTATAAATTTAAATCCCCCCCCCCCCCATGGTGAAATCCTGGATCCGCCACTGGAATGCAACACCAGATTTCGTGGCCAGATCAGATACAGTCTTATTTAAAAGGTCTTTCAATTGAGTGATCGACATATGTATTTCCAACTGCCATTTTGTTCGAATCATGTTTCTTTGTTATATTGTTAGATTCTGGTGAAGTGTCCGTTATCCCTCTTTAATTGTTCATAAAAATATTCCGTAGATGGATATTCGAATTTATTAAACTTAAAAATACCTCCTACCTTGGACAGCAAAGTGAGATATTCGAGCACAAAACGAATTTCTATTGCAAGAAGAGTTGTTTTAAAAACTTTTAAAAATGTTGGCTTAATTTTTTCAAAAGAAATTTCAACTTTAATAAGAGCCTAGTCCAAATTTCACTTTTAACACTCTTTAACACAACTAACATAGCAACAACGGTTCCCTCAACAACAATTGGGCTTTCAAACACAACCTCAGAAGTCAGAAGACTCAACAGAATTATCAACCACAGTTTCAACAACGAAAACCAATTCAACAACAACCACCTTCTCAACTTTATTCTCAGAAACCTCAACAGTTTTCACAGATCCATCAGAGAAAATATGACCCTATGGAACTTGGTTGCACTACAATTCGTCTCTTTCACTAAACCAAATCAACCTCAAAACTTCAAAAGACAAGAATTAAATAATGTAATTGTCCCGCATGAACCTACTTATGCATCAAAAAGATACATATATCTCGAAAACAATTGTCAAATTACCATTTGACGTAAAAGACGGAGACATCCTTATTAAAACCACCTATATTACACCTGATTTATACATTTAGAAGGTATATACGATATTCCCATATACTCAAAATCCTTTAGATACCCTCATATCTATAAAGAGGAAGTCCAATCACAATAGAACAAATGCTAAAGCAAGGTGTTATCAGACCAAGCTATTCAACTTGGAGTTCGCCAATTTGGATAGTCCCAAAATAAAGGACGCCATGCCAGTGTGAAAATCAAATGGCGACTAGTCATTGATTATAGAAAACTCAACGAAAACTCACTGATAAATACCCCTTACCTAACATCAACGATGTGTTGGACAAACTAGGCATAAGTATATATTTCACAACACTCGATCTTGCTAGAGGGTTTCATCAAATCGAGATAAAGGATATAGGCATTCAAAAAACAGCATTCACTGTAGAATGTGGCACTACGAGTATTTGAGAATGCCCTTCGGGCTAAAGAATGCTCCACCAACCTTTCAAAGGGTTATGGACAATCTCCTCAGGGACTTACAAGGAAAAATCTGCCTTGTGTACTCAGATAATATTGTAAAAAAAATTAGTTAACTACATTTGAATCGTAATGTAACGACTTTTACATTCGAACTATATCGATTATAGTGTTGCTCTTTTTCAAAGGCTGAGGTGACGCTCAGCAGATCCAGGGTCAGCTCAAGAAGCAACGTAAACTTGAGCGAAGATACCAAAATTCAAAATCACGACCAACCAGTTTTTTTTTTTTTTATATAATGAGCACGCACACAAGGGGATTTAAGTACCCTTTATATGTCAGAACACAGTGCGAGCTTTAGGTAAGTAGGAGAAGATTTGAAAGGAGATGTCGGTGAACATTAATCTTGAATTTCAGTATATCACAATGAGAGGGAAAGACAGATCGTGGAAGGGTATTCCACATTCGCGTAGTACGGCTAAAGAACGAATCCCTGTACTTCACAGTACGACCAAAGTTGAGGTCAAGAGTAAACTGATGAGCATTCCTGGAAGCGCGAGTATTACGGGTGAATCGTTTAAGGGGAGGAATGCAACTGGCTATTTCATTAGCGCACTTACCGTAAAAGTAACGATAAAAGAGTGAGAGACAGAAAACGTTACGACGGTGATCAAGTTGTTACACTTTTTCTAACGCGATCGCGAGGGAAGGGTAAATTAAATTATTATTATTTGTTATTTAATAACAAATAAATAAAAAAACAAGAGGCGGCTGCGTACCGACGACGACGCAAACCACGACGAACAACACGCACGACTTGCACTCAACCGAGTACGAACGCGACACAAAGAAGAGACGAAAAAGTGCAACTACAGCTCGTTGAAGCTGTAACCGCGGCAGCTCAGCTGGGATGGGTTCCTGTGGAAGAATTTTTTTTTTTTATCCGATGATAAGACGATCGATTTATTAAATCGATCAAATTGATACACAGAACAAAATATTTTATTGCAAGTACAGTGGGTACGTTGCAATAAAAGTGGGCGCCAGGAATTTTTTTTTTTTAAGCCGAAATAGAAAATTCCAAAACTATTTGAAGAAATAAACGAACCGATTTTAAATGAAAAGAACAACAAAGTTTAATTTTAATTTTAATTTTATTTGTTTGGGAAACCGTGGGATTGAAAATCCCTGGATTAAAACCCAAAATGTTTTCGATCAAAATTAAAAATTATAAGAGAATAAAATAAAAAAAAAAAATAACAAAATGGAACAAAAAGATTGAAAGGGCAAAACAAAAGAAAATGGGTTTTTTAACACTTTCGATTTTAACTAACCGCGACACGAAAATAAATTATACCGAATTATTAATTTTTTTTTTTTGAAAACTTGTACACTATATATGTATCTATATAGATATATATATATTTCAAAATTACGAATATATATATATAAATCTAAGAAAAAAGAATCTACTTATCTTTTTTTTTTACGCTTTCTTCTCCTCTATCTCCTGCAATTCCTCACTCCTATTTTTCCTGTTTATCCTGTCTTCCCACCTCGAATCCTTATTCCTTTTTTTTTCACCTTCCTCGAAACTCGTATTAACCAAAAAAAAATTATCCTTTCTCGATCTTTATTTTTTTTTCTCCTTTTCAAAATTCTCGAAAAATCTCCTTTCACAATTTATTCGTTTGGTAAGCTCTCAACAGAGTGCCTTCCAAACTATTTCCCATCTATTGTTATCCTCCCTCGTCCATTCCAATCACTCACACATTCATACAACAGACTCATTCGCTTTCGTGATTGTCGGTTACGGTCTCACGGCTTCCTGGAAGCTTAACGCTCATCAGGAAAGCCACCGTTGTTGACTCTCTCCGAAACCTTACAATCACACACACAAACACGGTTTCAACAAGTTGTTGGATGTTGGTTTCCAAAACTTGCCGAAACATAATGGCCGAATTCAGATCCCTCCCAACTATTTTTGATTTTCGAGAAAAATGAAAATGATCAAAAAAAAATCGAGAAAAGATCCTCACTAGGCATTATCCTATTACTCTACTCTAACGCGAGTTAAGTAACAGATCCTCCGGGATCTTAAAAAAATATAATTTTGTCTTCTCCTAACGTGGAGGCAAAATGAAAATGCAAACACTACTTTTAATTTTTAGGAATGAGATCAAGGCGATCTTTCTTTATTCACGGTCTGACAAGAACTGACTTAAAACTAAGATACATTTGATAACTTAACCTACGGTGCCGAATTGAAATTATATTAAATTAAGTTTATTTGTTTATGTTGAAAGGAGATGCTGTTTTGCTTATCCTATCCTTTGTTTAGTCTACGATTGATTATTGTTTAGTCTGGGGCATTGGTATCTGGATAGGTACCAACTGTGGTGTGGCCATGGGAATGGGTACCTTTTTAACTCCCCCCGCCTTAGATTGAAGACTCTCCTGAGGCTTCATGATTTTAATTTCATTAAGTGGTATATTTATTTGTTCAGATTTTATTTCTTCGGCACATATCTTATTTATAATTTTAATATTTTTATTTTTATATAAATATTTTAATAAAAAGTAGCAAATAGCTATTACAGTACATATAACAATTATGGTTGAAAATGTAATCGTATTACGGTTATTCTTATATTCTATAAGTTTTATTTTATTTTGATGCTCTATATCTTGAATAATTAGGTCTTTAATAACAATTTCTGAGTCTATTATGCTCATATTTAAGTTTGGTTGTATTATAATTTTATGATTAAAAATTTGTATTTTGTTATGATATTGTTTATTATTTAGGTAAATAGTACATTTGTTAAAATTTATAATAAAATGTTTATGTAAATGGTATATTTTTTCGTTACAATTTTGTTCAATAGCATTTTCAAAATTTTTGACAATTAATAGACCTTTATCTACTTCTTCTACATAATTTTTGGTTTTATATTCAATTGATTTACATGGAGAGCATTCTATTGGCTTAATTAAATTTTTAAGATATTTATTAATAGGATAGATTTTATCTTCGTATTTTAGAACTTTTTGTTCTTCTATATTTGATATAATTGAATTATTTGAAAAAGGTATTAATCTTAAGTAGTAAGTTGGAAATTGTTTATTTAAAAATATTGGTACACTTATTATAATTATAAAAATATTTGAATTTTCTTTACCAAAAATGTTAATTTTGATTTCTTTTAGCTCATTTAAACCTATAAAATTTTCTTCAATTTCATCTATATCCAGGATTGATCTAGACATAATTCCTTCTTTTGCTGCATTTACATTATCAATAATTTTTTCAATTTCATTATCTAATTCAGAAATATAATTATGGAGTTTAAGTAGTATAATTTCGTTTTTAATTTCATTTATTTCGTCTCTAATGTTCTCTGTTAATTTAAAAAATTGGGTTTTTACTTCTTCTATGTTATCTCTGATATTTTTAAAATTGTTTTGAAAAATTCCATTAATAGAAATTTGTTGGTTGCAGGCATCTACTATTTTTTTATCATTTTTATCTATGATATCTAAATGTTCTAATATTTCTTCTCTATCATCGTTGTCCATTACTCCGTAAAGTAATTTAAAAATTGAACCTATTGGATTTATTAGTCCTCTTCTAACTCTGTTATTTACTAGTGTTTTATTATTCTTTACAGAATGTTCATTAATACTTAAAAGCATGTTTATATTGGTTTGAATTTTCGAAATTTTATGAAAAAGGGATTGGTCGTTTCCTATAACTGATATAATATCTGCGTTTTGGTGTATATATAAAGTTAAGTTATATATAGTGTCTAAATATTCTTGTAAATTAATTCTGTGATAAATTCGATAATAATCACTTATTATTGGTATGTCTCCATCTTTTATTAGGATGATTCCTTCATCTTCTATGTTTTCTACTTGGATATCAGCATTTATGCTTGTTATTTGACTCATAGTTAACAATGTTACAATTATAAAGATTGTTTTTCTGTTGAGTTGATTGAAAATCTGTAATAAAAGAATTTTATTGATTTTGGTTTTGTTGATTTGTGGGTTTTGGGATTTTATCTTTATTTGGTCCTTTAAAATACTTTTTCTGTCTTTTAATCCGTGTAGGATGGACTTTTAATTTTCTATTGCCTTTATTATGTCTAATATTTCCTTCATCGTCTGGTTTAATATCTACTTTTCTAAATTTTGGTCTTTCTTTATGTCTTACTTGACCATAATTTTTAATATAAGCTTTATCGTAGGGGTATTCTTTATTTGTTTCTCTGTTTTTATTATGATAATCTAACCATTGATTTTTCTTTGATTCTAATAATTCAAAAATTTCATTAATATCTACATTTCCAAATTGTACTTCTATTGGTTTCTTACCTATGGTTGAATGTATTGTATTGTTATAATACGTAGCTGCTTTAAGAATCTTTTCTGTGATTTCAAGATTCGGTTCCGTGATATTAAGTATTCTTATGTGTTCAAGGAGAGAAGAATGACATCTTCTCATGTCAGCATTACCTGTATGGCTGTTTGGAGAATTAAAATGAATTGATAGATTTTCTTGTTCTATAAATTCTATTACATTAGCTGTATTGAATTCGTTATCTGCCACAATTAATTTGGGTCTATCAAAATTTTGAATGTATTCTTTTATCATTTCAACTAAGGTAGTTGAGCCTTTTTCTGCAGTTTCTTTGACGTATAAATGTTTTGAAAATTTATCAATTACTGTAAAATAATATTTCTTTTCAATGTGAAATATGTCTAAATGAATTATTTCGTTTTTATTGTTTGGTGTTACCGTATGTTTAAATTTTGGTTTAGGGGGTTTCCTATCGTATTTTGCTAAGTTACAGACTTCGCAATTATTAATATATTCTGTTATTACTTCTTGAAGTTTATTGAAATAATATTTTAATTTTAGTTCTGTGTAGTTTTCATGGATACCTCTATGGTTAGTCTCCTCATGAATTTGTTTTATCTTTTCAAAGCATTGGGTTTTGTTAAGTAAATCTCCTGCTAATAAGGCACATTTTATTAACTTATAATGTGACGTTGTAAAATTTGCAAACATTTTACTTTTAAATAATTGAAATAAGTTATCTTCTAATTCTGAATAAATTCCTAATACTCCTTTATCAGGTAAGTATTCTTTTAATATTTTAATCATTTCACTGTTATTTATTTCTTCATCTGAAATGAAGATCTTTTTCTTACTATGTACTTTCTTATAAGTTTGTTCCTTTTCTTTAACTAAAATTATTTGAGTTTTAAATTTATTTACTATACCTTTGTTTTCTATAATTTCACTTTCTTTGCTTTCATCATTATTAATTTCGTTAATATTTATTTCATTTTTGTTAACTTTAATTTTCGACAGAAATTCTGCCACTTTATTTTCTTTACCTTTAACGTATTCTATATTATGATTATATTCATTCAATCTTGTTTTCCATCTTATTGTTCGTGAATCAGGATCTTTAAGATTACTTAACCAAACTAATGGTCTATGATCCGTTTTTATGTTGAACCTCACTCCATAAAGATAAGGTCGGAAGTACTTAGTTGCCCATACTATAGATAACAGTTCCTTTTCAATTGTTGCATAGTTAATCTCATGTTCATTGAGGGTCCTAGATGCGAAAGAAATGGGGTGATTATCTTGCGACAGTACAGCACCTATGGCTTTATCTGAGGCATCAGTTGTTAGAGTAAATGTTTTCTTGAAGTCAGGATATCTTAATATCGGGTGACTCATAATCAAGGATTTTAACTCTTCGAAGGCTTTAAGAAAAGCTGGATCTTTTTCATTGATCCTTCTTCCTTTTTTCAAACATTCTGTTAGTGGAATGGCAATTTTAGAATAATTCTCGATGAATTTTCTATAATAACCGGTAATTCCCAAGAACGATTTAATTTGTTTTACAGTTTTTGGTGGACGTAGTTTTTCTATGGCTGCTATTTTGTTTGGATTTGGTTTTATACCTTTATCCGTCAAAATGTGACCTAAATATTCAGTGTTTTTAGAAAAGAATTTGCATTTATCAATTTGTATTTTAAGGTTGCTCTTTCTTAGTTCTTTAAAAATAAGTTTTATATTTACTTCCATTTCTTGTAAGGAAGTTGCAAATATTAAAATGTCGTCAAGGTATACGACGCATATTTTGTTAATATATTCTCCAAGGATTTCGTTCATCATTCTTTGGAATGTAGCCGGGGCATTTTTCAAACCGAACGGCATTCTTACAAATTCGTAGTGTCCTTGGGGGGTGCTAAAAGCGGTTTTGTGTTGGTCTTTTTTATCGACCATAATTTGGTGGAAACCTTTAGCCAGGTCTAGTGTTGTAAAGTACTGGGCTTTACCGAGTTTATCGAAAATTGACTCGATGTTGGGAAGAGGGAACTTGTCCTCATGAGTCTTTTCATTTAATTTGCGATAGTCTACAACTATTCGCCATTTGTTAACTCTCGAATTGTCTTGCTTTTTGGGTACTACCCAAATTGGTGCATTGTAAGGGGAATTTGACTTTTGTATGATGCCTTGTTTTAGCATATCCTGAACTTGTCTTTCCACCTCTTCTTCGTGTATTTTTGGGAAGCGATAGATTTTTGAAAATATGGGTCTATCGTCTGTAGTGGTTATACTATGTGTTGTGTTTGAAGTGCAACTTAAATCAGTGCCTTCTCTATAGAATAAGCCATTATTGTGTTTTAAAACTTTTCTGTTTCTTTAAGTTCTTCGAAACAATTGATTTCCTGTGGACAGGCATAGTTAAAAAAGAGTGTTTCTTTAAAAATCTTAATCGAACCTTCCCCTAGATTGAGGATGGCATTTAAAGGGTACAGAATATTCTGTCCTATTATCGCCTTGAAACTTTTTCCGGAAAAATTTAAAATTTTCCACATCATTTTATTGTTTTTAGGTGACTTAAATTCTTTTGGAAAGGATGTTTTGATCTGTTCGGTTACTGTTGTTGTACCTGTTAGACCAAAAATATCCTGGGGATATTCTAATTTGTACCTTATACATGATTTTAGACAATTGGAGTCTATGCTACTGGTTGAAGCACCAGAATCAATAAGTACAGGTATGGTTTCGTTTTCGATGGTGAGATTTACTATGGGTAGAGGACCTCTGAGGCCTCCACCTGAAAATTTACATCGCGGCTTTCTTGATCATTGCTTTGATTAATATTTATGCTTCTTGAGTTGGTATTTTGATTTTGGTTGAAACTATTATTGTTATAATTGTTACTGTTTCTATAACTATTATTTCTATTATACCCATTATTGTTATGAGTATTGTTATAATTTGAATTATTATTAAACCTATTGTAATTCCCTGTATTATTATTATTATTATTATTATTATAATTATTATTATAATTATTATTATTAAAATTTCTACTGTTAGAATTTCTATAGTTTGAGTAATTATTATTGGCGTTATTACTATTAAAGTTACTACTGTTTAAATTTCTGTTATTTGAGAAATTATTATTAAATCTATTTAAGTTATTATTTGAATTTCTATTGTTGAAATTTCCACCATTGTTTCGGTTGGAATCATTATAATTTCTAGGTCTAGAAGGGTGTCCTTCTAAAAACTGTGGATTCGAATTTCTATAATTGTTTAATAGTTCGTATGCTTTTTGCATGCAATTTATGTTTCGACTAAGTACGAAACTTTCCTGATTTGTATTTAATTGAGAGCAGAAAATTCTAAAAAACATACTCTTAACATTTTCGGGTGAAAATTCATTACATTTAACCAATTCAAAATTATATTTAATATTAATTCTATCCATTAATTCACACAACTTAAAATAATATGTTTCTAAATTATTATTTCGTAAACTTACGGCTTTTTGATATATATTGATATAACTTTCTTGGGGTCCAAAGTTTTTGATAAGTGTTTCTCTCATTGATGTCCATGTTGCATATGGTCCTAGCATTCGAATTGGTTGTTGAGCTCTTCCCTGTATTAGTCCTCTGACTACATTTTGTATTGTAAAAGCCTTTGTGGCTGGTGTTAGATAATGTAAGTTAATATCTATGTCATATATAAAGGATGCCACGTCTCTTGGCCCTTCTGCATTAAACGGTTTAACTCTTTGAATTATTTTTACAATTTCCATTTCTGGTAGAACAATTGAAACAGGTTTGGTATCAGGTAGTTGTTCTTGCTGTTGTTGGTCTTGTTGCTGTTGTTGCTGCTGTTGGTCATGTTCCTGTAGATTTGGTTGTTGTTGTTGCTGCAATATCTGCTGCTGCCGCAGGAGTTCTTTCTGCTCCGCCGTCGCGTTTAAAAGTAGACTAATTTGTTGCTCCATTTTATGTTTATATTATGTAATTTGTCGAATTTATGTGATTTGATTTATATTATTTGATCAGAGTTTTGGGTCAAACCTACCAGTCTCAGTAGGCGTTTTAAGAGTGTGTTTATATGACTTTCCCTTATTTATAAGGTCACACAACCCCAATTTACTCAGTTTAAGATCAGAACAATTTTCTCACTTTTATTAGATCGGATTTTGATTTAACCGATATTATTTGTATTCGAGCGGATACTGGGTATCCTACCGACTGCGCCAGTTAAGTAACAGATCCTCCGGGATCTTAAAAAAATATAATTTTGTCTTCTCCTAACGTGGAGGCAAAATGAAAATGCAAACACTACTTTTAATTTTTAGGAATGAGATCAAGGCGATCTTTCTTTATTCACGGTCTGACAAGAACTGACTTAAAACTAAGATACATTTGATAACTTAACCTACGGTGCCGAATTGAAATTATATTAAATTAAGTTTATTTGTTTATGTTGAAAGGAGATGCTGTTTTGCTTATCCTATCCTTTGTTTAGTCTACGATTGATTATTGTTTAGTCTGGGGCATTGGTATCTGGATAGGTACCAACTGTGGTGTGGCCATGGGAATGGGTACCTTTGTAACTCGCGCGGATTCGAAATGGGAAAATATTAAGACTATTTCGAAGAGATGGAGGGAAGCATTTCTCTAATTGGACGTTCTACAAACGTGATTCTTTTAAAAATTGAAATTACTACGCGATATTAAAAACCCATTTTGTACATAAATTATTTGAATTAATTAACGTTAAATTTGTCTTCTAAAGAAAAGAAATTTAAACTACGTTAATATTAAAAATTTAAATATAAAAAAAAAATAGATTGCTTTTCAAGAAAAGCAAACCATTTCTTAAGGCTCAGCCAGGGGTAAACAACAACAACAAAGGGTTATCATTATCATCATTATCAATTAAAAAAACAAAAAAGAAAGAAAAAAAACATTAATATGGCACAAAAAAAATTAAAAAAAATACATTTAACAACCCAGAATACATTTACAATAAAATAGGGACTTGATTCAACAATCAATATATGGCTTTAAATCTTTCACGTGCCACGTCCCTCGTTCTTTACAGCGATCATCTACAATTAGGTATGTCCAAGGTGACATCCTTTTGCTGACCTTGAAAGGTCCTACAAATTTGGTCGCCAACTTCGCCGCGAAATAATTTGCTGCATCGGACAGCGCGAAATTCCTACGCCAAACGGGATCACCCGGGTGATATTGCGCGTCTCTCCTACGTAAATTATAAGTCTTGGCAGCCTTCTTTCCCGCTGCCTCCAACTTCCTAGCTATATCCTCTCTCAGTTTCCGAAATTGAATATCGATTTCCCCTCTATCTTGGTCCCTATCACTATCCCTAATTCCTACATCATGGCCACTAGTTACCATGTTCCTACCGAAATTTGCGAAGTATGGCGACACCCCTAAAACCTCATGTTGCGAAGTTCGGATTGCACAAGCCACTTTTGCTAGTTGCGAATCCCAACTCCGCTGATTTTCCGAAACATACGCCCGGAGCGTAGTTTTAATTATTTGATTTATCCGTTCCGCCGGATTCGCCTGCGGATGATAATTCGCCGTGTACCGAAGTTGTGACCCGTACGCTTCGCTTAGCGTTTTCAGTTCCTTGCTACGGAACTGGGGACCGTTGTCACAGACGATCCACTTTGGAATCCCGAACAGAAGAAAAACGTTTTCTTCCAACTCCCGACATACCGCTTTCGCCGTTGCGGACCGTAACGCGAACAACAAGGGGAATTTGGTGAAATAATCGACGACCGTTAAAATATATATGAAACCCCGCGATGATTTTGGTAATGGACCCACCAAGTCCACGCAAATCATTTCCCACGGTTGGGAATTCCCTACCCTTTCGGTCATAAGACCAGCTGGTTTCTCGTTCACTGGTTTCACGCTTTGGCAAATTTTACAACTCCTAACATATTTCGTAATATCTCCTCTCATTTTGGGCCAGTAATACTTCTCTGTTATCCTAGCAAAAGTCTTCTTAACGCCCATGTGTCCTGAAAGTGGAGCATCATGGCATTCGTTAAGAATTCTAGTCCTATCACCTTTTCCTAACACTAACTTCCACTCCTCGCAATTGTTATGAACGACAATATGGTTCAACCTAACATGTTTATAGAGCCGCCCATTCTCGACTCGCCAAGATGGGTTTTCTAACGGGCTCTTTTCTACCTGTGATTTCATTTTAATCACCCAAGGGTCCGAATCCGCCTTAGAGTCACCAGCTACTTCTGGCACTCCTCGCGACAACATATCAGGAACGACATGTTCTTTGCCCTTTCGATGGATGATTTTGAAATCAAATTGTTGGAGCCGAATGGCCCAACGAGCTAATCTACCCTGCGGATCCTTAAGGTTGCTGAGCCAGACCAAAGAGTGATGATCAGTTACGACTGTAAATCGAACACCTTCGAGATACGGCCGCAACTTTTCAATCGCCCAAAGGACCGCTAAACATTCCTTTTCGGTCGTAGAGTAGTTCCTCTCATTCCTATTCAATGACCGACTTAAATAACAAATGGCTTTCTCGCCATCCTCAAACTCCTGAGATAATACGGCCCCGATACCATAGTCCGATGCGTCTGTTTGTACAACAAACGGCCTTGAAAAATCCGGACATGTTAGGATCGGTGCCGTAACCAAACACTCTTTGGCTTTTCTAAAGCTTTCTTCACATTCTTGTGTCCATTCAAACTTCTTACCTTTCTTTAAGAGATCGGTAAGAGGCCTAACTAAAATCGCGAAATTTGGCACGAATCGTCGATACCAAGAAATAGTCCCTACAAAACTCCTAATTTCCTTCACGTTTTTCGGTGGAGGAATCCTAATCATGCTTTCCACTTTTTCCGGGTCAACATGAAGCCCGTTCCTATCAACTACATAACCTAGAAATTTTAAAGAAGGCCTACAAAAATTACACTTTTCCCTACCTACTTTTAAACCTGCCTCTCCTAACCTTTTAAAAACTTCTTTTAAAATTTCTAGGTGCCTATCAAAAGAATCGGTGACGATGATAATGTCATCCAAGTACACGAAGACAAACGGTTCTAAGTCGGGACCTAAAACGTCGTCAATAAACCTTTGCCAGGTCGCTGGTGAATTGTGAAGCCCGAATGGCATTCTACGAAATTGGAAAAGTCCTCGACCTGGCACAGTAAAGGCTGTGTACTTGCGCGATTCTTCTTCCATTGGAATCTGCCAGTAAGCAGATTTAATGTCTAAAGAAGACAAGTACTTCGCGTTTCGAAGCTTGTCCAAAATTGACGAAATAAAGGGGAGTGGATAATCATCCCTATCAGTAACCTCATTCAATTTCCTATAGTCAACACAGAACCGATAACTACCGTCTTTCTTCTTAACGAGGAGAATCGGTGATGCCCAGGGACTCTTCAACTTCTCGATCACTCCAGCTTCCAACATCTCCTGAAGCTCCTGATCGATATGTTTCTGAATCGTGGGCGAAACAGGGTAATATCGTTGTTTTATCGGTTCTGCGGATGTCCTAATCTTGTGCTCAACTAAATTTGTGCACCCTAAACCTTCGGTCATTGATCTAAAAAGTTCCTCTAAAACTCACTCTAATTCCCTATTCTCAAAATCGTTCAAATCCGATTTTTCCCTAATCGCTACCATGTCTGTCATCGAGGCCAACCTCTCTTGGCTCGAAAAGTTCCACACCCCTGATCTCAAATCCGGGACTATGCCCGATAGTGCCCAAAAATCGGCACCCAATATCAATTGGTGTGGAAGATTCGGTATGACCAGACATTCTATTAAAAAGGATTTGTTCTCCACCTCCACTGGTAGAGAAACAGACCCAGCTACACCTGCACCTGCTCCATCTGCTAACGCTACTGACCCAACACTACTCTTTCCTAGTTTTAATCCTAACTCTTTAAAAATTTTCCATCCCTCACCTCCTACAATAGTCCGGGAAGCTCCGGAATCAAGAAGCCCTAAAAACCTAATTCCATAAATCCTAACTCCTAAATATGGTCTAGTGTCCCTACCATTTGCCGCTAACGTGAAACTCAAATGAACTCCTACACGCTGATCGTCAGCAGACGACCTTCCTAACGTCGACGGACTCCTTGTCCTGCTGACACAAGGGCCCGTTCCCCATTTCCCGAACACCGCCTACAGTCCCTACAATAAACACCTAAAGCCCCACACCCAAAACAACGTTTTTGAACTGAACAGTTCTGGGCTAAATGCCCGTCCCTGTTACAGTTGTAACACCTAACGACCTGCCTAAATGGATTTTCTAGAATTGGAGCAACAGCCGCTACTCGGTGTTGTCCAGACGAACTAGGTTGGTAACCACACTCGGGTTCCAACAAATTTTTGCTCCTAGAAGGGGGGGTAAAACTATCAACATTTACCTTAAGGGTATCTAACTCCCTACCTAAAATGGCAAGTTCCTTAACCGTCTTTGGTTTGGAACTAGCTATCTGAACCTGATAAAAAGGATCTACATTTTTCCTCAAAATGGACATCATTCTTCCCTCTGACAAAGGTTCCGATAATCTTCGGAACAATGTCCTCATAGTGGTCAGGTACGCGCCGAAAGTTTCATCCTTTCCCTGCGAACGCCGATTAATCTCCTCCAACAAGAGATCATCGTAATTCGTAGGAAGGAACTCCGCTCTGAGTTCCTTGACGAGTTCCTGCCAATCCTCCAAATCTTCCCTAACCGTCCTAAACTACATAAGCCCCTACCAGTCAAAAGCTCCGAAGCGGATTTGAAAAGGTGGGTTTCGGGAACATCGTTAGCCAGACGAAGTTCCTCCACTCTTTCCAGGAATGAATTCACTGATGCTCCACTTGAGTCACCAGTAAACTTCACCCCCCACTTGCCTATGTTGTCGAAGTGTTTTTGCTGGACCACCATTTGTCCAGAAAGAACATCGACCCTATCAACCCTACGTTCCGACGGAACCCTAACAGAAATGTTCCCTACTACAGGACTACTGACACCACCCCTTGGTTCAGCCAACGTCTCTGTAGTAGGCCCTACCGCAGACCGTGAACTAACACCTAGGGTCTGACCAACTTGTGACTGAAGTTGGGTTTGCATTTTAATAGGAGTCTTTTCCTTATACCACTCCTCTTCCCTATCACTATTCTCACTATCTCCAGTGAGATCTCCTAGCAAACATAAAACCTTGTTCCGAAGTGAACTTACTTCATCTTCTTCCTCTTCGGCCTCACAAGGTGTCCTAGCTAACCTGCCTATACACCACTCAATCTTTGTCACTATCTTAACGTACTCCGAAGACTTTGGATTCTTCGGAGGTACTTTAAGAAGGACCCTAATCTCCTCAATCTTTGCCTCTATTGCCTCTACATCCTCTTCATAAGTGAAGGGATAAACTGAACTAACTTCCATCGAGTTTCTCTTACAGAGCAACCTCGATGACTTTAATGCCTTTCGCATCTCCTCAACTGTCCCTACTTTCAAACCCCTGACCTTCATCTCATAGGCCAGTTCGTCCTGCGCTAACCTACCAATATTCATTTTTAACTAAATAAAAAAAACAAACAAAAAGAAATAAAAAAATTTAAATTTAAAAAAAAAACAAAGTTATTTATAAAAAAAATTTAAAAAAAACTATGTGGTCACCCTACAACTCAAAAGCCTGCAAATTATTTTATTTTTATTAATTAGGTAATTTAAAAAAAATTAAATATTCAAAAGAAAACAACACTAAAAAAATTTCCTATTAAATTCAATTACAAAAAAAATTAAAAAAAAAAATTGGAACACCCTAATTTCCTACTAGAACTAATTATGCTCAAACTCTTGAAAATTCACAAAATTAACTAGCTCTCAAAAAAAATTCTCTCGAAATAAACTACTATCACCAAAAAAAATAATCACTCAAAAAAAAACTCAAAATAGCAAGCGATAAAACTCTCAAGTGATTGCGATGACACAAGAGAATTTATATCACTGCACAAGAAAAAGGGAAAAAAAAAAAAAACAAAATGTCGAACAAAAAAAAAAAATAAAAACCAAGTAAAAGAATTGAAATAAATAAATGAAATAAAAACACCACACAAGAAATAAAATTTAAAAAAAAGAAACGAGTTTACACAACACAGATCAAAAAAAAAAATACTTGCAAATTTTCCTGTAAACAATTATGTATGTATTTCCTCTTTTTTAGGAAATCCCTCCAGCAAAACACCTATCCTCGCAATTTGACACTTTTCAATGTTCAATATATTCCAATATTCCACTTTACACGAACAAAACACCTATAAAAAAAACTGCGGAATTAAAGTTCTTTTAACAAGACAAAAATAAAAAAAACTAATTAAAAAAACACAACACGATATTATTACCGCGAAAATTCTTCCACTTTTTGGGCCTCACACGTTGGGCTCCAATTTGTTACACTTTTTCTAACGCGTTCGCGAGGGAAGGGTAAATTAAATAATTATTATTTGTTATTTAATAACAAATAAATAAAAAAAAACAAGAGGCGGCTGCGTACCGACGACGACGCAAACCACGACGAACAACACGCACGACTTGCACTCAACCGAGTACGAACGCGACACAAAGAAGAGACGAAAAAGTGCAACTACAGCTCGTTGAAGCTGTAACCGCGGCAGCTCAGCTGGGATGGGTTCCTGTGGAAGAATTTTTTTTTTTATCCGATGATAAGACGATCGATTTATTAAATCGATCAAATTGATACACAGAACAAAATATTTTATTGCAAGTACAGTGGGTACGTTGCAATAAAAGTGGGCGCCAGGAATTTTTTTTTTAAGCCGAAATAGAAAATTCCAAAACTATTTGAAGAAATAAACGAACCGATTTTAAATGAAAAGAACAACAAAGTTTAATTTTAATTTTAATTTTATTTGTTTGGGAAACCGTGGGATTGAAAATCCCTGGATTAAAACCCAAAATGTTTTCGATCAAAATTAAAAATTATAAGAGAATAAAATAAAAAAAAAAAATAACAAAATGGAACAAAAAGATTGAAAGGGCAAAACAAAAGAAAATGGGGTTTTTAACACTTTCGATTTTAACTAACCGCGACACGAAAATAAATTATACCGAATTATAAATTTTTTTTTTTGAAAACTTGTACACTATATATGTATCTATATAGATATATATATATTTCAAAATTACGAATATATATATATAAATCTAAGAAAAAAGAATCTACTTATCTTTTTTTTTACGCTTTCTTCTCCTCTATCTCCTGCAATTCCTCACTCCTATTTTTCCTGTTTATCCTGTCTTCCCACCTCGAATCCTTATTCCTTTTTTTTTCACCTTCCTCGAAACTCGTATTAACCAAAAAAGAAATTATCCTTCCTCGATCTTTATTTTTTTTTTCTCCTTTTCAAAATTCTCGAAAAATCTCCTTTCACAATCTATTCGTTTGGTAAGCTCTCAACAGAGTGCCTTCCAAACTATTTCCCATCTATTGTTATCCTCCCTCGTCCATTCCAATCACTCACACATTCATACAACAGACTCATTCGCTTTCGTGATTGTCGGTTACGGTCTCACGGCTTCCTGGAAGCTTAACGCTCATCAGGAAAGCCACCGTTGTTGACTCTCTCCGAAACTTTACAATCACACACACAAACACGGTTTCAACAAGTTGTTGGATGTTGGTTTCCAAAACTTGCCGAAACATAATGGCCGAGTTCAGATCCCTCCCAAATATTTTTGATTTTCGAGAAAAATGAAAATGATCAAAAAACAATCGAGAAAAGATCCTCACTAGGCATTATCCTATTACTCTACTCTAACGCGCGGATTCGAAATGGGAAAATATTAAGACTATTTCGAAGAGATGGAGGGAAGCATTTCTCTAACTGGTCGTTCTACAAACGTGATTCTTTTAAAAATTGAAATTACTACGCGATATTAAAAACCCATTTTGTGCATAAATTATTTAAATTAATTAACGTTAAATTTGTTAAACTACGTTAATATTAAACTACGTTAATATTAAAAATTTAAATATAAAAAAAAATAGATTGGTAGATGAGTTGTTGTTGGAGTTGTTTGGGTAAGTAAGGGTCCGCCTGACCTCTTACTTTTTCGGCTCATCCGCCGGCATTTTCGACCTCGTCGAAAGGACTCGTTCTCGAACTCGTACACCTATATTTGGTTGCTTTTGCAAAATAAAAGCTAGGTACACTTATGGTTGATGAGACCATGGTTGCCCTCAACTTCGCCGATATTTTGCAGCCACAACTAGGGAAAAAGGGAAAACGGCCAAAGGCTGGTTTTTGTTGCGGTAAAATTTACCGTAACAAAGTGACGTAAAAGTATCGATGATGATGTTTATATTTTTAAAATATTCGTTTTTATTAATTCTTTCTTACGAACTAACTAGCAAGATATTTCATATACTTAATTCTATACAATATTTCTTATTCAAATAATATAACACAGTATTTCATATTTTTAAATGTTCGGTTAAGAAAACACGGTATTTCATATAAACTATGTCTTATAATATGATCAAGACTAAATAGGTGGACGCTAGGCGTCCATGTCTATGATAAACTCTGAAGGAGTTGATCCTAGAATAAACAAGGCTTCAAGCCTTCTGGCCCACAGCAGCAACTTAGAACGATAAGTAACGATAAAAGAGTGAGAGACAGAAAACGTTACGACGGTGATCAAGTGACGTAAAAGTATCGATGATGATGTTTATATTTTTAAAATATTCGTTTTTATTAATTCTTTCTTACGAACTAACTAGCAAGATATTTCATATACTTAATTCTATACAATATTTCTTATTCAAATAATATAACACAGTATTTCATATTTTTAAATGTTCGGTTAAGAAAACACGGTATTTCATATAAACTATGTCTTATAATATGATCAAGACTAAATAGGTGGACGCTAGGCGTCCCTGTCTATGATAAACTCTGAAGGAGTTGATCCTAGAATAAACAAGGCTTCAAGCCTTCTGGCCCACAGCAGCAACTTAGAAGAAGTCCGCCACGGAATGAACGGGTGAGAATCGGTCTTGGCAAAAGTTCAGACGGAGGAAAAGTGGAGGGAAAGAGAAACTTCACCTTTATCTAGGATACACTTAGAAGAAGTGGATTATAGATACCAAACTTTTAGGAATTCAACTAGCATCTCCTTGTTAAATGTATAGGGCTTATTGCTTTCGTTAGTGACAATCGTGCTAATTATCAGCTGCCTATCTTATGACCACCACTGGTATACCTTCGAAACTCTGATTTCCTCTCGATATTTCACTTCCCTATGTGATTTTTTGTGAACAACCAGATGTGAACTCTAAGCGGCGCGGCGGCGCGGCGTTCGAAAATATCCCATAAGAAAAATAAAAGCGAAGTAAAACAACAATTGCTTGGTATATCGAGATCGTGTGTATTGTGTGTGCTGGTAGTATGATACCACAGGACCGTATCTGGTCGGGTAACGCTGGTGCGTAGTCGGTGAGGGGGAAAAGGGGTAAAGTTTTATTTTACCACGGCCATGCTTATTTCATGCGGGTATATGCCTGCCTGCAGCTGGGGGGGTGCATTTCAGGTGTTTTATATAGTTTTGTTAAACAAAAGAGGGCATTTGTAACGCTTCGTTACACGATTCTTGAATGCGATGAATGAAACCTAATCCCTATCCCCCTACCTGATCGGTTCGTGAAGTTCGTTTAATTAGATGTCTTCTCCCCGATCTAGTCGGTATGGCTAATTGCTGTCCGACGATTTCCTCCCTTCTTTCCTTCCCCCGACAGTATGGTGTTATCGCTGTCTATCGTTCCCTGCCTCACCTTACCTTTCCCTCCCTAACCCCCATATTGGGCTCGATCTAAGGTGTTATACGACCCGTGCCGATGTTCGGCCAGGCTGAGGGCCCAATTCAAAAATAGCTCAGTCGCTAACGGAGTATTCGGATACCTGGCGACCTCCGAATTAACAAGCCTTATCTAAGTATGTGAATCTCTGCACAGACGGACCACCCTTTCTTCGTCACTCGTGGGAACAATTATGAACAAAACAAACAAAAACACAAAGGATGTTGGTGAGACCGGTTCTTCTTCTAAGCCGGGCGGTGGTATGGTGTCAACCCTGGCTCCTCTGCTGGTGCAAACCAGGACGGAAGTAGGAAGGTAGCAATACCTAATTTCAGGAGAGGAAGAGTTGTGGATAATGGCTCCTCCTCTTCTAAGTAGAGTAAACTTCTCGATAACGCAACTCTACAGCAGGATTTCCTGAGAAATCCCTAAGTGTTCGAACTACGTCCGTTACTTTGTCTAGATCGTTTAGATTTCCCGAAAATTGAGCGTCAATAGTCTTTTCTGTGCCCTTATAGAAATATTATAGCTTCCAATTCTGGGGTGGCAACTGCATTTTGATTTGAAGGTGGTACGTTAAGGTTTGGAGGGGGTAGGGTAAAAGCTGGGAGTTGGATATTAGGTAAATTGTTAGAAACAGCGGGTTTCGTCATGTTTCTTTTAGATTTTTTTTCTTTTTCGAATTTGGGAATTTTGGATAATTTTCTTGGATATTGGACTGAAGGAAAATTTTTTTTTTTAATTTTAATAAAATTTGGTTAATTTTATGTTTCCTTTTTGGAAATGTGTGTTATAATTAAGTTATTCAAGTTATTGATTTTAAATTTTATAAAAATTAAATTCTTGTAAATTTAAATTATTAATTCACTAATGAAAACAATTTTACATTTTATGAAAAGATTCAAGTAAATTTTAATTATTAAGTCACTTTTTAGTCGAACTTATTTCTTGTATAACACTAGTTTACAAAATTTTGGGTCACCGATGCTACCTAAAAAAAAAAAACTTTTTTTTACTAATTCGGTGGTCGCTGAAAACGAAAATGTTATTAATTTTTTTTTTTCAAAGAACCGTTTTCGAGATATGCTCAAAAAAAGGTTTTTTTGGTCCATTTTTTGAACACTGGCTTATATCTCTTAAATGATAGTTTTAATTTACATATAGTAAATATTTTTGGAAAGATAACACTTTCTGCTTTCCAACGGTATACGGTTTGTTATAATCGGTTGCGAATTCATTAAGATACAAGCGATCAAAGATTATAAAAATCGATTTTTTCGAGCTTTTTTGAAAATTTATCATTTTCAATCGAACCGTGTGGATAGAAAAAAAATATAAAAAATATTTTTTTGGGCTCAAATAAAATGTATTTTTATAACAAAAATTTTAAGACCAAATTCATCAAAATTGAACGATAAATGTAGAAGCTATGAAATAAATAAGAAAAACAAGTCAGTCATTTTTTCATACGAAATCGTTTTCATATTACTACTTTATGTTATAAAAAAACAAATTTACATAGAATATACTAAATTTTCTGTTTAAGACAATGACTTCATTATTTCATTATTTCCAAAAATATTTACTATATAATAATAAAACACGTTTAGGTTTATGTTTTTTATTTACCGAACTTCAGCGTTCGGTTCGTTGGAGATATTAATACAATCTACTCTGATTATGGATTTGTCTAGAGCTTAAATAGTATGCGGATTCTTTCTTGCAGATGCACATGCATAGTGCACTAGGTGTATGATAGAGAATTGGCTTAGACAATTCTCTAGAACGAAATTTGATCGTTTTGTTTGTCGAAGAATTGTTGAAGACAATTCTTCGGAAATTAAAATTAAATTTGAGAAGTTTGTTTTTCTAAATGATTTGACTTTAAAAGAATTGGAGACAATTCTTTAGAAATTATATTTGACTGATTGTTTTCAAAGAATTGTTGATGACAATTCTTTGGAAGTAGAATTAAGAGTGTGGGAAACTATGTGGCGTATCATAATTGTATGACACCTCCCCCCTTTCAAAGTGTGCAGTCCCTGCAATTCACTTACTTAAACTCAAGACAGTTCCATTGTTACAATATGACATTAAAGTTTTACATACTGTTATTTTTCATTATTTAGGTTATTACAATATAACTTTTAAATTTTTCATTATTTACACATATTTTCTTATTCTATTTTACACAGTTGTGGAATTTACTTCATTTTTTGAAATAGAAAAAGGATCTTTTAAATTTGTTAATTGAATTTTTGTTGTTACAACATTTTTCTTTTCTTTGAGTTTACAACAAAGTATAAATAAAATTCCAACAATTATTATTATTACAGATAAACTGAAAAAACTTGTAGTGACATTATTTTGAAATTGTATGTACTCGATTTTATCTCTATTTTTTATGTTTTCCATTTGAATATTTTTTAAAGATATTTCATTAATAAAGTTCTTAGTAAAATTTACATGAACAATTGGAGCAATAACATTATTTGTAAAATTTCGCTCTCTGTTTTCAAAATTTAAGTTTTTTATTTTCAAGTTACAATTTGCGAATTTAATTATGTTGTTATTTTTTATAAACATTTTTTCTGAATGACAATTTTGAATTATTTCTGTAAATTCTATATTTTTGGTAACCACAAGCCCTTCTGTAATTTCTTCTATAGCAATCATTTTATTAGTTCTTAGATTACAAATATTACTTTCTTTAAAAGCGTTTCTAATGCATTCATTTTTGTGTTCACGTATTTTTTTCACTTGAAATTGATTATTAGCTTCGTATACTTTATTCCCCTGTAATATTACTTCTTCTATTGGATGATCTAATTCTTGAAATTGTTCATTAGGGAATGGAATTACTAAAGCCTTTTCAAAAATAAGGGAAGAGAAATTAGGAACAAAAATTACTAAAATTAGAGTTTCTGAAGAGAACAAAACGCTTGTTTTCATGTACGATAAATGCTCTAATGTTATGTTGTAGGCATCTTTCTCTTGTTCAGTTAGGATATCATGAGGTAAGACGTTAAGTCTGCTTGCTAGTAAAACATCGATTAGTTTTTCTAATTGCCTATTTATTAGATTTATATCAGCGTATAGTTGAAATGTCAATTGAAATTTTTCCGGAAAAGAAACTACTTTGTTAATTTTGTTTGTTATTTGGTCGAGATAGTTTTTCAAATTCGATTGTTGGTTGTTAACGTGATCCACGACCATTTTCAAGTTTTTTATCAAATCATTATTTATTTGAACTTGAGCATTGGATTCTTTTATTAAAAGTTTGTTATTTGATTCAAGGTTCCTTAAATGATTATAAATTTCTTCGGCGTCATCGCTGTCCATATTCCCAAATAAAAATTTCAAGGCTTTGCCTCCGATATTTATTAGACCCCGCTTAAGTCTTTTGTCTTTGTAAATGGAAGGAATAATAAGACTTAACTTGTGTTTAGCTAATATTATTTCCTGATATAAAAAGTCATAATCACTACTTTTAACCTTATTTAAAACATTCAAATTATTTTCTAATTTTATCAAAATATTCTTATATTCCGTTAAATTACAAACATGAAGAATTTTAGTGTAGTCCTTAACAATATTTACTCTTTGTTGTTTTAAAATGGTGAACCCATACTCCGTGTTGATTGGTGTGATGGTTATTTCCTGTGTTTGTGTTTTCTGAATCAAAAAGGCCAGAAAAATTACCCACATAATCAACATTCTGGAATGTAAATTAATTATTTTGATAAGCATTTTTTCTTTTCATTTGATTTCGTGAGTATTTTGTATTTCTTTTATTACTAGTATCTATAACGTAATTATCTTCTACTCTAAACTGATTTAACTTTTTATATTTAGGTTTAATTTTGGCGATTTCCCTATTTCTAACTATGTTATTGGTCAACTCATAATTTCTATCCTTTGATTGATTAATTTTATTAATTCGATTGATTTTGTCTTGCTTATATTTTTCGAATAAAGTTTCAATATCCCTACGGTCATAATTTTTTGTTATAAAATCACTAGGTCTTAATTTTGTTGTTGTATGTATAGTGTTATTGTAAATTGTTATGACGTTATGTATTTTATCGTCTAAACTCTGAGTTTTGTTAATTTTATCTATTTCCATTATTCGCAGGTGTTCATTCAAAGTACCGTGTAGTCTTTCAATATCTGCATTCCCGGTTTTATTATGAGCTGTTGTCCTATGAATAATAATTTTATTTTCTTTTAAGAAAAGTTCTACCGCACTATGCAGCATACATCTTTCATTGTCAAATATTATTTTACTCATTTTCCCTAAGAATCTAATTCTCTCTTTAATAGAATCTAAAATAGATATCCATGTTCTATCATTTAGCTTGTGTATAGTTGCATATTTTGAGAACTTATCTATTGTTGTAAGATACATTATATTTCTGCATGGAAACCAAATATCCATGTGGACAATTTCGTTAAATTTAGAAGCAGTCTCACTTATATCGAAAGGAATTTTAACTGGATGCCTGTCATATTTAGCAAGTTGACATGTTTCGCAATTATTTATTAACTTTGTAACAAGTTTAAAGAGATTTGGATAGAAGTATTGCTGCTTTAGTTCAAGAAACACTTCGTTTATACCACGATGGTTCTTATTAAGATGTTCACTCTTAATTATATTTAGTATTTCATTTTTATCTGAAATATCAATTAATCTAGTATTAGATTTAATAAGTGTTAAAGTAGTATTTGGAAAATATTTGACGTAATTATCTTGAAATTTAAGAAAAATTTCATCTTCTTCACAGTAAATACACATTATTCCTTTATCTATTATGACCCGCTTCATTATTTCAAGTAAGTTTGAATCTTTAGTAAGTGTTATATGGTTTTGACATTTTTTATTTATAATTTTTGTCACTACTTTCTCTTTTCCGCCATACTTTAAGTATATTTGATTTTTATAAAGATTAATACATTTTTCGGTTATACCTATGTAATTAATAGAGTCTTCAACTCCGCTATGAATTGTATCATCAGTAGACATGACTTCGACGTCCATGCTAGTATTATCGCCATCGTTATAAAAGATTTCATTAAAACTTTTATTATCTTTTTGCCTTTCGGTATTAATGTACCTACTAAGTCCATCCGCTACGATGTTTTCCTTGCCTTTTAAATAATTAATTTCGAAATCATATTCGTTTAACACTATCTTCCATCTCTGAAGCTTCATATTTGGCTCCTTCAGGTTGTGTAGCCATACGAGTGGTTTATGGTCAGTGCGTATTAGAAACTTCCTACCGTAAAGATATGTACGGAAGTACTTAACAGACCAAACTATCGCCAGGAGTTCTTGTTCAATAGTAGCGTAGTGTGCGAGACGCATAACACACTGGGTGACCATTTTGGCTTAAAACTGCTCCGATTGCAAATTTTGATGCGTCGGTTGTAAGCACGAATGGTTTCGTAAAATCAGGCGATTTTAAAATGGGATCACTTATTAGCAAGTGCTTAAGTTTTTCAAAAGCTTCGATATATTCCTTATCTTTTAAATTGATCTTTGTATTTTTTTTCAAATATTTAACCATAGGATAGACTACTTTTGCGTAGTCCCTTACGAATTTTCTATAATAACCACTGATACCTAAAAATTGTTTTATCTCTTTGGTATTAGTGGGGATTTTCATTTCACTTATAGCTTTTATTTTGTCACCATCTGGCTTTGTCCCATTATTTGTTATAATGTGCCCTAAAAATCTTGTGGACAGATCGGCAAAGCTACATTTTTCAGTTTGAATTTTTAAATTGGACTCCCTTAATTTGCTCAAAACTTTCTTAATGGAAAGTAGATGTTCTTCGAAGCTAGTCGAAAATATTAATATGTCGTCCAAATAAACTACGCATATTTTATTTATTAATTCCTTAAGGACTTCGTTAACTAGCCGCTGGAAGGTGGCTGGGGCATTTTTAAGCCCAAATGGCATTCTTGTAAATTCAAAATGCCCATGTCTAGTCGAGAACGCAGTTTTCGCCTGGTCTCTTGGATCCACTTGTATTTGGTGGAATCCTTTTACAAGATCTAATGTGGTAAAATAGTTACATTTACCCAGTTTGTCAAAAAGTTCTTCCATGTTAGGAAGAGGGAACTTGTCATCAATCGTTTGTTCATTTAATTTACGATAATCAATGACTAGCCGCCATTTTTTATTACCATCACCACTTTTTTTCGGCACCACCCAAAGTGGAGAGTTGAACGGACTATTGCTAGGTTTTATTATTCCTTGATGAAGCATTTCTTCAACTTGTTTGTCTACTTCTTCGCGAAATGCCTCGGGATACCTATACAATTTGCTATATACTGGTGATTCGTTTTTCAGTACAATCCTATGTTTGGTTAGATTTGTACATGTCAAAATATCACCCTCCTCATAAAATAAATCTTTGAATGAATTGATTAAATTTTTCAGTTTGAAGGTGTCCTCAGAATTAAGATGAGAAGCAAAAGTGTCATTAAAATGCTTGTGTTCTTCATTGATTAGTAATTCTACAGAATAATGTGTCAAAAGGTTTTCTAGATAAGATTCTTCATCTTTATTTAAAAATATTGAAATATTAGATTCTTTTGTGATTAGCGATCTATTTTTGTAATCTATAACGGCTTCTAAGGCTACTAAAATGTTGTTTCCTATAATGCCATCGAAATATTCATGGAAATTGAATTCTAAGAAATTAATTAAAAAGTTTGGTTTTTTGAATTCTTTAAATAAAGGAAATCTATATTGGATATTTGTTTGAACATTTCGATTTAAGACTCTTAGCGTACGCGTATCGTTATTTGTTTTCCATTTTGGATTGCAAATATTAGGGTTTATTATACTAAATTCAGCTCCTGAATCTATAATAAACCTAAGTTTTCTTACTGGAGTGTCAATTACTATATAGGGTAGTTGTTTGGGCCTGATATATGAAAATTTGGTTGATTTTCTTCTGCATTTACTGATATATCCATAGGTTCAGGATAAGAATTACTAACGTTTTGGGAGTTGGTTGAGTTATAACCCCCTCTTTGTGTATTTCGTGAAGTTCCTGAGTTAGTATTACTTTGGTTAAATTGTTTATTTCTAAAATTATTCCTTGAATTATTTGAGTTTAGATTCGTCTGTCTAGAATTTTCATAGTTATAAGAATTCTGGTTATATGGTCGGCTTGAATGTTGTTGGTTCACAAAATTCCTGTTCTGCCTGTATTCATTT
The DNA here is from genome assembly GCA_958431115.1 of Syrphus vitripennis. Taxonomy (NCBI): domain Eukaryota; kingdom Metazoa; phylum Arthropoda; class Insecta; order Diptera; family Syrphidae; genus Syrphus; species Syrphus vitripennis. Next base: position 34,781,782 of record OY288109.1, on the reverse strand, counting down.
TTTGAAAATGAATTCGTATTTTGATTTTGGGGCCCAGGTTTATAGTAGTTAGTTGTTGAAAAATTGTTTTTGGTTATATTTTTATGAGTGTAATTCAAATAACCGTTTGTTCTAATGATTTCATATGCGTCGTGCAAATTTGAAGGGTTTCGACTAACAATTACACTACGTACAGGTTCTGGTAATCCGTATTTAAAGGTATGAAGAGCAATTCTTATGTTGCTTGCAACTTCGTTACTTACGTTTGGTCCTATCAAATGAGCACAGTTTAGTCTACAAAGCAAATCATTTAATTTTTTATAAAAATTATTTATAGTCGTGTCGCACCGACAAGCCCTTATTTTATCTATAATTTCATCAACCGATTCTTTTTCCCCATGAGTTTTGATCAGAACAAGTTTAATATCTTCCCACGTTGTGAGATGACTATGTATCAATAGGGTTTTTCTCGCGTTACCAATTATTTTGTCTTTGATGGTTGACATTATTAATTGCTTGTAGATATTATCGAAGGTATTGAAAATTGGTAAAAATATTTCTACCTGACTGATGAAATTTGCTAAAGCATCCCTATCGCCGTCAAATGGTGTCATTCGACTTAGGGTATTAGTAACTAATTTGAATCTTGCATTTATTTCTAGCTGCTCCATTTTGTTAAAATAAAACAGATTTAAAAAAAATTTTATGTAAACAGAACTTTACAAAACGATGAACACGCGAATTTTGATTGATTTAGGTTTTAAAAGCAATATTGCGATATTAAAAATTTTTTTTTCAGAAGTGCTTGTTACAATATGTGAAAGTTTTTGATTTCTTATTATCTTTTTAAAAATTTTTTTTTTTTGTAGAACACAAAAAGTTTCGTATAAATTTAATAGTATAAAATGTAATTTTTATAAATAAAATAAAAGATTAATAATAATTAAAAAACTTATCTTCCATCAGAACAATGTTCATAGTATTTTTGGATTTGGATCTTTTTCCGATGATGATTCTCTTCGGATGTTGTAAAGAAGTCCACTGTGTCGTCGTTGTCCAATGTGTTGATAAGGTTCTTTCGATATAACTCTTGCCACATTAATTAAGAAGGACGTAACACTTATTTTCTTTACACTTATATTGGTTTACCGGTGTAATTATTATTTAAGTGTTGTCATTTACGTATAATTTTTTTTTCGATTCCGACTTGTCCACGTCTGCGATCTTTATTCGTAAGACGCGATACTTATTTATTTGGGTTTTTTAATAAAATTTTTTTTTTATAAAAAAATTTTTTTTATAATTTGGTATGAGGTTGTTAAAATTATTTTTTTCAAAGACCACAGTAAGTAGTCACTTATCACTTAACAAGGAAACGGAAATTATTTATTTCGATTTTTTTTCGAATTTCCTTCAAAAATTTTTTTTTCTGAATTTTCTTAAAAAATTTTTTTTTTTTTTTTTTTTTTTTTTTTAACTCATTGCCTTTACTAACGGGAACGAGTACCGACTGCGCCAATAATAAAACACGTTTAGGTTTATGTTTTTTATTTACCGAACTTCAGCGTTCGGTTCGTTGGAGATATTAATACAATCTACTCTGATTATGGATTTGTCTAGAGCTTAAATAGTATGCGGATTCTTTCTTGCAGATGCACATGCATAGTGCACTAGGTGTATGATAGAGAATTGGCTTAGACAATTCTCTAGAACGAAATTTGATCGTTTTGTTTGTCGAAGAATTGTTGAAGACAATTCTTCGGAAATTAAAATTAAATTTGAGAAGTTTGTTTTTCTAAATGATTTGACTTTAAAAGAATTGGAGACAATTCTTTAGAAATTATATTTGACTGATTGTTTTCAAAGAATTGTTGATGACAATTCTTTGGAAGTAGAATTAAGAGTGTGGGAAACTATGTGGCGTATCATAATTGTATGACAATATGTAAATTAAAAAGATCATTTAAGAGATATAAGCCAGTGTTCAAAAAATGGACCAAAAAAACCTTTTTTTGAGCATATCTCGAAAACGGTTCTTTAAAAAAAAAATTAATGTCATTTTCGTTTTCAGCGACCCCGAATTAGTAAAAAAAAGTTGTTTTTTTTTAGGTAGCATCGGTGACCCAAAATTTTGTAAACTAGTGTAATCGTATTAAAAAAAAATAATTCTGTTTAAAATCTTAATTGTTTATAATGTTCTTAAATCTAGCTTACATAAATATGAAAAGCATTTCACACTGGTGGCTAAGTATTACTCCTGTTTGCTGTTTCTGCTACTAGGGTACCACGGCTCACCCTCCCTCGTGGTAGCGTCTTCTAAGGATAGACTGCTTGCTTATTCACTTGTTGTAACACAGGAAATGAGTCTTTTTGAAACACACGCGACGAACTGCTTGAGGTCGATTTATACGTTCTTTTTTTTTCAAAAAGTTATGTGTTTTTCGCGGCGAACTACTTCAGGACGACTTATGCGTTTTTCTTTTCCAAAATTTATGGGTTTCTCGCGGCGAACTACTTCAGGACGACTTATGCGTTTTTCTTTTAAGATGCAACCGCGGCGAACTACTTTAGGACGACTTATGTGGTAACACTTAAAAACGTTGGGCGCCACTTAAATTATTTATTATTCGAAGTTTATAAAAAAAAAACATCTTTATTAGGTCACTGATCACTTAAGACTGATTTACAATTTTAAAACTAAACTTAACATAACTTATTCTAAACTGCTACTGCAGCATATCAGCGACTGGAGTGTGTTCTTTCCAGACGTTGTGTCAGCAAAAGCAGCGATCGTGTTCGCTGCTAAACCAATAATGTTCCCACGGGAACGGAAGAATTGCCGATTTAGCTTTTTGTTGGTTTTAGCTTATTTGTCGTTAACTTATATTTAATTGTATATTTACCTTCTATATACTTACCACACTTCCTGTGAATTTGACACTTTTTACTTTTTATATCTTTACTTGAATAAATTACTTACTTGTTAATAGTCATACAGTCATCTTGTTTTTTTTCCTGAGTTTTTTAATCCGCTTCAATCGTTCTTTATCAGAATACAACTTCTACAGTAATGAACATAACAGAGAAGCAAGAACGTCGACTTTCCAGAGATTTGATACCGAATAATAAGCATCTGGTATTGTAAATTGGCATGTCAAGTCGCCAGTTCAGTTATAGATCATATATCTAGTAAAGCTTTTTTGAACTTTCTCAATTCTATTACTCTAGTTTCTATAAAACGGATTCCAAACCATACTCAAATATTCCAAGACAGATCTTACCACAGATTTAAAAAGAGACTTAAGTGAATAAGAATCTTTGAATTCTCTTGTGTTTCTCTTTAAGAAACCAAGCATTTTATTGGCCTTATTGACCATATAATCAATATGTGGTAGGAACGAAAGTTTTATATCTAAGACTATTCCTAGATCTTTTTTACAATCAACACGTTCTAAACATACATCATTTAGTTCATAATTGAACAGTATTGGAGAACTGTGTCTGAAACAAGACATAACTTGACATTTAGATACATCAAGATGAAGATCATTACTTTGACACCATTCATTCAATTTTAATAATAAATCTTTAAGAAGTAAGTGGCAATCTGATAAACACTTTATTTTACGATACAACTTTAGATCATCTGCAAATAAAAGACATGGAGAAGATACAAAATTTTAAGGTATGTCATTAATAAATAAAAGAGATAATAATGGACCCAAATGACTACCTTCAGGGACGCCAGACGAGACGGGACACATATATTATAAGTACACAGAAATGATCGTAGACATAGCCCAGCAAACATTTTTATTCAGAAATGAATCATAATTAAATCAAAAAAGTGAAGAAATCGACCGAAAAAGAATTCAGAAATGAATCATTTTGAATCCTTTTACCTGGGCTCTTAGACACCGATTTGAATCATTTTAGTGAATCAATTATGATCCGAAAATTCTTCATTTAAATGAACGTATATAAAGTTCCATATATTCAATTAAATGATTACTTCATGAACCTTTTTTGAATCATAAAAATGATTCCAATGTAATTCATTTAAGTGAAGGAATTCTGAATATATATCTTCACTTTAGTTAATCATATTTGAATCATTTTTATGATTCAAAAAAGGTTCATGAAGTAATCATTTACACACTTTTTGTCTTCAGTTGCTTTTTTAAATATTTTTCCGTTTGTATTTCACTTTTTTATTTCAAATAAACACCTTTTGTCCTCTGACACGTTTTAAAACATCAAAAACTTTTGCGAAATAATAATTAACTATGAAAACAAAACTTTTGTCGCGACAATGACCCGTTATCATTTTGCCTATGTAAGAAAAAAAGAATAAATAAAGGACAAAAAAAAATTCTGCATAATGAAAGATCCACCACAAGATCTTTTTTAGCATTTTCTTGTGCACTTTCATATTAGGGATGAAAAATGAATGAAAACTGAATGTTATTTTTTTCTTTTTTCTTGATACATAAGGAGCATACAAATCTCTGCATGTCCCCCCTAAAAATTTGGTGGATCTTTGTGTTCATTCATAATTCATTCACAAAACTGAAAGTTTTATGAATATTATTCTTCAATTTTGGTGAACGAAATCTGAACCTTCACAAAAATGTTTGCTGGGAGGGTTGGGGTGGTGTATGTCTGTATGTTAGTAATCATATATCAGCTTCTACTGTCTGTAGATGTAAGATGGCTACATTTACATTTGAATTCAGATTTTATTTCCAAATAGTTCCTTTTTGAATATAACAATATAACTATGGGGTACAGAACAATGCTTAAAGTAATGAAAAAACACTCTAAAAAGTAAAGTCAAGCTAAAAAAAAGTAAAGTCGAGCTAAGAAAGTTGAGTCAATGTCAAGTTAAAGTGAAATATACCTATATCTTTTTTTATTTCTTCATTGATTAAAAACTACCTATATACTTTTATCTTTAATTATAAACTTATGAACTATTAAATTGAACTATTAAAAACTATTGAAATTAAACTTAAACAAACTCTACAGTGACAAAATGAAAAGACGACAAACACCTTTATGTCACATAAAATTTTTTACATTTATTAAAAAAAAAAAAAAAAAAAACAGAACAATTGTTTCGACGCTTTTAATGCATCATCATCAGCTGTAAGATGTCGACCAAAATAAATACATAAATTATAAAACCAAAACAGAAAGTTATAGAAAGGGTTACATATATATATCATTATAAAATTATAATATATTAAAAAGGGATGACCAATGTGGCCCTTCATCTCTATTAATATTGTTATCTTTATTTAAAAAAATATGAAAAATTCTAAAATGTTAAGACGCATATATTGATTCTCACATTCTAGTAATTTGAAGCTTTCGAGTGAGAAGGAGTGATGTGTGTCAAGTGCATGTTCGGCTATTGCACTTCTATGTTTCTCTTTGTTTTTTATGCAATTTAAGTGTTCTTTTGCTCTTGTGCGAAGCTCCCGCTTCGTTTGTCCAATATATATACAACTGCATTGCTCACACTTTGATGAATAAACACCAGGTTTTTCTGTTGAAGGTGTCACATCTTTTGTTGCTCTAAGTAGGTTTTTGATCTTGTTTTTGCTTTTCCATGCTACAGACAACCCGACATTTTTGAAGTATTTATTTAAGTCGTTATGGATAGGTGCAAAAAAGTTTATACATACTCGTTTTGGATTTTCTTTTAGTAAAGAAATCGATGTGATGTTGTTTTTCCACTTTTTCTTTAAATGTTTTTTGATTAGGGAGTCTATAAGTGATTTTGAAAATCCATTCTTATCAGGGATTTCGTATATTCGATTAGTTTCATTTTTAAATTTGTCTTCGGAAAGAGGGATGTTACACATCCTGTGTTTGTCGTCTTTTCATTTTGTCATTATATACTAGTCACATAGTCCTCCATTAATAAATAACTTAAATAAATAATTTAAACTCTACAGTGTCTCATTTATTCCCTTTCCCTCCCCCTACATAGATCATCTGGAACTAATATTAATTTCATTTGTGTTGAAGTGGTTAATTCGGTTGAAAAGTATTTACTTTTTTTTATTAGAAGAAAAATTACTAAGACTGAGTCCCAAATACAGTGACGAACCGATAGAAGACTTTAACGTGAATTTTCTACTCGACAACATAATAAAGAGATTATTTAACAATTTCTGCGATAAAATGAGTCTATCGATTGTTAATACCCCTTGACCAACTTGATTCAAGTCCGATGTTAACCCTTCTCTATTAGACATGTTCTTAAAAAGTTCTAGGAGCAGAATTTTGGGAAACGAACAAATAAGACCGACATCTAATTTCATTCATGATTTTATTTTTTGCTCTTATAAGTTTGATGTAGACATAACTAATATTGATCGTAAGAGCTCTTGATATCCGGGTACCCAGTCAGTGTACCGGGTACCCGGCCATTCCGGGTATACCCAACAGCCGGGTAGCCGGGTATTCGTCAGGTTTCCGCGAATTTGTATAATTGGTCCCAATGAACCATTATTACTCAGATGAGAAATGAAAAAATAACAATAACAATAGGGTGCTTCTAGAGGTACAGGTAGAATTAAAAAAATCCACGTGGCTAGTATTAAGAACAAACTTTCGAAAAAAGAAATATTTTCTGTTAGGGTGCTCACAAGTTTTTATTTGTCGTTTTCCAAGAAACATTTGGTATTAGGGTGGTGCAAATTTTTTTGTTTTCGTTTTCAATATAAATTGAAAGTGTACCATTACACTTACAAGTTCAACTCTCGGGTACCCAATCATGTTTCGAGTACCCGGGTATAACCAGAAATTTGGTTACCCGGGTACCCGTTCAGTGTACCGGATAGCCGGTCAAAATCACTAGCTCTACTTTGAAGTAATAAATTCCTTTGCTATTGACTTCTTGAAATGCCTAAGACTTAAAAATTCGCATTGATCTTTTTTTGGTGATCCACAAAACTCAATGATAATAATGTTGCCAACTTATTTTGATATAATATGTAACTAAACATTATTTGTGGATAAGAAACGATTTAATTTAATTGAACAATGAATAAGACACCTCAATCAAGCAGACCCACTTGAGATTTTTCGAGTGGGTAAATTAACCACTCGAAATTTTAGTACTTTTAAATTTTCAATCTCATTAATGACAAAAAAAATGACCGACGGGAACAGCGGATGGTTTTTCCCCGGGTGAAAAATTGCGTGTACTCTCTACCACGTGCTTTGCATATGAAATCTATAGAACTCTCATGAACACTTCCACACAGTTGTGTTGTGTGGTCGTTGAATTGAAGTCACTGAGTTTTGCCCTTTAAAATCTTGTAAAAAAAGAAACTCTCCAAACCAGGAAGAAACTACAGAATTTTGCTATAGATTGTGATAGAACTGGGGTTTCTGATAGATCGGCAACTATCATAGTAATCGCTGCTATGCTGAATTTAAACATCATAAGTAGAGAAAATTCAACCTAAGTAATAGATCGCAGGAAGTTACGACGAGATCGGCAAAAAGTCCATCTAGCCCTCTACCGCATACAGACCCATATATGGTTCACCAAATTAAACATAATTTATTTCTATTATTATTGCACAAGTGGTAAAAAAATGCAATGTAGAATTAGACTAGGCCTATTTTACTATGATAAACCGGTTTTTATATTTCGTTTATATTTTGTCAATCTCCAATAAGCTCATTCTTTCAAGAGCACGTGTCAAGTGTATTTCATTGAAAAAAGTTCGATTTTTGATACAATTTTTTTATAATAAACAGGTAAGTTCCACAAAATAAAAAAAAATTCTTATGTATTTATAGTTCTTTTTTAAGTTTATAATCTTTTTTTTTTATATATATATAAGTAAATATGCCTTTTTTATTGGCTTTTTCTAAGAGACCATATATGGACCTTCATGCATTGTAGGCTTTTTACTTTCTTTTTGTTAGGACCATATGTGGTCTTATATGCATTGGACTGAGTGTTGTTAAAAATGGGTTTTTTGCTTGTAGGATGAATTCTAAGAGTTTTTATGGCAATAATAAACTTGTCAGTGCTATACCTGGCGATGGCTGTCAAAGCGATGAGGATCTAGCTTCGGATTCTGGTGATGAATATGTACCTCAGATTGAACATCGAAGAAGTTCAGTAGTAATCCCGGAGACAGATAGCGATTGTTCTGATGACGAACCCGAACCAATTCTTCCGAACACGACAAAATCGACATCGAAGAAAGCAAAGCCTGCTAAAGTTAAATGGGTAACGCAACATTTAGACCCCTTTGACGGGGAAAATTTTAAATTTACAGGAATAACGCAGTTACCGGAATTTATTGAAAAACTGGAATCACCTGCAGATTTTTTTTTATTCCTTTTTCAAATGAGCTTATCGACACCATAGTAGAGCAATCAAATCTTAAATCTGTACAAGATAACATAAACAAACCAGCTAACATTAGTCAACATGAAATGGAACAATTCATTGGAATGATAATTTTTCATGTCAATAGTAAAATTACCAGCATCGCGGCACTATTGGAACAAGACTATTGGACAATCACAAATATACGAAACTATGACATGTAACAGATTTGAAGCCATCAAAAAAAATCTTCACTTTAACGACAACAACAATTTTATTCCCTATGGCAATCCAGGACATGACAAGCTTTTTAAAGTGCGACCACTTTTGAACGGCATTAGGCAGCAACTTTTACTCGTGCCAAAAGAAGAATTTTTAGCAGTTGATGAACAAATAATTCCAACTAAAGTTCGACATGACCTCAAACAGTACAATCCCGCAAAACCTCATAAATGGGGATACAAAAATCAAGTCTTGAGTGGGGTATCTGGATTTAGTTATGATTTTGACATTTTTGCAGGTGATCAAAGTAACACTCGTCCTGAAGGCGCTCCGGACTTAGGTGTTAGTGGAAATGTGGTAACTCGTCTCACGGCAACTGTACCTAGGAATGTCAATCATAAAATCTTCTTTGACAATTGGTTCAACAGTCCTAAACTCCAGATTCATCTTTCGAAAATTGGTCTATTGCCATTAGGTACTGTGCGTCTTAACCGTGTTCCCAATTTAGAAATGCCTTCAGAAAAAGAACTTAAGAAAAAGGGAAGAGGATTCTACATTGAAAAAGTTGCTGTCATAGAAGGGGTTCGGATAAGTGCTGTCACTTGGTTTGATAACAAGCCAGTTCATATGCTTTCAACATATGTAGGAAGCGAGCCAGCTACTACAAAAAAAAGATATTTTAGAAAAGAGAAAATGTTTAAGGATATTAACTGCCCTCAGGCTATAACAATTTACAATCAGCATATGGGAGGTGTAGATTTATTGGATTCTATGCTTGGCTTGTATAGAATTCATTTACGGTCCAAAAAGTGGTATAAGAAGATTTTTTTTCATATGGTGGATATGTGTGTTGTCAATTCTTGGATTCTGTGGCGAAGGAATAATCCAGAATTATATATGGCTCTTTTTGACTTTAAGCAAGCTATCTCCGAACACCTATGCAAATCTGGAAAAACTGTAATGGCACGGAAAAGAGGGCGCCCTACAATTTTGGCTACTGACCAAAGCAGAGATGGAACTCCACTACGTTTCGAAAGTCATTTTAGTCAAGGAAGTCCAGCACCATCCAATTCCGGAACACCAACTCGGCTTAGAACACCGACAGCAAAACGAGCTGGAACCCAGGACTATCCATTGACTTCAGTAAGAACTGACAAAGTTGACCACATGCCTGAATGGCAAAAAAAAACAACAAAAATGCAAGGTTTGTCAACTTAAAACCTACACCAAATGCAGGAAATGTAACGTGTTCTTATGATAAGAGGAACTGTCTGGCTAAATTCCACGAATAACAATAGTCATTCATCATTTAGCCTTTAATGCATAATAAACCATATATGGACTCTTAATTTTTGACTCAAAATAGCCTTAGTGCATGATGACCCATATATGGGTTCTTTATGTAAAACATTATACATTATATATAAAAAAAAAAACTATGTAAAACTTTTTCTTAAACCTCAATAAAGATTAATTAATGCCATAATTTTTTTTTTTTTCGTTGCCTTCATAATTCATGCAGTAGAGGGCTAGGCTTTCAATGTAAAACTGCAGGTTTGAGGAAAACTAAATCCTAACTTTATTTTGATGGCCGTGTTTACGATTCTACAAATTTAAACTGCCGAACACTTCCACCCACAACACATCTCATCATCTGCTGAACGCACCCACTCAAAAATATAACCAATCAAGGAAATTTATTATACCAGTCAAAACGTCAAATTATGTATCAAATAATCATTGTATAGTCTCTAACAAAAAACGGAATTATTCATTTTTATAACGTCACTCTGAGCAGTTCTTATTTCTCCCGTTGTATTAACATAATCTTTTCTCTAAAAAAAAGGGAACCGCAATAACTGCGCTTAATTCTGCAGTTTCAATTCCCGAACATTTTGGTCCACGAGCCTACCTTTTTTTGAGTAGAAAGAAATAAGAACAGGGACGACTTTTCTACACTGCACAACCCACAACGTGTTCTGTCCGTAGCTGCCATTTTGTGTGCCGGAGCACACTTATATTTTCCATCCAGGAAAATTTCTGTTCGTTGCTGCTGTGTGCCGGAGCACACTTAGATTTTCCGTACAGGAAAATTTCTGTCCGTAGCTGCCATTTTGTGTGCCGGAGCACACTTAGATTTTCCGTACAGGAAAATTTCTGTCCGTAGCTGCCATTTTGTGTGCTGGAGCACACTTATATTTTCCATCCAGGAAAATTTCTGTTCGTTGCTGCTGTGTGCCGGAGCACACTTAGATTTTCCGTACAGGAAAATTTCTGTCCGTAGCTGCCATTTTGTGTGCCGGAGCACACTTATATTTTCCATCCAGGAAATTTCTGTTCGTTGCTGCTGTGTGCCGGAGCACACTTAGATTTTCCGTACAGGAAAATTTCTGTCCGTAGCTGCCATTTTGTGTGCTGGAGCACACTTATATTTTCCATCCAGGAAACTTTCTGTTCGTTGCTGCCTTTTTTTGTGTACCGGAGCTCACGTACTGCGTTATAGGACTTGGAAGATTTTTGGAGGAGCTCCTGCATTGCTGTTGCTGCCAGAAACAAAAAGAACTACCGAGATTCTAAAGTGAGTAATTTCTTGTTCTTATTTTGTATTGTGTGTATATCTGAATATAAAGCTAAATTTAAATATGAAGCAAATTAAACTCACTAAAGCGCTCACGCTTTTAGAAAAAGAGGTAGCAAGTTTCGCTAAGAAAAAGTCCAGCGCTCGCACTGCAAACTATTTGTCAGGTCGTTTATCGTCATTGGAGAAATCCATGGAATCAGCAGAGAGTATCTATGAGGTGTGTGTAGGGTCGTTGTCAGATAGTGAGGATGATAAGTGCTCCCAATTAGATGAGGTATATGAGAAGATTCGTGAATTGTATTTTGACTTTCGTGCAGACTTGTTAGATGCATTGGACAAATTCAAGGTTAAAGAAACCCAGGTCAACATTTCGGAAACAGCCGCGAATGTCACTATGTCCACTCACAGTTCGGACATTAAGCTAAAAAATATTCCAGTTCCCGTGTTTTCAGGCAACTATGAATCTTGGAGGGGTTTTCGTGATCTTTTTACTGCTCTTGTTCATCATAATTCCCATTTGTCAGAAATACAGAAGATGCATTATTTAAAAACTAGTGTTTCCGGGGAAGCAGAAAAAATATTATCCCATCTATCTATTTCTAATGGCAATTATCTGAAAGCTTGGGATGTTTTACAGGATAGGTATGATCATCAGCGCTTTTTGGTCAACACACAGCTGAAGTGCTTCTTCAATCAACCTTCGATTACCCAAGAGCGATCTGAGTCCATCAAAGAATTGCTAGATACGTCAACGGAAATAGTTCACAGCCTGGACAGCTTGAAGGTACCAGTAAATCATTGCGACGTGATGTTAATATACATACGTGTTGCTGCAAAAATTACCACCGAAAACACAGCAGCTTTGGGAGGAGAAACTGGGATCTAAGCAGAATTCAAAGGAACTACCGACATTTGCAGAATTCAAACAGTTTCTAGAAACAAGGTTTCGTACTTTGGAAGCTGTCAACTATCAGCAGGGTAAGGCGCCATCAGAACCATCCAAAAGGGTTCCTCATCGAAATTGTTTTAATGCACAAACAACCACATCCAAGTTTTCATGTAAATTGTGCAATAAAGGTCAGCATTCGATTCGTAAGTGTCATTGCTTTTTAAAAATGAGCATCAACGATCGTAGTCAAGCAATTTCAAAACTAGGTTTGTGTAGAAACTGTCTCGCTTATAGCCATTTATCTGATAACTGTCCAAGTTCCCGCAGATGCTATTACTGTCAGCAGCCTCATCATTCATTGCTACATAATTCTTCAGCCACATTTCATCTGCCGAATCATAACCCTTTTAAACCGAGTTTAAATAAAAACTCTGAACAGAATAAAAACGAAGTAAGCTCTGCAATCAATGCAAATGCTCCGAGTTTTAGGCCATGCTCAAATTATCGTGATTCAACAGCTGAAGATCAAGCCTGTTTCAGTAAATCTATCAACACTTATCATTCTGTGCCACATACGAGCAACGAAGTAATGTTGGCCACAGCTATTGTCAAAGTCATCGGTCCATCAGGGGAAGTTGTTTCGCTTCGAGCATTATTAGACTCTGGTTCTGAAGCCTCATTTATTAACGAGTCAGCTTTTCAATTAGGTACTGCGTTTGAGATACAAACCAACATTTGTAGAGGTGTCTGGGCTAGGTATGGTCAATAACGGCACATGTAATAAAATTGTTGACGTTATGATTAGGTCCCATCATTCAGATTTTGGAGTTAATATACAAGCTCTGGTCTATAAGTCGTTATCTGGGCATATCCCGGCCCGTACTTTTCCAGCTGATGAGTGGAGACACCTCGATGGCTTGAGCTTAGCCGACCCATTCTTTTTTGAGCCAGCCAAGGTTGATTTGTTGTTAGGTAGTGACATATTACCTGATATACTTTTGCCAGAATTGGTAAGGCCAAAACAGGTTAACTTACCTTTAGCCCAAAATACGAAATTTGGTTGGATTATCTTTGGACGCGCGTCATTTACGTCACCTCCGGTAAGAAGTTTTCACGAGGTATGTAATATGGACGTTGACATGAGTCAATTCTGGGAGTTGGAAGAGGCACCGTTTCAAAATCTCGAAACTCCTGAAAACTCTGCATGTGAAGAACATTTATTGAATAACGTGAAGCGTACACCAGATGGTCGTTGTGAAGTCGCTCTTCCTTTCAAAGGCAACGTTTATCCTGTCCTAGGTCGTTCAAAAGAAGGTGCTCTTCAGCGTTTTAAACAACTTGAAGGACGTTTAGCAAAAAATACTGAACTTCGAAGACAATACGCTGTATGCATGGATGAATACCTGCAGATGGGTCATATGAGTGAGGTTTCTGATCATATGTTGGAAGATACACCCCATTGCTTCTTACCGCACCATGCAGTTATTAAAGAGAGCAGTACATCTACTAAGTTGAGGGTAGTTTTCGATGCGTCGTTCAAAACTTCGGATGGGTCGTCACTCAACGATAGGCTTATGACTGGACCAGCACTACAAAATAATATCGTCAACGTAATTCTCAGGTGGAGGCTGTATAGGTACACTTTCACAGCCGACATAGAAAAGATGTACCGCCAAATTTGGGTCAGTGAGAATGATTCATACTATCAATTGATATTGTGGCGAAGAGATCCATCTGAGCCTATCAAAATATACCGCCTTAAAACAGTGACTTTCGGCACAGCGTCTGCTCCATATTTGGCCATCAGAACTCTCAACTGGTTAGCAGAGAAAGCACGATCCGAATTTCCACGCGCAACAACGATGATCCAAGAAGAGATGTATGTGGATGATCTCATTTCTGGAGCAGATAGCATCGAAGAAGCTGAAAGAAAGATAAGAGAAGTTACACGAACACTGGGAGCAGCCGGGTTGAATCTACGCAAGTGGGCATCCAACACTGATAGTCTTTTGAAGGAAATACCACTAGAAGAACGGGAGACAACTTTTGCATTCCCATCAGATACCTCAGGACAACTCAAGATGCTAGGAATTCACTGGAACCCAAATTTAGACAGCTTTCTTTACAGCTACACTCCACCTAGTCATGCACATAAAACCAAACGATCTATATTATCCACCATAGCAAGACTTTTCGATCCAATGGGGTGGATCTCTCCATGCGTCATCAAAGCTAAATGTTTTCTGCAGTTACTGTGGGCAAAAAAGTTATCCTGGGATGAGCCAGTTGATGAAGAAATTGGACGAAGCTGGAACACCTTCTTCCAAGATTTGGAAGCCATAAATAGAATCCGCGTGCCTCGATGGGTTCAGTCAAGAGAGAATTTAAAGAATGTGGAGATACACGGCTTTTCAGATGCCTCAGAGAAGGCCTTTGGTGCTGCAGTCTATATCCGAGTACCAGGTGAAGGAGATTCCGTTCACATGAACCTCTTGCTGTCTAAAACTCGCGTCGCCCCACTGAGACCTGTAAGCATACCACGATTGGAACTATGCGGAGCAGTCATGCTAGCCAGACTCTTAAAACACTCCACAAATATTCTCAACTTAACCAAACCAAAGTTGTATGCTTTGACCGATTCTACAATCACGTTATGCTGGATTCGTTCGCCACCATCACGATTGGAAACTTTCGTCGGGAATCGAGTTGGAGAAATACAAAGGCTTACTAATTCATCTATTTGGAATCATCTTCCCACAGAATTGAATCCCGCAGACCTAGCCTCCCGAGGTGTATTGCCTTCGGCATTAATACAGGAACGTTTATGGTGGAACGGCCCTCTCTTTTTAAACACTTCCTGGGAATTCACAATTCCAACCCAGCCGAAAAACCTCGTAACCGAAGAAGGTCAGAAACATCTGCGTTGTCTCCGAATAGAAGCCGAAGAAAATCAAATTTCTCTACTAATCAAGAAAATTTCATCGTTCCAAAAATTGGTAAGAATTTTCACGTATTGCAAGAGGTTCATCAATGTTTTTCGTCAAAATCATATTAGATTTTGCAGTTACGCACGAAATCTTCAAAAGAGCAGAATCACCAGAGCTTTAACCCCAGAGGAACTTGATCACTCCACAACGGCGCTTGTTTGGCTCGCACAACAGCAAATGTTTCCAGATGGCATAACAAAAACAAGAGGTATGAGATCCTTGAATCCATTCGTAGACGGGCATGGTGTCTTGCAAGTCGGTGGAAGACTTATACGGTATTCACACCAAGCCGAAAACACGGTTTTCGCCAAAACATCGGTTTTCGATGAAAACCTAATCGAAAACACAAGTTTTCGCATACATTTTTTGTAGCTTCAGGTTTTCGTAAACTACAAGTTTTATATAAAACCGGTCGAAAACTTGTGGAAACTCATAGATGAACTAAATCAAACACACCTATGGAATGTTCAGCGCCCAAAAATCGACAAGAAAGAAATTGACGGAATGCTTTCAAAAGAAATTAAAAACAGCTGACTGTCATATTATTTAAGTTTTTAATTTGTTTTGTTGATAAACTTTTTGTGGTAAGTAATTTCTTTCTTCTGATTCTCATGTATGAGTTTTCAGATAAGAAAAAGAAGTTTAACAAAATATTCATGTTTTCTTCAATTTTCTTTTTATGTATATAAATTAGTTTAATTTGTTTGGCATTCATTTATTTTTGCAAATATGTGAACACAAATAACTTTTTAATTTTTCAATACAAAATTTGACAGTAGTGTTGTCAAAAAATTGAAATGTCAAACGAAAACATGTAATATGCAGTGTGAACGCATTTCGTGTTTTCGAAAACTTTTAGCTGAAAACCGCATTTTGAGTTTGGTGTGAATAGGCTATTAGCCAAGCAAACATTCCGTATAACCAACAACATCCTTATATTTTAGAGCCGAATCACAAGCTTACACAACTGATCGTACATGATGCACATATCAAAACCCTACACGGAGGGATCCAACTTATGATGGCTCATCTAAGAAACAACTTCTGGATTTTCAAACTTAAAAGCGTGGTTAAAAAGTATATACATAGCTGCAGTACATGCTACAGATTTCGAGCTCAAAAAACCCAACAACTTATGGGAGAATTACCCGCCCCTCGAGTATCGATCTCAAAACCCTTTACTCATACTGGCATCGATTATGCCGGTCCCATCAATATAAGATCCTGGAAGGGGCGAGGAGCTAAGTGCTACAAAGGGTACTTGGCTATTTTTGTTTGTTTGGCCACCAAAGCCCTTCATCTTGAAGCAGTCAGCGACTTAACCACACAGGCTTTTTTAGCTGCCTTTCGGAGATTTGCTGCACGGCGAGGCGTCTGCGCTCAAATCTATAGCGATTGTGGCACGAATTTTGTTGGTGCCGACTATGAGCTGCGTCGTCTACTAAAAGGTGGTATTCAGGACTACAATGAAATTGCCAACGTCTTAGCAACCGAAGGAACGAAATGGAACTTCATTCCCCCTGCTTCCCCTCACTTTGGAGGATTGTGGGAAGCGGGAGTGAAGAGTGTCAAGTTCCACCTAAAACGTATTGTAGGAAACGGGACACTCACCTACGAGGAGCTCACCACACTTTTGACACAAGTCGAAGCGTGTCTCAATTCGAGACCCCTCTGTCCCCTCACAGAAGATCCTGCAGACTTTCAAGCGTTGACACCTGCACATTTTCTCATCGGTCAAAACATATTTACAGTTCCTGAACCAGACCTGATTCTAAGAAAGCAAAGGTTAGTAGAAAGATGGAAGACTATTCAAGTTCATTTACAGACATTTTGGAACCAGTGGCAGACGGAGTACCTAAGTCGCCTGCAACACCGTCCAAAATGGTTAAAACTACAACCACAGCTCAAGAAAGACGATTTGGTGCTCATCAGGGACGAACGACTTCCTCCTACGCGGTGGAGCTTAGGCCGCATAGTCGCAACATATCCTGGAGCTGACAATATAACAAGAGTAGTACAGGTCAGAACACCCCAAGGTGAATTTCGTAGACCTATCACAAAATTATGCCCGCTTCCATGTAACGATCCTTATCAATCAAACTGAACACATTTGATGAAACCATAAAATATTTGCTTCTCTCAATAGCACATAATTCAATAAAGCATAAAAAAAAAAAAAATTACTAAAACAACACTATAACACAACACAACACAACACAAATCATTTAAATCAAAAAAAAAAAACAAAAAAAAACAAAAAAAAATGGTCAAAACAAGCAACTAGAAAGATAACAATACGGCGACGCAAATGAATATTGATGCAGAAATATTGATGACCTTCACTCATCGGTGGGGGGAGAATGTTTACGATTCTACAAATTTAAACTGCCGAACACTTCCACCCACAACACATCTCATCATCTGCTGAACGCACCCACTCAAAAATATAACCAATCAAGGAAATTTATTATACCAGTCAAAACGTCAAATTATGTATCAAATAATCATTGTATAGTCTTTAATAAAAAACGGAATTATTCATTTTTATAACGTCACTCTGAGCAGTTCTTATTTCTCCCGTTGTATTAACATAATCTTTTCTCTAAAAAAAAGGGAACCGCAATAACTGCGCTTAATTCTACAGTTTCAATTCCCGAACAGGCCGTAAGGATAAAACATTATTCATCACCATGACTGACAACATATCCCATCGAAAGACTGTTACACAAGAACATATATCACTTATTTCGGAACCAGATTCAGAGTATTTCGGACATCTTTCAATTGATTCGGGGAAAGTAGTAGGTATGGAAAAAAGTGTACTTAGTTGATTTTTTGGAAAAACATTTTGAACGTCTTTGGTAGCAATTGTGTGTGATGGCACTGTTGTAAATACAGGACATAAGAGCAGCGTTTTGTTAGAAAAAAATTTCGATGATCCTTTACAATGCCTTGAATGTTTGTGACATGCAAATGAACTACCGTTTCGTTCTCTGTTTGCCCCCGATGGAACCACAACCGCCCCAACTAGTTTTTCGGGGTGCATTGAAAAAATGCTTGAAACGTGCCTAAATTTCAAAGTGGTTAATTTTGAAGCAGTATACTCAAAACTTCCGGATGTGAATGCGGTGCGGGTTCTTTGAGCACAGATCAAAAATATTTGCATTAAATGTGCTCAACAATTTCTAGAGGTTCAATTTTGCCCACTTTAGCTATCAAGCATCCAGGAAAGCTGGCACATTCCCGATGGCTAGCTTGTGCAAACCAAATTCTGTGGTTATATGTTGGCACACAAAATCCTTCGGACAACCTCAAAGAACATGTCGTATTAATCGTGTTAGTCTATACGCACCAACCTGGTTTGACATAAGAACAAAGCCATCATGATTCATGAAATATGCTCCAATTCACATTTTCAACATGATTAAAATATCAATGTACTTGTAGGAAATAGAAATTAAAATAGAATAGATCTAATCAATTATTAGGGAATTGGCAACGCGGTCAATTTCGAAGATGATGATGCATACTGTGGATGGTGGGATCAATATGGACAAGACGTTGCTACTCATAGAGGGGTGAGGTCTTATCCAAATAAACACATTACATATATACAAATAATAAATGGTGTGATGTCCAGCTTAGGATAAGCTTAAGCGTAGCACATAACGAGATGATACTGTTAAATCGGACGATGTACAGTCCACCGATGACAACCAGTGGATGGCACTTTTCTTCAGCTAGTCAGTGAATTTTCGGCGGTGGCACAGCACGTTGGTGCAAATTCAGGCACAGATAGTTCTGAGAAGACTTCCAAAAAAAAACAAGTCTATTTTGATTTGTAAAAGACCCAAGTTTTCTTAAATATAAAAAACGTGTTGGTATTCAAAATTAACATTATTTTATGCAAGCTCTGGTGCAGAGCAGAAATTAAAGTTACGAACAGTGATTTCCATCGCCCAGATAAATTCGTAAATCTGTTCAATCTATTCAAAAATAAACATTATTTTATGCAAGCTCTCAGATAAATTCGCAAATCTGTTGGCAAAGATTGACGAATTTTAATCAAGAGTTTCCCTAACTCCATATAAGCCATTATCTGATCCTTTTTACGTGAATCCGAAATTGGGAAAAGCATAGAAAAGGTGGATCCATAAAAAAAAATTAAAAAAACCGTCATCGACTTGCTCTATTTGAGCAACATCAAAATCAGCCACCCTTCATCTGGACCCAATGATCATCATCACCGCAGCAGCATCATCATCAATATCGCATCATCATCATCAATATCGCATCATCATCATCATTTCAAGAGCAGCATTATTTTAGAAAAAAAAAAACAGTAATAATTGTAAAACCAGAAAAAAAAGGAAAACAAAAAAAAAGTAAAATTGAGATTTTGAATGAATCAATGATCTCTCCCTCTCAAATTTTTTAAATACTGTATACTGTAAAGTTCTGCCAGGTATGTAAATTAGAGGAGTATAATTGTATCAAAAAAAAAAAAGAAAAAAAAAATTAATTCAGTGTAAGTTAAGTTAATTAATGTGGAAATGAGTTGAAGAAATTTATAAAAGAAAAGAAAAAAAAAAAAAGGAAATTATTAATCCATGTAAAGCCCCATACACAGGCAGTTGCGCCATTTGCTAAAAAGAATTTAAAAAAAAAAAGTGTAAGAAAAAAAAATTTTACAGAAACAAACCTCATCCAGCGGATCGGAGTGTTGAGCTCACCACCCATCACCGTTGGACATTTTCTTGGATATTTAACTATATGTATATCGGTAAGTGACAATGATCACAATTATATTATCTAGAAATATCTGTGTGTCAGGCTGATAGGCACAAAAAAAAAAATAAACAAAAAACCTATATTTTTTTTATATGTATTTAGGTACTTTAAGAGTATGTTGAGAAAAAAAAAATCAAGAAAAAAAATTGATAAATATAAAGCAAAACCTCTATTTTTTTATACTTAGGTACTTTAAGAGTAAATTAAGAAAAAAATATTGATAAATATTACGAAACTAAATTGAGTTAACCGAAACCTTTGTTAAGAGAAAAATATAAAAAAAAAACAAAAAGAGAAGGAAGAAATTTGTGTTTGTAAGCTAATTAAAATAAATCGCAAGCACTAAAGAGAGTTTGTATTATGCTGAATTAAGTTTCCAAAAGAAAGAAGAAAAAAATATTAGTACAAGTTAGAACAAAAGATAAAGAGAAAGAGTAAAGAATATGAATTATTACTTTTACTATTGATTACATGTGAAATGATGATAAATTGGAACAAAAAAAAAAAAATAAGGAAAGAGAAGAAAGCATAAATTGATTTCTAATCACTCATGAATTTACACTCAAACATTTAAAGAGAGATTTTTCATGTAACTCGATTTAAATATTGTACTAAATCTTAGCTGGAAATGTAAATGTTAAGCAGAGAAATCAAAGTTGTTTTTAGTCATATTATTATTTTGATTGAGAGAGGAGAGCATCATTCAATAGAATAGAATAGAATAATATTTAACGTTTGCTCTAGCTATTTTCATTTTTATGTTTTCATTGAAACAAGAAGTTTATGCAATTGTATTGCTCTTAGCCTAGAATATCCTTTTTGTAAAAAAGAATAAGTCAAGTTGAATGAAATTTACATGCGTATCATTATTGATCCAGAAGATTTGAAGATTTTCCTTTCTAACAAATTAGAAATTGTTGCAAATGAGACATTCTCAAGCGAGTATGATGGCTAGTATTTAATAAGGTAATGGAGGGATGTGGCTGATTTTAGTATCGACATGAGCATGATATAGGAGGGTTGATTCGTGAACTTCAGGGGTTGTCACAGAAATTAGATAGTGACAGCCAAGGTGGTACTTCCTAGTGCAAGGGTGGGTAGAATGGGTGGGTTGACAACATCTGGCCTCCCGAGTTCACATGATTGTGCTAACGTTTTGTGATTATTTGTGTAAAGTGGCGATTCGCGCCTCATTAACAATACTTAATTGACGAATAAAATCTCAGTCAGGCATGGTTTTTACGTAACCAAGTTCCGCGGCATAGTAGAAAGAACCCTCTCATCCGACGAGCTAGGACGAGCGTGCAGCTAGCATGCCCGGGGCACCGGTCCTTCTTGCTGCCTGGACTGGCCGCAGGAAACCTGTGGCCTGGGGTCATAGAGGTGGCATGGAGAAGGAAGAGAGAGAAGACAGGTATTTATTGATGGTTGGGGTTTTCATGGACCTAAGCTTCTCTCATGGGTAGATACGTTACATACTTGCGGGATGACCTTAAGGATATCGTTACTAGAACTATCCAAAGAAATTCATTCTTCATGCACCCATAAAATTTGTTGGTAGCTATGTTGCAAGGCGATCATTCACACATTAGAGAGCTAGGTTAGGTTAAAGTGGCTGTTGGCCTGAAAGTCCAAGACATTTAGACCAAAAATTAGGTCCGTTGTGATACCACATGGATCAGTTGATAAACCTCCCTCGTTGAACGATTTTGAGCTTTGAATGAAGCGCAGGAGACAGGTGATTTCGCAGTTTACCAGCTGGAGCTTACGTCTTTGTGATAGGGCGGGACAGGTGCATAGAAGATGAGAGACTGTCTCCTCTTCCTCTTCGTCCCTTTCGTCCCTGCAACTCCTGCAAAAATCATTTGCAAGACCTCCAAGGTGAAGTGCATGTCTGCCTATTAAGCAGTGTCCAGTCAGGACACCTATAATATAGCTTATATGCAATCTATTCAGAGAGATCAATTGCTTAGAGCGTTTAGAACTAAGTTTAGGCCAAATTAATTTTGTCGCTAAACTGGTGGTGGTGTTATTCCATCAGGAATAATACCACCTCTCTATGGTTTCTTACTTAACTTAGGTCCTCAGACCTTTTACGTCCGTGGTGTTCTCCTTGCGGGGCCCAGGGCCTCCACTACTCCTACGTGCCATCGTGTTCGGTTTCTGGAGATGTACCTCAGCTCTCTCCAACTCTTCCCCAGTTGGGCTGATTCCTCTTCGACCGTTCTTCGCCAAGTACTTCTAGGTCGACCCACTCCTCTGCCTTGCTGCGTGAGAGGGTTCCAATGCATCGCTTGACCCGCAAAGCATTCGTGGCCTTTTCGAAGCGTATGTTCAATCCACTGCCACTTACGTTTTCGTATTACAGAGTCAATGGGTTCCAGACCTGTCCTCGAATAAATTTCATCATTGGAGATAAGGTTAGGATGTGTTACTTTCCAAGTGCTGCATCCATAAAGAAGCACGGATTTTACATTGGAGCGGAACAATCGTAGCTTTGTCTTTAAGCTTATAGAGTTATTCCTCTATATTTTGAACAGCATTCCGAACGCAGCCTTTGCTTTCCCGATTCGGCTGGTTATATCTTGTTCGGTCCCGCCATCAGTAGAGTCAATACTCTCAAGGCATTGAAAACTCTCTACCATCTCTACTGGTTGTCCAGAAATATCAATTTGAGTAGATGAGGAAGTTCCAAGGCTGATCCTCTTTGTTTTTGCGTATTGATCTTAAGCCCGACGGTTTCAGCTTCTCTCTCCACCCTTGTTGTCATTTGATGGAGATCCATGATCCTATGAGAGAGTAAGTAAACGTCATCCGCGTAGTCCAGATGTTTAAGGTGTGATAGCAGATTCCGCAAAGTAAGCCAAATAAATTCTCTATTGACACTGTCAAACGCCTTTTTGAAATCGATGTACAACATATTATGAAGTGGTGAACGATATTTTACGCACTGTTCGATGATGATTCGCAAGTTGTTGATGTGGTCCAAACTGGAAGAACCAGTGCGGAAACTTGCTTGTTCGGCGTCAAGGGTGTCTTCTAGGTGTTCTTTTATTCGCTTTAGGGCAATTTTTTGCTATAACCTTCGCTACATTAGGCAG
The DNA here is from genome assembly GCA_958431115.1 of Syrphus vitripennis. NCBI lineage: Eukaryota > Metazoa > Arthropoda > Insecta > Diptera > Syrphidae > Syrphus > Syrphus vitripennis. The sequence continues at coordinate 34,758,867 of OY288109.1, read as the reverse complement.
CACGCAAATTTCTCTCCAGTTTTCGCTCTGAGTTACATAGGTCTCCTTTCCTTGGGAGCTCGACGATCATCCCCTTTTTCCACTCCTCAGGAAAATTTTCTGTTTCCCAGGTTCTTTCTATGAGTGGGTGCAGGAGCTCAGATGATGTTGTTGGCGCTGCTCGTAAGAGTTCTGCCGGAATGATGTCAATTCCAACCGCTATGTTGTTCTTCAGTGCTCTGATTGCGGTTAAGATTTCTTCTCTACTACACATTTGTTACTACGGACGGTTCATTGGGTGATAGGTCGACTGCACTGGTGAAAACGTGATTCAAAACCACAGAAAAGTTATCCTTTTGAGCTGATCCTCATCCGAAACTAGCAGTGATCCGTCTCTGTCCTTTACCAGGTGTTGTTTAGAGCTTAGGACACCTCTCGGCTCTTTGGTAATTCTGTAGACGGTCCTACTCTCATATCTGCACCTCTTCTGTTTCGAACATCTTGGAGACTGCTTCTAAATCGCCGACTGATCGCGAAGTGATCAATTTGGGTGGAAGTTGCTTGTCTGTCCGTCGACATCCGACTGATTTTGTGGCACGTCTTGTGCTCAAACATGGTTCCTCCTATAACGAGGTGGTTGGCGTTACAAAAATCGACAAAATGTTTGCCATTGTCGTTGCAGCTTCCAACACCATTCTTTCCCATGACATGCCTAAGCCCGTCATTGTCATTGCAAATCTTGGCATTCAAATCTCCCATTACCATTATGATGTCTTCACGTAGTGTACTTTCATAAGCAGCACTCAGCCAGTTATAAAAGGCCTCCTTCCCCTCGGCAGAAGAGAGCTCCGTTGGGTTGTAACACTGTATGATGGTGACGAGACGTACTCTAGTCCGGAACCTAGCTTTCATGATCCTGTCATCTAAGGGCTCCCAGGAAATTAAGCTCTTGATGTCCCTAAGATATCCATCTTATACCGCATGAACTCATTCTCTAGTTGGAGGAATCTGGCATTTTGAGGACCTTCACTTCCGTTGTCAAAAAGCGTCTTCACATTCCAGAAACCAATCGTTGTCCGGGTACAATAGCCAAAAGTCGTCAACGTGTTATTATTCCTTATCCGAGGCGTAGTGTCGGTTTCGTTAGCTGGAAATTATTTCAGTTTCGAAGAATTCTAACCTCCGAAACCTATCCTAGAAAGCTAGGCCTTTTGCACTTGTAATTTTTGCCTATTTACGTATTTTGGGATACGCAAATAGTTGCCCGGGGACCACCACGAGGAGGTAAAACAAGTACTTCACTGTGACTGATTGTTGCGCTACTGGCCCAGACCATGTTCTGCGCAGTCAATAGTTTCCTGATCAGGCACGATGCAGGTCGCCCAAATATAGTTTCTTGCTTTAGCATAAGTTTGCATGTAGCCAGAGGCATACCCAGACTAGCTTTGTGAACTAGTAGAGGTGAACTTGTTCCTTCTTTTGCAAATTCATCGGCTTTGCAATTTCCTGGAATGTCTCTATGGCCTAACACCCAGCAGAGGTAAATATTGAACTGTGTGGCCATCTCCGTAAGAGATGATCGACAGTTTAGGGCTGTTAGGGAGTTCGTAGAGACAGAGTCTACAGATTTTAACGCGACTGGGCTGTCTGAGAAAATACGTATATCTGTTGTTGATATAACGTTTTCTCTCAGCCAGGAGAACACTTCTTTAATAGCCAGGATTTCAGCTTGGAACACGCTACAATGATCAGGTAGACGAAATGAGAGACTCAGGTTTAGTCTATCAGAGTATACGCCTCCACCAACCCCATCATCCGTTTTTGATCCTTCGGTGAAGAAGTTGATAGGATCATCGTTCAGAAATGATGTATCCTCCCAAGTAGACCTGGAAGGGATAGTCACCTTGAAGCTATGTTGGTTGAATTGAGGATGGGGAATGATGTAGTCGATATTACTATTTATCGATCTGAACGAATTCAGAATAGCGGAGTGGCCAATCTCATTATTGATCCACTGTGAGGAGGCTTTAAGCCTTATGGCAGTGTTTGCAGCTATTTGTTTGCCGAAGATGTCCAGCGGTATTAGATGGAACAGAACATCAAGTGCGGCAAAGGGGAAAAGCGGAGTGCTCCACCCATACACAGGCAGGCTGTACGTTGGACTTTGATGAGTTTTTCACGATTTGTCGCTAAATCGAGCGCAGTCCACCAGACCGTTACTCCGTAAGTAAGGATCGGCCTTATAACCGAGATAAATAGCCAGTGTGTAATGAAGGGTTTTAATCCCCATTTATTACCAATGGCTTTCTTACAAGAAAACAGGGCTACTGTGGCCTTGTTTATTCTTTCTTGAATGTTAGGTTTCCAACTTAATTTCCTATCTAGAACAAGACCTAGATACTTTGCATGGTCTGAAAATTTAAGAGGTACACCGTTTATATGGGAAGGGTCAATATGTGGGATTTTGTATCTCCTGGTGAAGAGGACAAGTTCAGTTTTATGTGGGTTAACCCCCAGTCCACACCGATTTGCCCAGTTATTGAGCTTATTTAAAGCGTTTTGTAAGAGTTCTTTTAGCGTATTGGGATATTTTCCCGTCACTGCGATAGCAACATCGTCCGCATAGGCAAACACTTTGTATCCCTCTCTTTCTAGAGTGATTAGTAATTCATTTATTATTAAGTTCCAGAGCAGAGGTGATAGTACACCGCCTTGCCGCATACCTCTGCTGACACTCCTTTGTGCAGTAGAATCGCCAAGTTTTGAGTCGATGATCCTGCTTATCAGCATCTGATTTATCAACGTACTAATCGATTCATCTACCTTCGAGAATGTCAATACACGTGCAATTGCAGATGTGTCGACATTGTTAAATGCTCCTTCTATATCTAGGAAGGCAACTAGGGTGTACTCTTTATGATGGAGGGAGTGTTCGATTGAACGTACTATACAATGTATAGCCGTTTCAACCGATTTCCCTTTATTGTAAGCATGCTGAGCTCTTGAAATGAGGGACTTATCAATGTTTGTCCTCAAATGGATATCAATCAAACGTTCAAATGTCTTAAAAAGGAATGATGATAAGCTAATAGGTCTTAGATCTTTGGGGTTTACATGGCTGGATTTTCCAGCTTTTAGGATAAAAACAACTTTGACTTGTCTCCATGCCATAGGGATGTAGGATAGTTTGAGACATCTCCTGAAGATGTTTACTAGGAAGGGTATTAGTAAACTGGCATTTTCTTGCAGTTTCGCGGGTATTATTCCATCCGGACCTGCAGATTTGTATGGTTCAAAGCTGTTTATAGCCCACTTAATTTTTTCCTTAGTGACTAGACCTCGTGGAGGAGTTAGTGCATTGTCGCAAGTAATTGGTGCAATGCTATTGTTGATGTTGAAGCTACCAGGGAAATGAACGTCTTGTAGCAAGTTGAGCGATTCTTCGCATGAATTGGTCCAGAGGCCCGATGCATTTTTCAAACAGCTTGGCATCACTGGATTTTTGGAGAGGATTTTATGCAGTCTAGATGCTTCAGAGCAATTATCTACATTGCTACAGAAGTTTTTCCAAGACGATCGCTTGGTTTTCCTCAATTCTTTTTTATATGTCCTCAGTGATTCTTTGTAAGAATCCCAGTCAGACATATCTCTGGAAGCTTTTGCTCTGTTGAAGAGTTTTCTTTTCGAAGTGGATCTAGCCCGGAGTTCCACCAGTGTGGTTTCTTTTTACCCTTACTTGTATCAGAGCGCATGCAGTGTCTAGAGCTTTATTTAGGGCTAAGTTAAGATTATTGACTTTGTCGTCAAGATCTTCACTGCTATAGGAATTATTAAAGAGCTCAGGTCTGACTGAACTATTCAGTATTCTCTCATATTTCGGCCAGTTAGTTCTTTTTAAATTACGAAAGATCTGTTGGCTAGTTGGAACATTCATAAAGTTGAATTGGATGTATCTATGATCCGAGAAGGAGTGATCTTCAGATAACTTCCAGTTCAAGATGTTATTAATGATGGAGTCTGAGACAAGAGTTATATCTAAAACTTCTTGACGGTTTTTAGTAATAAAAGTTGGTTCATTGCCAACATTACTTATAAGTAGGTTAGTGCTAAGAATATAATCGAAAAGAGACTCACCTCTGTCGTTTATATCAGTGCTACCCCACACTGTATGATGGGCGTTAGCATCACTACCGATGATGAGGCCGATGTTAAGCCTTTTTGATTCAGCTACTAATTTCTCCAGGGTTTTGCCCGGGAGAGGGCCAAGGTGATCGTGGCCGAGATGCGCCGACGCCAGCCAGAACGTTCCTTTGGCTGTTTCCAGTCTTGCAGCGGTAATATCTCGATCGCTGAAATTAGGGAGTAAAAATACATTTAGACTACTTTTGACTAATATGCAAGATCTGGGTTCACCCTCACCTGATGCATATAGCAAGTAGTAATTAGGAGTCCTGATTCCTTGAGCAATGGATTTTACAATCCAAGGTTCTTGAATCAGGACGATATCTTCATCGCTGCTGGAGGGGCGTAGAAGAAGCGAGGCCGAAGCTTTTACGGAGTGTTGGAGATTAATCTGGAGTATTTGCAGCATTTTTACTACAGTACTCCCGACCAGTCTCCAACACTGTGATGTCGGAGTCTTCAATATCCGAAGATGAGTCTAGGAGAGCATCCTCGTCTCCGATAGTGCAGTCTTCGGCCTCCATTTCGGAAAAACCGTCGACGGTGAGAGCATCCGCTTCTGCCGAGGATGACTGGGATGCATCATCTTCCATCACAGGAAAGGTGATAGTTGCACCCGGCTCCTTGGCAGTCGCTTCAACTAGAGTAGGGTGGAGAGGGGAAGGGGTGGAGAGGGGGAGGGGATTGAGCTTCGGCCCCATCTTTTTTGTAGACCTTCAGGGTTATGGTTTCAAACCCACACCTAATCACGTCTTTCAGCTGCGCCAGAGGGGCAAGGGACTCCATATTGATGATAACAATAGCAATTCTATAGGGAGGGAAGGATTTGATAGCCGGATCACCTCCAGGACTTGATCCAGGCCTTCGAAAACAGCCGGAACCATGGCGCGAGCTCTTGGCCTGCAAGGAATGTCTTCCTTGGCGACAACCTCAAGCTTTGCACCAGGCAAGACCTCTGAGAGTCGGCTGACAGCCAGCGACAATAGATCACACGTTTGTGATGGGCGGTGGTCCCGGATTGTCGGACTTGATTCCCAGAAATCTGAGGGCCAGTGGACCTTTAATCAATGTCCAATTCTCGGCAGACATGGTGCCATCCACATCGCTCCTGTCGATGATCGCGACTACCAATTTGTCTTTCACCACATCACTGAAAGACATTTTAACCTTGTGAGAGTTAGGAGGAGTGCGGGTGTTTTGCACTTTGGGCGTTTGTGTATTGAGACAATACCCTCCATAGACCTTTGTCGCTTAGACGTAGAGTCCTCGCAGGTCTTATTGTTGGCTTTGGCTTTGGCTAAGAAGCTTTTAGCTATTTGTATTTTGGCGCAATGCTGAGAGTCTTCTCCAGCGCCTGGTTTTTCACCAAACGTCTGGAGAATCCTCTTAGCATTTCGCATGTCCCTGTAGAAGGTCTTAGAGGGTTTGAGCTTACGTTCGCCCCCTCCACGACCTTCTACAGGAATTGTATTTCCCTTGGTGGTAGAAGGGCCATGCTTCACAACCCCACTACCACCGGGATGAGTACTTGCAGCGGTAGGGCCATGCTTCACAACCCTACCGCCACTAAACCGCGGAGTTGAAGTCTTGATAGGTTTACTCTCTGTAGTAGTGGAAGGGCCATACTTCACAACCCCTTCACTACAAGAAGGAGGTAGCATAACTACCTGCTTATCCTTGATCTCACTGGCGACAACAGGGCTATGGGTGTCCATAGCCATATTGGCGTCAGTGGAAGAAGGGTAAACAGCAGACAGCTTTACAGCCGTACTGCTGGCCGATTCGGACTTTGTTTTTGTTTTTTTTTTTTTATTTTTGTTCATAATTTTGATCCCAAGAGTGGCGGAGAAGTAATGGTCCATCTGTACAGAGATCCGTATATACAGACAAGGCTAGTTAATCCGGAGATCGCCAGGTATCCGGATACTCCGTTAACGACTGAGCTAGTTTTTTAATTGGGCCCTCAGCCAGGCTGATCATCGGCACGGGTCGTGTAACACCTTAGATCCAGCCCAATTGGGAAGATATTGGTAGAGGAGAGAGAGGGTAGGGACAGTGCTTGCACCGTCCTGATGGAAAGGATTGATTATGAGGATTATGAGTTGTGCTTGCCCAGTTGGATGAGAGAGGAATCCATGGAGGGCAACGCTGAATGGTTTTTTCACCATTAACGTGGGATGGGTGGGAGAGGAGTTGGTAACAATAGTCGGCTATTCGCTTCCTATGTGGGATAGGCGAGGAATGCGGGACGGGTTGAGGGGAAACGTGAGCGACCTTTGGTTTCAGACTCATCTGGAGATATTTACTCGAGAATCATTTACCCTACTCAGCCTCCACAACTCGACAAGTTCGACGCTCAGGTAGAGGATTAGAGAGCTAGCTCTCCGAAGATTAATTAAGGCCAGTTAGATTAAATAGGAAATCAGATTCGTGAGTTTCAACTACCTAAACTACAAATTGATGCATCTAACTATTATGGCTTAAGGCACTGGTCGAAGGAAAAGCTAATCGAACCACAAATGACAGTGAAATACAGTAGTGCAGAAATATCAAACATAATTTCGTTAAAGGACAATTTTATGTTTTTGAAGAAGTACCCTTGCCACACTCAAGCAGTAGAAAGATGCCTTAAACTTGTTACCGAGGCTTCATTATCTGTTTGTGGACAAGAGGCAAAACGTGACTACATTAAGGCAACAGGGAAGGACCAACAACTTCTGGTACCAACAATTAAACTTATTTCAGGTTCAATTTAGTTTTATTGTATCTATTTATATGACATAATATTGAATAAACAACGCATGCATTTATTATACTTCAAAGCTCAAGTCTGGTGCGCCACCTGAGGATATTGACGTAGAAGACTGAGATTTGGAATTTATTCATATAAGACCACGGGTCAACTATTTATAATACAGGGGAAAAAAATATTGAAAAAAAAATCCATTCACTCTAATGTACATTGCTAATAAATTCCATTTACTTCTATATAACAGTCAATTTATTTATTCCTGCATCAGACTTCGCTATTTTAAAACATTTACGAGTAGGTACATATCAACATTTATTTTATGTATTCGAGTAGAATTCCAATTGAAATACCCATAGAATGTATGTATATCGAAGATTCTTTAACATATATTCAAATTTTATCAACAATGTATGACAGATGAAATTAAGAAAGATTTTTGTAGTTCACCACCTAATCATCTATCACAGAATATGCGTATCTTTTCTTTAAATAAATATAGCGAGAGAATATAAGGAAGTACTGAATAATTAATAAAATGAATTTTCGAAAGCAAAGCATATATGCATAACACATCTCGTCTGTAATTTATATTGAATTCTATGCACGCTCTTGTGCAACACAACAGGATGGTTGAAGGTATTTAGGTTGTTGGGATTGGTGTACTTGGCATTAACAAGGACATTTGAAATTCGAACTGATTTTTGGTCAATTCTATTCAATTAGTATAGGTATATAGATATTGTATCAATACTATATCAATAAACGCAATCCTCTTACAATAACGACCAACAACAAAACCGAATATAGTTTTGGAAAATTTATGATTATCCTTTGTTCGTTTGTTTTACATATTCACACAAACAACACCACCACCGCCCACCACATGAAGATACATTGCCCGCTCCAAAGACTATAAAATTTGTGGCCATTATAGTGTCATTGGATTGTCTTCGCAATTGCCACACCACAAATGCGGGTCCTTCTTCGTAATTCCCAATGGAATTGTTGAATGCATTAAACCGTGACAGTTGGTAAATTGCTTATGAATAAATCGATTGCTTCAAACAACTAACTATACGCAAGGATATTTAATAAACTCAAAGGATGTTGAGGCTAATAAAATAAATTCAATACAATATCTAAATGAAGATTGCTTTGCTGAATAAACAGAAATTTTGTTGATTGTATGCCATATGCTCACAAACAGAATTAGGTATGTTCGTTTCGTTTGCGAAGAATAAAATCCCAAGTGTTTAGGAATTTTAATTAAGAATTTCATTTATTCTAACATTATTTGCCACAAATGCCCTAAGTCATATCTTCTTATAAGTATATAATGCAACGAAGGTAACATTCAGGAATTGCGAATGCCATTCTTATTTCGTCTTTACGCAAAATACAATTTAACTATGTCAGTGTTGTTATATAATTGTTGTAATTTCACAACTCTTTCAGCAACAATTGAAAAGACCTTCAACTATCACTGCTGAGTATCGAGTAAGTCAAATGCCATTTGTAACTTTCTAAATAAAAATGAGTTAAAACAATATAAAATATTAAAAAAATAACTTCAACACCTCATCATAGATTTTTTTTTAAATGCTAACCATGATAGACGGACCCTGTCAGATGGAAATGAGCTACTATAAGGAAATTAAAACGTAGGGCCATAATATCACTTTCTGGCCTTTTGTTCAATTTCGTTAAGTCTTACTTTCGGGAGTGGAGCGCAAACTTCCACTACGTAAAACTGGCATTTGGTTAAGTTTTATTTTAGTTTTGTGCAATACGGCCAACTACTCCACTTGAGTGCTTGTTGGTTTTTTACATAAGCTATTTCTATTAGATAAGGTTAACCCTTAACCCAAAACTCCAGTCTTTAATTCTCTTTTTAGATCAAGTTGTTTCATAGCCGGTTGCACCAAACACTTGTAATTAACAGATTTAAGTCTTAAATGACGTTTCTTCCATACAAATACGTCATTTTAAAAGTCTGTTAAACATTGTGCAACCAAACATCAGTGCAGTGAAATATTAAAATTGGCAGCGTTCTACTGATCGGTCGAAATGGTATTTGAGATACCACTACCATTTACTCGAACGCGGGCTTTGAAACATAAAATTAGAAAAAAAACCTTAGATTTGTATATGATGCAAACGGATTTTTCAATTTTTTTTTTGTTTTTCAGTACATTTTTTATTTTAATATTCAAAGCCTTTAACAATTTGAAAAGTCAGAAATAGAAAATGTATTAAAAAAAGAAAAATCCAATTGATATAATCATTTCAGCAAACAGTTGTTGTGATTTCTAATACGCGCGAAAGTTTCACACAGCAAACCACATAAGCTCTTAAGCGGTACCTAGACTATCAATATTATTGTGCAATATTTGATATTGCACAATATTATTAAGAGTCTAGGGCTCATATTGAAGGGTTGTGCAATATATTGTACAAAATCAAAATCCTTTTGATATTTATTGTGTAACCAAATTTATTGTATAGTCTGTGGATGGGTTTGCACCACATTTTGTCATTTGTTTCGAATCGAGCATGATGTTGAAGCACAAATAAAGAATTGTCAAATGATTTATTGTGCGAAATATTGTTTAGTGTGGGGTACCAGTCAATAATATTGTTCAATATGTTGTTCAATAATATTGATAGTCTAGGGACCGCTTTAAGACTTATTAAAAGAAAAAATTAATGCAGATTACAAAGAAAATAATTGATACACCCTTCAAAATTAAACTAAGATTTTTTTTCACAAAATACGAAACTTCCAAATAACTGAAAAAGAATGTCTACTACTTTAAAGGTGTATTTGGAGATTGGTAGGTTAGCTGCAAGTTTTCCAAAAACATGTGCATGGAAAATGCAGCAAAGAAAATGATAAGATTAACACATCTCACATTAGGTTTGTTCGTTGAACTTTACCCAGGGTTGACCCAGGTTTTCTTGACAACCCCAAGAGTTGTCAAAAAAACTTGGGTTTTTCAATTCTCAAAAAACACTGAAGGGTTGTCAATTGTTTCTTTTACATTCAAACCAGAAATTTATACTCTGTGCTGTAATAGTTTAAATTGAAATTTGTACGGATTCACCCGTTGCACAGTCGACAAGATCAAATGTTTTCATTTCTACTTCTATTATTGTTGTATTAAATTTATTTTTTCGATTTATTTGTACTTAAATAATAAACAATACCTGCAACACGTAAATCCACAGCATAACAAATGGTTCAAACTCGTGTCACTTTGACAAGTTATTCTTTATCTCAACTCGCCACAGCAAAAAACCTATTTCTACTTCAGGGCGAGTTCAGGGCGACCCCAGGTCTCAAAAAACACAGAATTTCAATGTCAGGGTGAGTTCAGGTTTTTCAAAAAACGCTTTGGGGCGACCCCAGTGTGTCACAACTCACAAATGACAGAAAGAAAGTTCCCGAACAGTAATGGAACTTTAAGTCAAAGGGAAAGAAATATTTCGAAGCATACTTTGTACAACCAAACAAAACAATAGGTAGGTCCAGTTGCGCCAACCTTGGGTTAATGGTCGAGTTCAGCTCTTCTCAGTCAATTTCGAATGGTCTAAAACTCATCTTTTGCGTATTATTTAGGACGGTGGGAACTTGGTTGCTTTTCCAAAACACTAAAGAACAGGCTTCATGGTTAACTGGTTTCTACTGCATTCTTTTTAAAAGCATATTTGAGCTAAAATTACAAGGAATATCAGTGGATTGAGGAAGAAAGAATAGGTAAATGGAACTTGAAACTTGATACTTGAACACAGCGGTCAGTTCAATTCTTCTTCTTTTTAAAATTTTAAATTTAAACTTTTGAGTTTGAAAAATTATATTTCAAAAACTTCGATCACATATACATAGGTACTAAAACTTGGTTCAAGTTTTGGCTTTCAAGAAAAATAGTAAATTGTAGTTCTTTCCATTGTTGTTTGGTTTTTTTTTTTTTAAAAGAGTCGTTTGGGGTAAGAGCACGCACTTTTCACTTTAAGCTCAAATTGTGAAAAGGCTGTAAGAGATATCAACTTAATTTTTTTTGCATGTGATAAACCTATATTTTAACAAAAAAATGCAAACAGAAGTTTTTTTGATTTAATTATTTCATATGATTTTCTTACAAAACCAAATCAAGTCGAAGTGCGCATTCTTGCCCCGAAGTCAGGGTAAGATCGCGCAAAATTTTGGATACGAACGCGCATATATTTTTAATGGGAATTTGAACATTTTAAAGCAATCAAACCCATAAAAATTTACCGAAACCAATAGTATTATTCTTTTCTGGCAATAATTTTCGTCAGAACTTACACTTTTCAACAAAATCAAGGAAAACATTAAAGAAAAAACAAATCGGATTCTTATCCTCGGTAAGCTGCTTTTGGGTTACAATTTAATTTCAGTTTTTCTTTTGTAACCGCGACCATTTTCAAATATAGCTTCTTCCAAGTAACTTTGTTCTGCAAACGAGTTGAAATAAACGAAAACTTTAATACGGGGTAAGAATGCGCACTACACGCTCGTACCCACAAAAGGTCTGCGCGATCTTACCCACAAAGCTACTTTTTTTTCATTTCATTAAATTTAAAAGAAATGTATACAAAAACTATCAAAATTTTAGCTTAAATGATGCACAAATGTATACTATTCACAAATATATGCTACTAACGATATAAAATGTTGTCACTCTGGCGCCACACACTTATCCCCACCAACTTTTTTTTTTGTTTTGAAACGTTTTTTTTAACCCTCTTATCTCTTTAATGGGGCTGCGCTTACACTCAATTAATTATTAAGTCGATAAAATCTTATAAAGCACTGGTATCCTCATATTTATTTTTAATTTTTCATTTACACAATCACAGAAATTAACAGTGAGCGCTCTTCCCACTACGCGATCTTACCCCTAATGACTCTAATCATTTTTCGAAAACTACCCCTCACATGTGTACAGCTGTTATCGACCCTCTCCAATATGATTCTTTTCTTGTCTATTTCCAAGCTACACGCTCTAGCCTTATGTCTTATCTTATCCAAATCGTCCTCTATATCATCTCTGATCTCTTAACATTTCAATAGTCAAAATTCTTCAGATAAGTACCAAAAACATAAAAAAATACAGACATTTATAATTAAAGTAGTTTCGGTATAATAAAATGGGTTGGATTAAGTATTAAATATTGTATATTCCAAAGAACGAACTGTATTACAAGCATAGAAATCTCATTAAGAGACTACATCTATGGAATTGTATAAATCTAAAGCCAGTTTACATACCCTAAGTACATAAGCCACGGGGTAAGAAATGTCAACTAATTGAAAAAGCTTACTCCGCCACTCAAAAAAAGATTCTATTTGCTATTTATCTTCTTTGGAACATACATAGTTCTTGTTAAAATATTGAAATACTAAAATTAATGTTGGAAGAACATCTCATCTTGGATTTTGGGAAAATTCAAATAACTATATCATCTATTGAAAAAATACAACTTACGTTCATTATATTTTTTGAGTAACTACAAAAATTAAAAATATACCCCGTGATGGGATGGATTAAGAATATATCAGCATTGAATCTCGATGCGAGTTGGAGCGTTTGAACTATGACAGGTGAAGGTTTTGAGCTGGAAGAGATGAGGAAAACAAGGCGAATAGATCTTGTGCGTCCAAAAAAAATTCGAAACACTGGAAACAGGATTTGTTTCGCAAATATTAAGACAAAGCCAAATTAGATGTTCTACTATTTAGAAGAAAACTCCAAAAATGAGTATCACCCTTTTCAAATAATTGGTTATTTCGAAGACAAGTGACTGATTGGTGTTTCTAAAATTGGTGATGCAAGGAAATGTGTAGAATATTGTCCCCAAATTGGATGTAAACAATTGGAAATAAATGCGTTTTGGCTAGACTTCCACAACTTCATTTAGGATACGAAACTAGGAACCTTCCTGTTCCTGGTGAAGATATCTTTAACATATGCATGGTCTTATCGTGTCTTATCGTATAACAAATACCATTTTTATCAAACAACAAAAGTAAGTGGTTAAAGAAAAGGTTTGTTTATATTATTTGTCTATATTATGAATAATTACTCGTATCTTTATAAAAATATGGGTACACATGCGATTGAAGAGTGTGGAGTCAATCCAAAACAGATCGGCTTCTTAGACACTTCCATATTCCCCTTGGAGGAGCATTCACAATATCTCACATGGATTTGGTAGTTATAATATCTCACATAACTTCAGCGTTTCTGAAACTAAGCTTATTAAGCACAGACGGCTCAACTAATTGCTTACTTATAGCAATTGCTCCTGTGTGCTTAAAATCCACAAAAACCGAAACTGACTCACTGACATATCATTAAAATTATAAAGCAATTCCTGTCATTTTGCTCAACGGGAGGTCTTTTATTGCATCCAAAGGAAAAAATTAAAATTGAGCATTTTCAATTAAGAAGCGTGCGCGTCAAAATCTAAATGCTCTACAGTCTACAACTATCGAAAATTTAAACTGAAACCTCCTTTTATTTCAGTTACTTTTCTTTAGTACCCATTATATTTAAAGCTTAAATGCGCAAAAACATCAACCATTCTTTGTAACTGGTTTACACATACACAATAATTATGCAAACATAGTTATGTACAGTACATCAGTACATATGTATGTATAGTACACACATGTGGATGTAATAAAATTTTGTGAATATTTATGGATACGAGATTTGAAAAAAATTGACTTCATTTGAATTTTTAGTAGTAGCCATTATTATTAAATTATACAAAGTCATATTCGATAGCAATTTTATTTTGTTTGCCATATTTTTTTTTTGTTTCAATATGATAATATATTTGCTTCGCACATTTTCATAGAGGGTATTGTATGGATTGTAAAAATAATTAGTACATGCAGATTGAACATCCCCCAGGGACAATTATACATATGTATAGTGTGTGTGCTCAATGGTGTTTTTGTGAATTTTGTAAACGAAATTAACCTGTTTTGTATTGAAAGGTTGATAGGTAGCTGAAAAGCTAGTTAAAGCTTTTAATAATTGACCATGTTTTATGAATAGCTAATAATTGAATCTGATATGTATTTTAAAATTAATTTCGGCGTCTGTTTTATATCGATAACCAAGAAACTTAGAAGTATATTTAATTTTATTATTAAAATTAAAAACATTGTAGTTGATATTGGATAAACATTGATACAGAAAAAATGTTTAGAATGTGTATTATCTATGTTCCATCAGGTCATGTCAAAATTTTCTAACAGTACCAACAATAAATTTCATACCACTAGGTTTCTGTGCTTAGTTCCCAAAACTTCGTTTGTTAGAAGTAAATAATTTTTTATTGAAAAAAATTAATTTAATTGTGTTTCATTTTGTAGTATAAACTTTTTCGCTAGCACGTTTTAGTTTTCAATATATCTACCTATTCACAAGAACCTACAAAAGGGGAACTTCAAACCCAATACAAAAGCACTTTTTCTTACATTTATTGTATGATTTTAAGTATTTTTTGACTGAACTATAAATACTTTTAAAAAATAAACAAAAATGTATAGGCATAAAAATGCGTTTATTAATTTTAGTTGACGGAAAAAATGTCAGTATTTCTTTGTGAACCTGAGAGGCTATGTTCTCCACGCAGAAATCGTGACTTGAACCAAAAAGAATGTCTGCATTGGAAAATGTTATGTAAGTATATATGTAAATATGTAAAATAAATCAATACTGTTGACCCTACGAAAAGTTTTTTTTTAATTTTATGTTCCCATTTTAATAAGCTACAATTTTTGTTAAAACAATGTCCCTCCTAAGGTTGATAGATTTAGAGAAATAAAAAAAAACTCCTCAGCCCCCTTTTTCACATCTCACACCAAAACTTATTTCTATAAAATTAAAAATGGATTTTAGGAAATGAAAAACTTTCACATATTATGTAACTTCAGCTTCGTCGGATTTACAAGCGTTACAGAACCCAAATCACTTCTAGCTCAAAGCTAACCTTACTAAATGAGCAAAAGGGGTTTGCTTAAAACCTCCCCCGGCCAACTCAGAGAGGAAAAACGTCATTTTTTTTTCTTTTACCAATGAAGCCTTGATACAAATATTGCGTGACAACAATAAAGAACTCTGTCGAGAGCTTCCTTCAAAGGGCGATTTTCAAGCGCTTGAAGCGGAGTAAGCCGGCTTAAAATTGAAATACGACAGCATATCTACCAAAGTTGTGGAATTGGAAAGGCGAAACAACTTCTTGAAAGATCAGATAGACATCAGGTTATTTCAAAAAAACATGGAGTCAAATGTCGTAGTGCACCTGCCCGCAGAAGCAAATGCGGATATTAATGAAAACGCAAAGTCGGTTTGCGCTGACCTTCTTGGCACAGCCGCTGGATCTGAAATTGAGTCTGCGCATCCGATAACTACTAGAGACACACGAACTGCAATGATTATTATATCGTCAAAATGAAAACACGTAGTGCTGCGTGGATTTCAAGCAGCTCTGTTTTGTTAAAAGGAAGCAATATGAACAGCAGATCTTAGAGCATTGAAACACCACAAGGTCCTCGGCAGAATTCTGGAAGGCTGCCAAAACTATTAATAGTGGAATCAATAGGATTGGATTATCTATGCAAGCGTCTGAGCTTCAAAACTACTTTGAAAGTTTGCTGAATACTCCGCAATTTTCACCGCTTCCCCGTTATGCAACCCCTGTTTTTATGGATGAATTATTCGATTCGGCATTTACATCTTTTAAAGTGATGAGTGTTATTGAAAAGGCTAAAGCACGTTGTTGAGCACCGCCTATAAGATACTCTCCTCTATCCTACAAGAACGGATAGCCAAATACGCTAAAACCATAATCGGCCAATATGAATGTGATTTCATTCCAGGCAAATCAACAACTGATCAGATCTTTACCCTTAGGCAGGCGATGGAAAAATGTCTAGAATTTAACATCCCAACATACCATCTGTTTATAGACTTTAAGGCCGCCTATGATAGCATAGCCAGGGTAGAACTTTACAAAGCCATGAGAGAATTTGGCATCCCAAATAAATTAACACGACTTTGTAGGTTGACCATGACCAACGTAACAAGCCAAGTAAAAATAGCCGGATTGCTATCCAGACCAATCAACATCTTTAATGGACTCCGACAAGGGGATGGTTTGGCCTGCCTCCTCTTCAACCTGGCGTTGGAGAAAGCAATCCGTGACTCTGGCACGGCAACAAGAGGGACCATCGTCAACAGGTCCAGTCAGATACTAGCTTACGCAGACGACATTGACATCATCGGAAGAACCCGAACAAGCTGTACACGATTCCTTCATACAGATCAAGCAGGCGGCACAAAATCTGGGGCTGCACATTAGTGAAGGTAAAACAAAGTACATGGTGGCGTCGAATGCGAGAAGAACAGTTGGTCAAACAATCAAGCTAGCGGAGCACGAATTTGAAGTGGTGCAATCCTTTAAATACCTTGGGTCAATAGTAGCAGCCGATAATAATATAGACGAAGAAATACGCGGGCGGCTGCTCAATTCCAACAGAGGTACTACAGTCTGTCAAAGCTCTTCAAATCCAGAAATCTCACCATAACTTCAAAAATGCTGCTGTACAGGACCATGGTCCTGCCAGTACTCACGTATGGATCCGAGACTTGGGTGCTTAGCAAAAGACACTCCGACCTCTTAGCCGCTTTCGAGAGAAAAGTCTTAAGGAGAATTGTTGGCCCCATATGTGAGGAAGGACGATTCCGGAGACGGTACAATCATGAATTGTACGCAATCTACCTTGAAGCAGACATAGTGACAAAAATTAGGCTCGGTAGACTCCGGTGGGCAGGGCACCTAGCTCGCATGAGTGAAGAGGAACCTGCTTGGAAAGTCCATTGTGTTACATTCTATGGTAGACGGCAGCGTGGTAGACCATGCTTGCGCTGGAGAGATGGCGTAGACCAGGACGCCCGAAGCCTTGGGGTGCGCAACTGGATGGCGTCGGCTCAAGACCGGTATAGGTGGAGAGACTTGTTGAAGGAGGCCAGGACCGGACCCCGGTTGTCGAGCCGATGATGATGATGATGAAAGCAGGAAAAGCTCCAGGAGACGACCAAATACCGGTGGAATTCTATAAAAACTGACTGAATTTTTAACTGCATTGACCGAGGAATTTAAAAGGATATTTGAGACAGCAACTGTTTCAGATAGCTTTAAAAGTGCAATAATATATCCACTTCATACAAAAGGTGATTACAACAATCCAGAGAACTATCGGGGTATTTCTTTCTTGAACTGATCAGTTAAGTAATTTAGTACCTTGGTTTTTAATAGATTGACCCAGTGGGTTGAAAGGAGAGGAATACTTAATAACTTTCAAACTGGTTTTAGGAAAGACCACTCAACTTTAGATCAGATATTCACCCTAGTTAATGTTGCGGATAGTTACAAAAGTAAAGGCAAGAAGCTTTATGCTTTTTTCGTAGATTTTCGAGATGCCCGATTTTAAGAGAATTGAAATAGTATACTTAAAATTGTTAGCTTAAATATAATGTCAATCTGGTAGACGGCCTTTGGCCCTGGTTTTTTTGTAAAAACTTCCGAATCATGAATTAAATTGACCATCATTTTTATTAATTGATCAAAACGAAAGAAATGTTTATAACAAGATCTCGTAATAGAAGTGTAGGCAACCGGAATTTTTATTCCAAAATAAAAAAATTCCAAATCTCGTTTATTTGATGAAATAGTGGCGAATCTTGTTAAGTAACCAAAAATAGAACTCAATGAAATAGAATACCTGATGAATTAGGAATTTACATGATAGTACTTAGCAATTTTTTAACTTATTAACACGTTACGCGATTTATCTTTTTCCGCGTACCGAATTGGTTTTTAAAAAAATACACTTCACTAATATAATTTGGTAATTATTGTTTTATTCTCATAACCCGTCTTGTTCGTACAATGGATTTAATTCAACTCAACAAGAAACTTTTCAAGATTCATTCAGATGCATTTATTAATATATTAGGTCAGCAAAAATGACCAAACATTAAAGTGATATTCAAATTACAGTCTGCTCCGTGAAGGAATGTGCAAACCATAATTTATGATATGGGAATAGAAGTTTTCTCATACAATGAATTAAAGGTATCCGCTAACCGGATATCTAATAATGATTGGGAGGAATGTGTCTTATACGTAACTTCTCCCCCCTTTAATTTAAAATTCTCCTGAATTTGATTATTAATTTTAACTTTAATTTTCTTTTGAAAAATAAAACCAAAAATAATTAAAACAATTAACAAAATAATTAACGTGAAGTTAATTCCATAAGATATATTCTTATGATACTGTAATTCTTCAATTTTTTAAATGTTATTTTCGTTTTCAAATATTATGTCTTCTAAAGTTATTTTGCTACTAAAATTGGTAAAACTTTTATTCATTGGATAGTAGAATCGATCTTGAAAAATTTCTTTTACATTTGTCCAGTAATGGTCTAAAATTCTTAGTTCACAATTATTAAAATTAATTAACAGATTTCCTGTTACATTTAAATTTCTGTCATCACAATTTTGTATTATATTCATATTTTTAGCATTTTTTATAACTATGGTTTCATCATCAATAGTTAAAATATCAGTTTGATTATTTTTTATGAGTTTACAATTTTCTGGAATGCACAATGTTTACTTATTTGTAGTTCATTTAAATATTTATTTTCTTCATATTTATATGTTACATTATTATATTTAAATATGATTTCTTTTGGGCTATCAATTTCTTCTTTATTTAAATTTGGAATTGGTAAAATAATTTTAAGTTGAATTTGTTCAAAATCTTTGGGAATTTTTATAGCAAATAACAATAAATTTTCTTTAAATTTAATTACACCCATTTTAATATTTTTCATTTTATTTAAATCAATTTCATATTTTTGTATTTCAATATCAGTTAACATATTTGGATTTATATGCCCATATCTAGCCGAAGCTATATTACTTTGAATATGATCAATTTTTTCTTTTACCATTTGAAGTTTAAAGTACTGGTCATAAAATAAATTTCTCTTAATTACATTGCTTGTTATACTATTTAGTTGTCCTAATATGACTTCTCTATCTTTTTCTAAAACTGTTTTTAATTGCTGAAAAGTTCTATTAAAATGATCGTTTATAACTACCTGTTGATTAATATTACCTATAGCATTATGATAATTTATTTCTATATCAGTAAAATGTTTTTCTATATTAATTCTGTCCTCTTCGTCCATGGTTCCAAACAACCATTTAGATGCACTGCCTACAATATTAGCCAGTCCTCTTTTATGTCTTTTGTCTTTTGGTAATAAAGTTTGTACTCTGTTTTTTAAATGTTTTAGTTCAGTTCGTATAAGTTCCATGTGTTCTATGTCCAATCCTTGTATATTTGTTGAAATGTTGTCTAAAATGTTTAAGATTTCCTGTGGGCTCACTACGTGAACAATGATGTCTGTTTTTGTAATTATGTCTGCATTGTTTATTTTTATTTCAGTAAAACCGTTTTGTTCCTTTATGTCGTTGATTGTAAGTCTTCCTTCAACTAGTGTTAGCACCAGGGATAGGAATATTGTCATGAAGAGCTGAAAATTTAGGTTGTCTTTTTATATTGGTAACATGTATATTAGAAAGTTTACTCTTCCTAAATTTAGGCTGATGCTTATGCCTAACTGCCTTATAATTTTTTATAAATCCTGTGGATCTTGTTTCGTTATAATTTATTCTTCTTTTATTTGCCTTTTTAATGCTATTTTTCTTTACCATCTGTAAATTATTTCTAATTTTATAAAATTCTACTTTATGAAATTGTACATCAGAAGGACTCGTTTTAATAGTTGAATGAATTCTCTCATTATAATTTCTAATTGCTTTTTGAACTAGTCTTTTAACTGATACGTTTACTGTATTTAATTTTAAAATTCTACACTTCTCTAACAAAGTACTATGAAACCTTTCCACGTCTGAATTTCCTGTGTGGGAATTCGGTTTAGTAAAATGGATGTTTATACTTTCATTTTGGAGAAATTCTTTTATATGAATTGAATTGAATTCATTATCTGCAACTATTTTGCGTGGCTTTCCTGCCTTAGCAAAATGACTTTCAAGTTCTTCAACCAAAGTCAAATGGTTTCTATCATTTAAATAGTATGCAAAACCAAATTTTGAAAACTTATCAATTATTGTTAAAAAACTACATTTTAAAATTACGAATGTATCAATGTGAATACATTCATTTAGTTGCGATGGTGTTTCTGCCAAATTAAGTTTTGGTTTAATTGGTCTGCGATCATATTTCACCTGTTGGCAAACTTCACATTGATTAATTACAATCTGAATTAATTCTAGTAAATTGGGATAGTATATTTTGTTTTTAATTTGATTGAAAGTTTCTTGAATACCTGAATGTAAGCTTTCCTTAACATGGTAAATCGAAATTTGTTTAATTGCTTCTGTTTCTATTTTTATATCTTGTGTTCTGTATGAACACTTTATAAATTTTATCTGACTATCATTTGAGAATAATTCTCTTAATTTTTCTTGTACTACGTTGTATTTATTATCGCTTAGTTCTGAATATATACCCGTTAATCCTTTTTTAATAAATCTTCTAAAAATATCATTTAGATTTTGAAAATCACATTCCGCAATATATATTATTCTTTTCCCATGAATTATTTCTATTTCTTGGACTTTATTATTCGTCAAAATTATTTGAGTTTTATACTTGTTTACGATTTCTTCCTTTATCGGAATATGATCTAACAATTCTTCTTCTGCGGAGTGAATTGTTGCCATAGTGGTTTCATTTTCATCATCTTCTAAATTAAATAGTAAACCTATTTCTGAAACATCGTCTTCATATATATTTGAAAAGTTGTTACACATACTCATCCCTCCATCTTCAGACTTAACGTCCTCGTTAATTTCAATTCTGCTTAGAAAGTCTGCGACTTTATTGTCTTTTCCTTGCAAATACTCTATTTCAAAATTATATTCTCCTAATTTTAGAAGCCACCTTTGATGTCTGGCTGACATATCTTTTCCCTTGTATTTAGCATGTAAGTATTTTATTGGTTGATGATCCGTGTAGATTTTAAATTTATTACCGTACAAATACGGTCGAAAATAACTGACTGACCACATTATAGCCAGGAATTCTTTATCCGTTGCGGAATAATTAATTTCATGCTTATTTAGTGTTCTAGAAGCAAAACACACTGGGTGTCCTTCTTGCGACAGAACTGCCCCTAACGCATATTTTGATGCGTCCGTTGTTAATTGAAACTGTTTTTTAAAATCTGGGAATCTTAAAATAGGATGGGAACAAATAAGGCTTTTAAGTTTCTTAAAAGCAACTATATAGTTTGGATCTGTAGTCCTAAGTTTAGTATCTTTCTTAAGATACTTTGTCATAGGCTGCGCAATTTTTGCATAGTCCTTTATGAATTTTCTATAAAATCCACTGAGACCTAAAAAACTTTTTATTTGTTTTTGGGTTTGAGGTAATTCTAAGTTTTCAATTACTTTAATCTTATCAGGATTTGGTTTAAAACCATCTTCTGTAAGAACATGACCCAGAAACTGAGTTTCTTTTTTCATAAAGCTGCATTTATCAATCTGAATTTTTAATCCCGTATTTTCAAGTACTTTAAATATTTCAGTTATAGATCGTCTGTGTTCCTCAAGTGATGTGCTGAAAATAAGTATATCGTCTAGATATACTACACATGAAATGTTAATGAAGTCTCTTAAAATGTCATTCATAAGCCTTTGGAATGTCGCTGGGGCATTCTTTAAGCCAAATGGCATTCTAAGAAACTCATATAATCCTTGGGGTGTTACAAAGGCTGTCTTTGGAATGTCTTCCTCTTTTACTAAAATTTGATAATAGCCTTTAGCTAAATCAATTGTTGTGAAATAATTTGACCTACCCATCTTGTCTAATATGGCATCCATATTAGGAAGTGGTTGTTTGTCATCTATTGTAATTTCATTCAATTTCCTATAGTCTATAACTATACGAAATTTCTGAATTCCTGAATTATCATTTTTTTTCGGAACGACTATTAGCGGACTTCAGTATTTAGATCTGCTTTTTCGGATAATTCCCTGCTCTTCCATTTCGGCTATCTACCTTCTCACCTCTTCCTCATGTTTAGGAGGATACCTATATAATTTCGCATTGACTTGACAATCTGTAGTTGTCTTTATTTCATGTTAAATATTTGGAGTGCTCGTTAGCTTATCTCCTTCTTTAAAAAATAAGTTTTGAAAGCTTTGCATTATTTTGGTTATAGCTACATGCTCTTCTTTATTCAAATAGTCGAGTTTAAGTCTATTAATTATGTCACTATCGTTTATAATTTGTAATGTGTATATTTCTTCGAATGTATATGGTTTTCCTAGTAGTTTTAAAGTCTGTCCATTTAGGCTTATAGTTCCTAATTCTAGGTCGATAAGGGTGTTTAGTCTGTTGAGTATGTCAATACCAATTATAAATTGGTAGCGTCTGTTGGGTAAGTTTTTAACTTTCCATCTAACACAAGCTCCTTTAGGAAACTTGAGCTCTGCAGGTGCTGGCGTATGAGCTTCGTACTCAATAGCGTCTTTACCATTTATTGTGGTAAAATGAATTGGTTTAATTTTTACTGTCTTAAAGTCTTTAATTTTGTCGTCAATAATGCTAAGGGTTGAACCTGTGTCAATCAAGGCTAAATATTTTTTATTGTTTATAGTAATTTCTATACTTGGTAGTTCATCCGAGGCTAGTTGATAAAAAATTCTGCGTTATTAACCTCATTGTTATTTACTGAATTATTTGCTTCTATATTCCCTATAGACATAGGTTCTTCACCACTCTGATTTTGAGAGCGATTATAATTACCTGAATTTCTATAGTTTGAACGATTAAAATTTCCTGAATTTCTGTTATTAAAATTATTGGAATTACCTGAATTTCTATTATAGGAATTATTAAAATTTCCTGAATTTCTGTTATTAAAATTATTGGAATTACCTGAATTTCTATTATAGGAGTTATTAAAATTTCCTGAATTCCTGTTATTAAAATTATTATAGTTACCAGTATTTTTACTATTTGAATCTCTATTATTAAAGTTGTTTGGACTGTTACTGTTTGAATTATTATCATTATAACTTCGATAAAACTGCCTATTATTATTATTTTGATTTTTGGTTGGTTTATTATCTATTTTGTTTGTACTATTTTTTTTATAATCATTCCTAATGCAACTATCTTCATATCTTCTTTTAATCATAATTTCGAATATTTCATCTAGATTTTTCTCTTCATAGATTTTGTCTAACAAAACTCCCTGAGTCATTTCTTTTATTATATTAACAAGCATAGAATTTATAGTACTTAAGTCTATGGCGCTATCGCCTTTATAATATTCTTTTAACTCGTCACTTTTGTATTTAATTTTTTGAGTTTCTAATAAAAGTTCGCTTACTGTATTTACTTTGAGGCTGTTTACCATCCTGTAAATCTGGCTGGGTTCTACGTCCGGCTTATAGTGCAACTTCAACTGTCTTTTGATTTCGTCCCAGTTCCCTGCATCTGGTAGGTTGATTAGTATTTCCTTCGCTCGTCCTTGTATTTTCTCATTGTAGATTGTCCTCACCATATATTTCTTTAACGTTGGATTTGTCGTATCCCCAATGTAGTATTCAACATTTTTTATAAAGCTGTTGACAGTTACGTCACCTGTCCCGGTGAACGTAGTCATGTGTTTTACTTCCCTTGATACTCTTTCCTTGTCGAGTCGGGCTGCTTCTCTGGTTTGGAGGTTTTGGAAAGCTGTATTAAGTTGCTCCAATTGTTGTTCCCTCAACATAATTTGTTCCTCTCTTTGTCTAAGCTGTTCTTGGAGTTGTTCCATTTTTACTTCTTGTAGGTTACGATTTTTGTCGAATTGTTTTGTTTTCGATTGACTCCTTGTCAACATCTACACTTTTCGTGTTTATCAATATTAACTGTTATTGTTTTACACTTTTCGTGTTTATCAATATATTTAGTATAAGCAACCACAACTTAATCTTGGACGATGTTATTATTGGGTTCACTGCTTTACTTTACAATTTTCACTACACTCACAATTCAATCAAAAAAATTTTTTTTTTTCGTATTAGTGTCACTTATGGTAGGTACGGTTCGTATCACTGGACAATTATTTATTTTAATTATCCTACCGACTGCGCCATTTATCTTTTTCCGCGTACCGAATTGGTTTTTAAAAAAATACACTTCACTAATATAATTTGGTAATTATTGTTTTATTCTCATAACCCGTCTTGTTCGTACAATGGATTTAATTCAACTCAACAAGAAACTTTTCAAGATTCATTCAGATGCATTTATTATTATATTAGGTCAGCAAAAATGACCAAACATTAAAGTGATATTCAAATTACAGTCTGCTCCGTGAAGGAATGTGCAAACCATAATTTATGATATGGGAATAGAAGTTTTCTCATACAATGAATTAAAGGTATCCGCTAACCGGATATCTAATAATGATTGGGAGGAATGTGTCTTATACGTAACTCGCGCGCCTAAATCACTGAAGGTTGATTAGGGAATGAACGCTTTTTTGAGATTTGTAAATGTAGAAATGATGTTATAGTTAGCATGCTATATTAAACAGATAAAATAGGCCCTCGCCGACTTAAGCTTAAGTAATGTGCCAAAAGATAATAGGTACCTACAATGTTTCATTCCTTTACAATTAGCAAAGTAATGTTTTTAACCCGGTATCACACAAGAAATGCTTTTATCGACTAAAATCATGTGGCAAACAGCGCAAGCGAGGAGGTAGAAGATAGAAGCGGATGCAGATACTGCCATTTTTGCAGGTTTGTTAAAGATAGTTATTTTAAACTAACCAAATTCAACTTTAATCTCTCCCGTTTTCCTAAATTTATCTGTATTTTATTTAATTATATTAACAGAGCTCTCAATCTTAGCTCTTACAGTTAAAACATTACTCTGAAGTTAGCACCCTTAAAAGAGGAGCATATTTTAAAATTAAACATTGAACGTCTTTTTCCATAGGAAAGCATGATACGAGTATATCTATTGTATATCTAATACAGTTTGCCATTCGACAAAATACTTTCTGAATATTTTCTTCTATTAAACCTAGAATTTTTAATTTTTTTTTATGCTTATGTTGTGTATTAAATGGCACACCTGGCATGCAGTCGCATTTTTATTGCAATTAATCATCATAATGCACCATGTGGCTTTAATTATTCATAACAGCTCTGATTTATTCATAGACACCTCTGTTGCTCCCTGTTGATCCTTTTTCAGCAACACCATCCAATCCCAAACAACCCAGGGCTAGGCAGCTAGGCTAGGCAAAAACAATTTAAACATCGACAAATGTGCGAATTGCCATAAAAATTGCAACACCAACACTATTATCCTGAGGTGCTGCACTATATGGTTCCCGCAATTCGAATAATGGGCTAGAGGGTTGGATGCAATGCAAACATCTGCTGGTAATATCCTTCAAGTGGTGTATAGATATTCCAATGGAATGCATTCCTGCACCAGCTATATCTACCTTTATTGAAAGGAATGGATATGGATTGTGACTCTAAATGGAACAAGCTGCTGTGCTTGAGTGGGAAGGCTATGCTACCAGTCAGACAGGCACAGGACGAACAACAACAACTTACCATACGACCGGAACTATTTCCTGTTTGGGTATCTTAATTAATATTCAGATGAAGTTCACATTTCTGTTCAAGTAACACTCCCACTCCCTGTAACCGTGTTTATCCGTCTAAGACTATATAGGTATACTGTTCCAATGCGTGCAAGATTGTAAGCACATTTGTAAGTTTCCACCTCGCCATCTCTCAATATTGTGTTGACCTACATTTGGGTTGTGTAGAATATTCATTTATCTACAATGTATACATGTGTGAAGGAATTTTTATAGGATAGTAACTCATCATGCTCTTACTGCTGTGAGATACAAAACATCCCCAAAAGCGCATCAGTAGGGTGTCCTGTCCATTGGTATTGGTTGTAATTGATGTGCTTCGTTTTAATTGAACACTTAAAATCGCTTGGATGCATATTTATGCAAGTGGTGACGTTGGGGTAGGTGGTGTTAGTGGTATAAGTGGTGGTGGTGGAGAACTTAAACTGTAACGGAATGTTTCGTGGCGAATACAGTTGTGGTAGGGAAAATTCAAACAGCTTAGTATGGAGTCACTATGTGACATGTGGCTTGTGCAGTCGAATCGTGCTCTGGCCAGGAAAAAAAATAGCGTTGTTTTTTTCCAACTCATTCTTTATGTATTTTCGGTTCCTGAATCTGAGTTTTAACCTTGTAAGAATTAATTTTCATCCTAAAAGTCGATAAGACTGTTACGTTCAATAAGTTGTTAAAAAAAACGATCGACCAGCCTTGTGTTTGACGCGCGCAAGAATAAATGGACATAGTTTGAGCTAGTAACGGTTATCAAAAATCTCCAACGTTGAAATTCTTATCTCTGGGTAGCGTCATGTTACGCACATTAATATAGTTAAGATTTTGAAAAATGTTTGAGAAAAATCGACTGAAACAAAATTCAACTTTTTACAAACAGAATTCATTTACAAATCAAATTCATATTTTTAAAATCGAAAGACAAAAAACTTTTTGTTCGCAAATATTAGTCACGTTAGAAATGTATAAAAAATTGCATGGGAAATAAAAATTCTATCATTATATTCTTACTTTTAGCAGAAAATTGAGAAAAAAAGTCTTTAGTCTTTACTGCGTCCCTGTCAAATCTCTTTAAATCCAGAAATCTCACCATGAAGCTGAAGATCGCTGCATTTTTTTTCTTTTTTTTCTTTTAGAGTTGCAGCTCTCGAAAAGTATCAATGATATTGGAAAATTTTAAACACCAAAATGTTGGGCACAAAATTTCCCAGGGGCGATGTCCGCTACTTTTTAAAAATGTTATCCCGTTATATTTGTTTTTAATGGGTTTTTAAACTTTTCAGATTATTTTTTTGTTTAGACGTGCAGATAGACGAAACTAACGGTAAAAATAAAAAACAAAAAATTGTATCGTGAAGAGCGTCTTTTACTCTAGAGGCGATGTTTCTTATTTTTTTTTTTTTTTTTACTAAGCGTTTTTAACCATGAAACATAAAAACAAAACTCACAAAACTTTATACCGTTATAACTTTGGATCACCTAACGGTACCAAAAAAAAAGTACGTAGAAAAATTAGATTTTTTCAACTCTAGAGGCGATGTTTTTTATTTTTTTAAAATTCATGTTCTAAAGCCATTAATTTGCATAACAACAAATTAGAATAAAAAGAAAAAAAACCAGAACAATATTGTTGTCAAATAAATCCAACCCTTTAGTATACGCACTATGCAGTTCATATCTACTTTGTTTTTTTTTCTCTTAAAGTATCAAAGTTGTGGTTGAATTTTTGCTTTTGATGAACATTTGTATACATCTAAGGGGAGAGGGGGCACGTTGTTATACTTTTTACCAAAATCCATCTAGATCACTTAAAAATTGGAGTATCCCTTTGATTTTTGAATTATATTATTGCTTGGTATATTGCTAATTGTTGCTCATCCATCTGCATAAAACTATTAGATATATGTATATATTTTTTTCCTTTTTAAAATTGGCCCAAATTTGTCCTAATCTGCCCCCTGAGGGGTCACCTTTGGACAGCACTGGGGCAGTTTGGAACATGTCATACAAAAACAAATAAGAATAGGTATTCTTACTTATTTAACAAAAATAAATTATTTGACAATGTTATTTTATAAATAAAAATTGTCTCTATAGTTAATTTTTTTAAATTTTAGTACTGATTTAATTTCAATCAAGCTTAAGAAAAAGACAATATTATATTCCAACTAATATTAAATTCCAACCAATAATTTTAAGGGATAAAATGGTTTGCTTACATCGTTTACAACGGATAACAGTCTTTACAAATACAATTTAACAGCTTGCTTAATAATCACCGAGATAAATTGTTCCAAATGATGGAACGCAGGTCGATTCTAATGTGTCCAAATGTGCTCCTGGAATTTTGTCCAAATGTGCCCCGTGAGGGTTTTTAAATTAAAAGCTTCATATTTCTTCAAAAAGTTTTTTAGCTGTAAATATTTATGTTTGATCACCTGCATATATCACAACACTAATTTAAAAAACAATTGAAAACTATTTATGAAAACTTTTATTTTTAATCTTTTTACTTCAGTTGGTTGGTATCGATCCAAATGTTATCAGATAAATATCGCCTCTAGGCACATCAGTCCATTGTGTCATATCTGCAAACTTCTCGTGCCCACAAACTCCAGTTAAAGAAAAAACTCCTAGGAGAATCGTCTGGCAATACGAGAAGGCCAATTGGGACGGCCCCTTTTGGAGATCCTCTGAGTTAGGAGTGAGGACGCACTTTTAAACTCGTCCTCTGACTTGGAAGACTCCAACACCACAGTAGTGGAGGCTGATCTGGCTAGTTGTAGATTAACCTCCAACACTCCATTAAGGCTTCGGCCTCCCTTCTTCTTCGACTATCCAGCAGCGGAGAAGATATCGGCCTGATCCAAGAACCTTGGATTGTGAATTCCATTATTCGGGGACTCAGGACTCCTGGATACTACTTACTTTATGCGTCAGATAAAGGTAATCCTAGATCTTGCATACTAATAAAAGTACCATAAACGTATATTTACTCCCTAATTTCAGCGATCGAGATATTACCGCCACTAGGCTGGAAACTGCTGAAGGAACACTTTGGCTGGCGTCGGCTTATCTTGGCCATGACCATCTAGGCCCCCTCCTAGGCGATAACCTGGCGAAACTAGTCGCTGATGCAGAAATGCGGAGGATCAACCTCATAGTTGGGAGTGATGCTAACGCTCAACATACAGTATCTATGGGGAAGTACTGATATTAACGACAGAGGTGAGTCTCTTTTCGACTACATATTAAATACTAACCGCAGTAAGTAAGTAACTTTGCAACGAACCCACTTTTGTTACTAGAAATAGACAAGAAGTTTTAGACATTACGCTTGTCTCTGATACCATTCATCAGAAGATTATGAACTGGAAGGCATATAAAGATCACTCTTTTTCCGATCACAGATATATTCAGTTCAGTCTAAATGATGAAACTCCCGGTAAATTAGTTTTTCGTAATACCAGGAAAACTAATAGGCCTAAATATAGTGAAACTCTAGTAAGATTAATCAAACCTGAACTCTCGATTGTTCCACTCAACATTATCGATCTTGACAAAAATGTCAAAGATCTCACTACTGCTCTTAACAAATCTCTATACTGCGCCTGTCCTACTATTCAGATAAGGGGAAAAAGAAAACCACATTGGTGGTCCTCTGAGCTAAACCCTCTAAGGAAAGAGTGCAGGAGACTGTTCAATAGAGCTAAAAAGACAAGAAAAATGTGGGAAAATAGTGGAGACTTCTGAAGCATCGAAATTAAGGAAAATCCTCTCAACAAATCCAATCATGCCAAGCTGCCTGCAAAACGCAAATGGATCTTGGACAAACTCATGCGAGGAATCGCTTAACTTGCTACTGGATACACACTTTCCAAGTAGCTACCAAACTGTTAGTAGCACGGATAGCGTCAGCACAAACAGTTACTCAACTTACCCACGTGGTCTAATCACTAGGGAAAAATTGCAATGGGCACTCGGTAGTCTCAAACCGCATAAGTCTGCTGGACCAGATGGTATCATTCCAGCTGAACATCAATTGAATTTAAATACATTTCTGCCAATCCTAGAAGCCATCTTCGAAGGTTGCCCGAAACTATCCCATATTCCAACATTATGGAGAGAAGTTAAAGTTGTTTTTATACTAAAAGCTGGCAAATGCTCCCATGTGAACCCAAAATACCTAAGACCCATAAGCCTATCATCATTCCTTCTTAAAACACTAGAACGTTGGATTGATCTACATATTCGATCTAGAATCGATCCAAAACAAATATCAACTGCACAACATGCTTACAACAAAGGGAAGTCTGTAGAAACTGCTCTACATGCATTGGTGCGTACCATCGATTACTCCCTCCACCAGAAGGAATACACAATGGTTGCTTTTCTTGACATGGAGGGCGCTTTCAACAATGTCGACACATCCGCAAATTGATCAATCAAATGCTGAATAGCAAGATTATCAATTCTAACCTGGGCGGTTTCTCGGCAAGAAGATTTGTCAGCAGGGGCAATCCAGAAGGTGGTGTGCTATCCAGCCTCCTTTGGAACTTAGTAGTAAACGAGCTAATTCTGCTCTTAGAAAAGGAAAGTTACAGAGTGATTGCCTATGCGGACGATGTTGCAATAGCAGTCTCAGGAAAGCATCCTAATATCTTGTAGGAACTTCTACAAAACGCTCTCAATAAACTAACACGTTGGGCAGATCGATGTGGACTGGGTGTCGACCCACACAAGACAGATCTTGTCCTCTTCACTAGGAAATACAAAATTCCGCATATAGTTTAATTAATTTTGGATAAGAAACTAAGTTGGAAACCGAATATACAGGAAAGCTACAGTAGCTCTCTTCTCCTGTAAAAAAGCTATAGGTAATAAATGGGGCCTACAGCCCCGTATTGCTTACTGGCTAGGCTATACACCTCGGTAATTAGACCGATCCTAGCCTATGGGGTATCAGTATGGAGGACTGCTTTAGACACAGTGACAAATAGGGACAAGCTTGCAAAAGTACAAAAGATCAGCTTGTATTTGCACTAGTGGTGCACTTCGCTCGACCCCCTCTGCTGCGGTAGATATTCTATTGTATCTGATACAATAAAATCGAAACAAATGTAAATCTTTTCAAGAAAAAATTCATTGGTTTTATTAAATATAGTGTTGTTTAGCCAAAATATAAAAATTCAAGTAATGTGATATTTATACATTCTCGTCAATTTTGAAGTTTTTTTAACTAATAATTATGTTTCTTCACCGATTCTTTTGCTAGGGACTAATATGGAGCCCAATCTTGACGTCCTTTCGCCTTCCTGATCATTATAGCGGGACTTTTGGCGATTAAAGAAAAACGTGTTATCAATAAGTGATATCCGCATCTTTTCGGATAGCCAAGCGGCTATCGAATCTTTGGAATCTGTCTCCGCAAACTCCAAAACAGTCCTAAGCTGTCGTTCATCTCTTGTGAATATGGCGAAACAGTTCAATATTCACCTTTATTGGGTGCCGGGACACAGGGATATTCCAGGTAACTGTAAAGCTGATGAACTTGCCAAAAGCGGAACCAGAATGCCTATTTTAGCTCACAGAGCTGACATAGGTATACTAATCGCTACATGTAAAGTCATGCTAACGCAAAATGTGAAGGAGATGACAAACCTCAGGTGGAATGACATCACAACCTGAGTGGCTACAAAATTAATGTAGCCAGTACTAGATATAAAGAAAACCAGAGGTTGGCTATCCTTAAACAGATTGCATATTAGCTCCATAATATGTGTCATTACTGGATACTGTCTTGTAGGTAGACATGTAATCCGTCTTGGGTGCATGCAAACAATTTGTGCAGAAGCTGCATGGATGAAGAGGAGGAGTAAAAAAAACAATTCCACACCTTCTTTGTACGTGCCCAACTACAACGATCCTAGTGATCTAGCGTATACTAAGATTAATAGCATCGCACGCTTCGTAAGAAGCTCAAAATGGTTCAATGTGCAAAGGAGGATATCTTCTAGATCCTTGTGGTATCACAACGGATCAATCTCATTGGTATAAGTGGGTCAGCCTTTCGCTGACCGCCACTGTAACCTAACCTAACCTAAGTTTCCGTTGTTACTAAGCCAACCCCACTGATGAAAACCGGAAGAATTTCAAACAAGCTAGAAAGACCTGTAACGGCCATATCCGACGAACCAAATTTTTACATGACCAAAAATTACGGCAAAAAAACTATCATGTCCCAAAGGTAGTAAAAATTTTTGGTCATTTGTAAGAAACATTCGAAAATCGAAATTCTACTTCGTCTTCGGTTCCAACGGTCGTCTACAATAACACATCTGTTGTCAGCTCACTAGATAAAGCCAATTTGCTTGCAGCACAGTTTGCTATTAATTCGACGCTGCCAGATAGTGTTATGACTCCTCCTATGCTTGAGAGCGTAAACGATTCTATGGAACAAATCTTCTTTCGCACTAGTGCGGTTGCAAGAGTCCTGAAAGACCTCGACATGCACAAATCCGCTGGCCCGGATAGTATTCACCCCATTGTTTTGAAGAGGTGTTCTTCTACGCTGGTAAAGCTACTGCGTAAGCTACTCTACTGGTCTCTTCCTAAACGGATGGAAAACTGCATTTGTCCATCCCGTCCCTAAAAAAGGCGAATCTTCCTCACCTTCAAATTACCGTCCAATTGCACTTACGTCCCTTCTTTCCAAGGTCATGGGAACGCTGATCAATTTTCAGCTCAAGAAATATCTCACAGAACGGAAGCTTCTTAATGACCGGCAATACGGCTTTCGTAGCAATAGGTCCACTGGTGATTTGATAGTATATCTCACCGAACAGTGGAACAAATCTTTACAGCGTTTTGGAGAAAGTAAGATTATTGCATTTGATATTTCAAAAGCAATTGGCATCAAGCTCTCTTATCGAAAATGCGTGCATTTGGTTTCGATAAATCTCTTCTTCGTTGGATTGGAAATTACCTTTCGGACTGCTCGATGGATGGTTTCAAATCTGATACCCATAATTTAATGCTGGCGTGCCCCAGGGCTCCATTTTGTCTCCCACTCTCTTCCCAATATTCATTTATGATCTTTTGTCTGATACTTCTAATCCATTAAATTGTTTTACTGACCACAGTACTCTCAGCTTTTCATATTCGTTTCTAGATTCACATCCTTGTTCTTAAGAAGTAGAATTTTAATGCCAGCGTATGATTAGCTCATTAAATTCTGATCTCGAAAGCATTGTCCAATGGGGAACTAAAAATCGTATAGAATTTAATGCTTTGAAAACTCAGTGCTGTCTTCTATCGTTAAAGCAGAACCCACCCCCCTTGCCAATGTCAATGAGTTTCACTTGCATTGCGAAAACTGAAAATCTATCAATTCTCGGAATGGTCTCACAAGCCACCTGCAGTGGAATAAGCACATATTCGATGTCGCTAAAAATGCTGCAAAGTGTCAAAGTTGGTTTTCTTCGACGATGCAACAAATTTTTCACCCCTTCTAATGTGGTTGAAATCTTTAAAGTCTTTATTCAATAGAGCATTAAAAATGATAGATGATAGAACAATGACAGAAAAATTAGCATCTTTATCGCTATTTTCACAAACTGTGTTCTAGTGAAATACCCAGTTGCATTCCTCATCTCAAACAATTTAACCGTAATACTCGCACTGCTAGGAATGCGCATCAGTTAACCCTTGAGCCCAACTTCGGACGTACTGTGAAGTACAGATATTCTTTCTTTAGCCGCACCACGAGAATGGGGAATGTAAAGCTCTGTCTTTCCCTCCCACTTTAATGCTCAGAACTAAAAATACTAAGCAGTTCAAAGTAGCTTTGTATATGAAAACTATAGTACTCTCATGGTGGAAGTCGAATGGGGCGACATCTAATGTATGCCGGCAACCCTTACTCTTTTTTTTTTTGCGTAGAGCTTATGGAGGTTTTAAATGATATTTATTGATATTTTTTGGATGCAATTATCCAAAAAATAGTCTCCTCTTGCTCCTACCACCAATTTCCGACGCTTAAAGACTCACCAAATCGAATTTTACACCTCACATTTTGAAGCGCCACCACCATCCGGGCAACCCTAAAAAAAACTCGCCATGAGAGGACTATAGTTTTCCTATACAAAGAAAGTCGTAAAAAATAAAATAAAAGAATGAAGAAGAAAATTCGATCTCAAAGTATTTTCGAAGAATTCGCCAAAGAGCTCTTAACCAATATCTAAATAAATCTTTGTTCTAAAATTACATATACATATACATAAATTCAATTTAATAATTACTTTATTATTGTCATTTAAATTAAAAAAATCACAATGCTTTTGTTCTTTAACAACCCAAATCTCTACAATTTCAGAAGTGCGACACCACACTCTGTGATTGAGAATGATGATGTTTGGTATTCTGTGGCCACAATGTCCACTAGAGTAAAATATTTCATGGCTTACACTGTACTTGGTCACTTGATCGAAAATTCAGCCAAGCGGATCAATCTTGAAACATTAAACCCATTGCATTAGTACAGCAGCAAAAGGAGACACCAAAATACCAGAGGGAAAACCGGAAGCTCGAGGAAAATCTTTCAACAAAAAAAAAATTCCTCAGACTTAATCTTTGGGGATGATGGTATAAAACGGTAGTAGTTTCCTATTAATTATCCTGATGGATATCGTAAATAACTATCAGAAGAGTGTAGTATGTAGCCTCAACAAAAATGGAAAGCGCAGCAAGGAATGCATCACTAGAACTATTGAAGCCCCAAAGGAGACCTATAGAGAGAATTGCAATTGTTTTTCATTTTTGCTCGATTAATTTGCATCATGAGAGCCGATTTGTTAATTTTTTTTTCGGAATCGAGTTGCTTTTTTTTTGTTTATTTCTACCTTTTTTGTTTTGTTCAGCTGGTTAGACGTGAAAATTGTGTGTAATTTCTTTTTTGTTTTGGGGATGTTTTCTGGAAGTACCAATTGGAAGGTCAAATATGCGAAATCAACATTCAAAGCTCTATATGGCCCTCGGATTTTTTGTTGTTGTTTGAAAATCATGCATCGATTTCAATTTATAAAATAGGATAAACGATAACGAAGGAAGAAATAAAAAAAGGCACTTTATCCTTTCTCTTTGAAATTCCTCAACTGGAAAATAGGAATGCCATTCACCAGTGTTTGAGGACGGTGGGATGTAGATGATGGCGGTGAACAATGAAAGCAGAACAAAAAACATTTTATAGTTATATAGAACTCAGTGAACTATCTCTCTATCGGGAGTTGCAGCAAAAATTAGAAGGACCTCAGAAGAGAGACAGATTTCAAGCATTTCGGGTGCACTGATTTGAAGTGATATGCAAATTCAGTTTCCATTACTGTGACATGGGCACATAAAAGGTAATCAGTCGGTTGAATGCATTTTGAATTGCCTTGATGACGAAAGAGGTGAAGATGGAGAGGTGCACTGAAGGCTATTGTTTATATATACTTTTCGCTGGTTCTAATGCTGTCTGTATGAGTATCTAGTTACAAATTTGTGTTGAAGCTCAGGAAATAAAAACATTTCTCGTCCATATTACCTTCTAAATAATTCTTACATGTTTGATATGATAATGGCACCATTTATATTTAATAGAAAGAAAGTCAGGGGTATTTTTAAGCGGGAACAAGTTATCGACATCAATAAAAGTTTGTTTTGAGGTAGGTACCTGTTATATTTATTATCTTTTTTACGTTTCATATTTAATTCATATAGCAAATGACCATTTTTCATTTTTATTTAGCTTTTTGAAGATAGCTTAACAACCTTTTTACAATTTCTAATGTGGTATTTTCATGTTTTGAATTTTTATATTTGGTATTTTGATGATTCGATGCTCTGTCATATTTTTTAAAGTAAGTCCAAATATTGCACTTAATAACGTAATTTTTTTTTAAAAAAGATCTGTTTGAACAGAAAGAATTTGTGCACTTGTTTGGCTCATATCACTTGTACCCTATGAGTTTCAATGTTGTTCCATTGTTACATATTTCATTCTTATGGACGATTGATTTTTTTTGCCACATACTTTTTGTCCTAGGAATAGCTTAAGAAAAGAAAGAATTTTACAACAATGCTAAATAATTCTTATTGTAACGCTTTTCTCCAAAAATCAGAATAATTAAAAACCTATAAGATATTTACACTTTATTTTTCAAATGTATGTATATGTACATATATAGTACTATATTAACTGCTATTTGATTAGAAGTTATATGTGATCTTCGTTGCTAAGGACACCAGAGGGTGGTACCTACTGAAAAGTAGGTACCAAATTTTTAAAAGGATTTTTATCTTACGTATGGACTTTTGTACGACTGTTTTCTTCACTTTCATTTTGTTTTCGAGTCCATGTTTTCATTAGTTTGCCTTCTCCTGGAAAAAATCCTGCTGGCGCTTATGCAGTGCTGTGATATGGTATAGTCATTGTTGTCCAGCCATACAATATACCTACAACTCAATTATTTGGATAAATGACTTTTCAAATCTAAAACTTCTCTTTGGGCATTAATCCAAAAAGTTATTTGCGTGTTTTATTTTTTTTAATCAAGCCTCTAACTTATGTGTGTCATGTCTATAAAACTCTTTAGATTGACAAAAAAATTAAAAAAAAAAATTAAAAACATTGCCAATTATTTGAGAACAATCTCAACACATATACAAAAACACAATCCATGTGACAACGCTCAATATAAATCCGAATGTCATTCATCAAAAATGCAATTTAGAAGTTTCACCCTGAGGTAACATTTGGTTGGACGCTCCGTGTTGTGATTGTGAATCGTGATGCAATGATACACTACACAATGCACGGACGGGAAGATCGGACATCAGACATTCCGTTTAAATTCATTCAATGTCTATCAAGTCATTCGAAAAAAATAAAATACCTACCCAAAAATTGCGTTTTTTTTTATATTTGCAGGTGCAGGTGTTTGGCAAATTGAACCAATAAAATGCCGACTTATCAAATACTCAGCTTTTGTAGCTGCAACTCATTCAGCCGACAAAAAATTAAATGAATGTCTAAGTGTTGGGGATAAAAAGATTTATGAAAAAATACCTACATAAAAATGAAATACCTACCTACCTACATATATTAATGTAAATATAGAGCGTGAGGATATAAGCATGATAAGTATTTTTGTTTAGACGAATGAATTATTATTATTTATTTAAAAGGTTTAAAAACTTTCCAAACATTTTTCAAAGAAATTGTATTGTGTGATGCTGCATTTGTTTTTTTTTAGCTCAAGTGCAATATAAATTCAATGTGGTACCGTGAATAAAGTCAAGTGAAATAAGGCCAACTTTCAAAAATTGGCCTTATTGCACTTTGCGAAAGTGAAACAAGGCCAATTTGCAGCAGTAGGTCTTATTTCACTTAGACAAAGTGAAATAAGGCCAAATTGGTTTTATTTTACTTTCAACAGTTAGTTTTATTGCACTTTGACAAAGCGAGCCCACCCAAGGCACTTTTGAACAAAAAAACTGTTGACATTGGCACTTGCCTAGTAACTTTACATACCCTAAGCGGAGCAACGAAAACGCGTGAGCGGGTGTGTCCCCGAAAAAGGGAGTTAAATGCAGAGGACCCGCGATTCGGGCCACCCAAGGTACTTTTAAACAAAAAAAACTTGATATTGGCGCCTGCCTGGCGACTTTACATACCCTAAGCGGAGCGACGAAGACGCGTGAACGGGTGTGTCCCCGAAAAAGGGAGTTAAATGCAGAGGACCCGCGATGCGGGCCACCCGAGGTACAAAAAAATCTTTTTTTTACAAAAATTCTGTAAATCTGTTGTAAAAGAGTTATCGTTTTGATAATGTAAGGTCGATTTGGTCTTATTTCTCAAAATATTTTGGCCTTAATTCACTTTGTCAAAGTGTAATAAAAGCAACCACTGATAACACTAGTTTACAAAATTTTGGGTCACCGATGCTACCTAAAAAAAAAAACTTTTTTTTACTAATTTGGGGTCGTTAAAAACGAAAATAACATTATTTTTTTTAAAGAACCGTTTTCGAGATATACTCAAAAAAAGGTTTTTTGGTCTATTTTTCGAACACTGGCTTATATCTCTTAAGTGATCTTTTTAATTTACATATAATAAATAATTTTGAAAAGATAACACTTTCTGCTTCTGGTATATACGGTTTGTTATCAAAGATTATAAAAATCGATTTTTTCGAGCTTTTTTGGAAATTTATGATTTTCAATTGAACCGTGTGGATAGAAAAAAAAATATAAAAGAATATTTTTTTGGCTCAAATAAAATATATTTTTAAAACCAAAATTTGAAGACCAAATTCGTATAAATTAAACGAGAAATGTAGAAGCTATGAAATAGTAAAGTCATTGTCTTAAACAGAAAATTTAGTATATTCTATGTAAATTTGTTTTTTTATTAAATAAAGTAGTAAGATGAAAACGATTTCGTATGAAAAAATGACTGGCTTGTTTTTCTTATTTATTTCATAGCTTCTACATTTCTCGTTCAATTTTAACGAATTTGGTCTTCAAATTTTTGTTATAAAAATATATTTTATTTGAGCTAAAAAAATATTTTTTATATTTTTTTTTCTATCCACACGGTTCAATTGAAAACGATAAATTTTCAAAAAAGCTCGAAAAAATCGATTTTTATAATCTTTGATTGCTTGTATCTTAATGAATTCGCAACCGATTATAACAAACCGTATACCGTTGGAAAGCAGAAAGTGTTATCTTTTCAAAAATATTTACTATATGTAAATTAAAAAGATCACTTAAGAGATATAAGTCAGTGTTCAAAAAATAGACCAAAAAAATCTTTTTTTGAGTATATCTCGAAAACAGTTCTTTGAAAAAAAAAATTAATGTCATTTTCGTTTTCAGCGACCCCAAATTAGTAAAACAAAGTTTTTTTTTTTAGGTAGCATTGGTGACCCAAAATTTTGTAAACTTGTGTAATTGGCCTTATTTAGGTTTTGCAAAGTGCATTAAGGCCAATTTTTGAAAGTTGGTATTATTTCACTACGGCACCATTCAATGTCATTAGAACAATAATCCACTAATATCTTCTTCGTTTTGGGATAACCCCTTATTGTTCGGTAAATTGAAACTGCACTTAAGATAAAAGTTCACCCATTCATGATTAAAAAGTAAATGCATCATGGATTGAAAATCATGAAATTGAAAAGCTGAAGAAAATTTACATTTTGAAAAGATTTTAAGATAAGTATATACCAAATTAGCAAGTGGCTTACTATCTTTCCCTAACACAAGTTAAAAAGTATCAGTAAAAGATGTTGTTCTGAGAAATTTTTATTTTTTTCAAAAATTTTTATTAAGTGGTTATTGTTTTATTTTTTAAGTCGACTCATTAAATAAGATAAATTAAATACATCATAATTTATGTTATTTTTGATAAAAAATAGTGGGCTCAGAAGAAAATTTGTTTTTAAACTTAGGTTCTTCTGTTAAAAACAATATTCACATAATGCTTGTCTTAAGTAACGTTTATGTTTTTCTGTTAAACTTTATTTTTTTTTAATTTCTATTTTCTTGGTTTCCACAGAATAACTTATATGTTAACATGTGTTATGTGTCTGACACCCGAAAAACAGGAAAAATGTGCTTAAACAAATTAAGAGTACTTTAGTACAATTTTACAATTGCAACCTGACGTGGTCAAAAATCTAAAAAAATTAAGTAAATAGATAGTAAACAATAATTTATAATTACTTACTTCTGCTGATTCCACTTCACTATTCTTGGTCTAATCTCCAGTGCTTCGAGGTCTGCCCGCTTCCATATAATTGTTGGAATCGGAGTGCGATCATTGCCCTTTCCAAGCGTATGGCTACTGACACTTACGTTTTCGTATGATAAGGTCATTCGGATCCCGACCTGTTCTCGTATGAAATTATCCTATTAACGAACGTTTGCAGACTTTTTGTGACAGTGAATGTGACTTTCCAAGTGCTGTATCCATATCCATGTACGGAACAGTCATAGCTTGGTCTTTAAGCTTATACAGCGGTTTTTCCATATTTTAGACTGCATTCCGAGCGTAGTTTTTGGTTTCCAATCAGTAACGTTTTACTGATTGAAAGATACCAAGATATTGAAATTCATTTCATTTCATTTCAACTGAAAAATCTAATTGATCAGATTAGGAAGGCTGATCTCTTTTGTTCACCACATGCTACAGTGAGTGGCCCATGGGGTGGCCCCGGCGCAGTGGAGGTAGTGCTTGACTGCTACCCTGGATGTGTGGGTTTGATCCCCAGTCTAGGCAACAATTTATTCTATATTCCCTCAACTAAACGCCACTCCTGGGATTTAATGAGATAATCAAAACCTAATTTCTCAATCCACTGTGCCAACAAAAATCGGTTCTATCCTTCTATTCCTTCTAACTATGCCTAATTTATAAGACCCTAGGTTTTACTGGCTTATATATGTAGGTATATGTTTTTGTATTTTTTTCTTTTTAATTTCTCCCATTTTTAAGCGGTATGTAAAATCTGTTGGTTGTGTATATAAGATGTGAGCCTTGACTTATTGCGTTTCCTTGATATTTGCACAACTTTCTTCGGACAGCCAAAGACTAATGACTTCCGACCGACTATACTTTCAGCATCCGATATGAAAAGATTTTTCACGTCACACTATTGGTTTTCGATGGAGGTTCCATACTAATAATCCTTGTGAAATGCGGTTCCCTATTTGTTGTCGGGACTGCTGGAAATTTTAGTCTATCTGTATTATACTTAGGGCTTCTGATCTGGGATCTCCTAACTGCAGCAGTACGAAATCTTACGGCAACGGCCATTTGCAAGGCAAAATACCAAGCAACTATATTATTCAAAAATCAGAGGGATACTTCGATTTGTAAGCGATCCAGACAATTTTAGTAAAAAATTTTCTAGCTTGCCCTTTATGATTGAGAAATATATTTATCCAAGCTACACTTTTTATGTACTTAACTATATACTTACTTGAACAATGAAACAAATCTAATCCAATCAATTTTTACTTGTAATTCAACCCAATGTGACATGGCGAGCCCAAGTAAATAGCGGAATCACATGGCGAAAATCAATCTATATGAAAATACTTATAATAGAAACGCTTTTTAAACTTTTTGCCCTCAAAATAAATTTTTCCTTTATATCTATGAGTAAATCTAAAAAAACTGTTCCCATAAAGTGTTCTTAAACACTTTTGAGTAAATTAAATTATTTTGTGTCGAAAAAAGCTTGATTTATGCTGTTAATATTTTGAATATTTAAACAATAAAAAATAAACATTTAAAATGATTAACAGTAGGCACCATTGTGTTTCAGAAAGCAGTTAAATTAGGAGGAATCACATTAAATTTCCACATCCGAACCACTTACGAGTAATGTACAAACTTTTATAATATTTTAATTTCACCAAAAAAAGTTGAAGGTGTAGCGAGTACATGTAAAAAGTATTGGTACTTTAATGTGGTCGACAAAAATTGAACTTTTGAGTTTAATGATATCCGACATATAGTAGTATAGCAACAAACACACACAGGGAGAGAGGGGAGAAGGCCCCTCTCACCTCCATCAGTTTGTTTAACTTTATTAGCTTAATACAAGCAATCAACTTAAAAATAACTTAACTAACTTAAGACTAACATAAATTCTTAAAAACTAGGAAATTTTCGGTTATGGTTAGAAAGGGAACGAGGTACTATAAAGGGATGATTTGAGTCTGGATTTGCTTAAATGGAAGTCGAATAGGTTGGAAACACTGTTTGAAGTGCGTAGCATACGAGTCATAGGTTCATTGCTACCATAATTGGTACGATGAAATTTTATCTGAAAGAGAGGTATGGATCGGAGATTATTGGAATTAGTTTGGATGGAGATTTTTTGGAGAAGAGAAGGACAGTCAATATTTCCAGTTAGGAGTTGATGGGTGAAAACAACGTCAGCCACCCTACGGCGGTATTCAAGAGATTCCATGTGAATTAATTTTAAACGATGTTCATAGGGAGGTAGGTTATACGGATCAGACCAAGGTAGGCCTCGGAGGGCAAAACGAAGAAATCGACGTTGAACGGCTTCAATTCGCTGGGAGTGACTAATGTATGAGGGTGACCAGACTTGACTTGCATATTCGAGCAGTGGCCTAACAAAAGTGGTGTAGAGAGATTTAGTGACATAGGGATCGAGGAATTCCTTGGACCATCGTTTTACAAAGCCGAGTGCAGAGTTAGCTCTCTTAATGGATGTATCTATGTGAGAGCGAAAGTTCAGTTCTCTATCACAAATTATCCCTAGATCATTAAGAGAGTCAACCGAGCGAACAGGCATATTATTTATAAAATACGTTCTAGGAAGGAGTTTAAAGCGCTTACGTGAGTAGGTGATAGCTTGACACTTGTTAACATTGAGTTCCAGAAAGTTTTTAAGGCACCATGTCGAAAATTTGTTGAGATCATTTTGTAGTAGAAGCGAGTCGCTAGGGGATGTGATGCACCTAAATATTTTCTTATCATCTGCATAGACAGATATAAGAGATTCTTTTATGATACAGTCAACATCGTTAATGGTCAAAATGAAAATCAATGGGCCAAGGTGGCTTCCCTGCGGTACACCGGAAGTTGCAAGGATGGGATCAGATTCAGAAGATCTAAAGATAACTCTATACTGACGATCTTTTAAGTAGGACTGTATCCAAGAAACGAAACTGGGTTGAAATCCTAAGGCATTTAACTTGAAAAGGATCAGAGAATGAGAGATTTTGTCAAATGCTTTGCTTAGGTCGGTTGCAATTACATCAACCTCACAGCCGTTTTCAAGAGAGCATAGGGTTCCAGAAACAAATTCAATCAAATTAGTGGTTGTAGACCTACCTTTGACGAAGCCATGTTGGTTTGGGGATACTAAATGCTTGCAGTGGAAAAGCATTGTATCATAGACAATACTTTCAAAGAGCTTAGGGATGCAAGACAACTTAGCTATAGGGCGGTAGTTTGAGATTTCTTTCTTGGGGCCTTTTTTATGGATGGGGATTATAAAAGAGTTTTTCCAATGAGAAGGAAAAACTCCAAGTGAGAGTGAAAGTTTGAATAAAGCTGTCAAGGGTTTTGCTAAGTGTAAGCAGCACTTTTTCAAAATTATAGCGGGGACACCATCAGGACCAGCGGAGTAATCATCTTTGAGAATATTAATCTTGTCTTCCACTATGCTCGATGATATACTTATGGAGTTTAAGGATGTTTGGGGGCAAGATTTCAGGTATGAAAAATATTCTAAATCAGGTTGTGAGTCAGTAACAGAGAAAGATTGGCGAAAGAATTGGGCAAACAAATTAGCAACAATTTTCGGATCATCGGAGCCAGAGCCCAGATAAGTTAATGTTGAAGGGTAGCTATCAGACTTTCTTTTAGCATTGATGAAATGAAAGAATCTTTTGGGATCTGTTATAATACAAGTTTGCATTCGATTTAAGTAATCTTGGTAGAGGGAATCGCAAAGTTCAGAAAATTGAGAGTTGGTGTACTGATAACTTAACAAATCAAAGTCAGAGCGGGATGTCAGGTAAATCCGCCATAATTTGTTCCTCTTATTTCTTAAAGACCGTAGATCACTATTGTACCATGGGGGGGATGAAGAAGTACTCTTTTGTTGAACCATAGGAACAGATTGAGTAAGACAGTAAAAAACATTAGAATAGAAAGTGGAAACTGCGGCGTCGATGTCAGCGGTAAGAGCGATGGTATTAAAGTCAACAGAACTAAGCAAGCTGTTAAGCTTAGGGAAGTTAGCCTTACGAAAATTAAATGCAAGTGGATTTTCGGATAAATTGGCCTTGTGGGAAGAGTCGTAAGAAAAGGTGAGGAAAAGGGGGGGATGGTAAGAGTCTAATTTAGAGAGTAGATGATCGCTAGCTGAAACCACACAATTATCAACTTCAGAACAAAATATAAGATCGAGTTGACGACCTAAAT
Source organism: Syrphus vitripennis (assembly GCA_958431115.1). NCBI lineage: Eukaryota > Metazoa > Arthropoda > Insecta > Diptera > Syrphidae > Syrphus > Syrphus vitripennis. The sequence goes on along the minus strand of OY288109.1, from coordinate 34,715,118 downwards.
TATTTTTAACACCACTCAATTGATAGAGGTCTAAGTCTGATATGCAATCAGTAAATAAAATCTCTTTTTCGGATGTGGGATTCAAGGGTATGTAATAGGACTCTTCCTCCGAGAGAACCCATTGAAGATTTGGGAAATTGAAGTCACCAACAATTATGACAACATCGGAAGGATCAGCAGCATCGAAGATGGAATCGAAAGCATCAATAGCTAGCTGATAGCTTTGGGTGGGTTGAGAAGGTCTGATGTAGCAGCAAATTATGAAGAGGGAATATTTGGAAATATTTGATATTTGATTTGACATTTTCCCTAGTACATTTTTGACCCGTAATTTTTGACATCACGAATTCGTTTATTTTCCACGTTTAGCTAAAAAATTCTTATATTTTTACATGAATCCTGAATCAATCCATCTAGGGTAAAAGAAATAAATATTTCTATCTTCGGGCACCTTTAATTTTAAAGCATAATGTCTTCGTCGTAGGCTATATCTGTAGGTCGTTATTGTATCTATATATGATTCTTGAAACGTTACCTGGGAAACACCAACGTGTCACAGTAATTATTTAGCGTGGTATTTGTTGCTAGTAAATAAATGCACAAAAATAAAGCCTAACATATTAATAACAACCCAATACATATGCCCCGACGCGACGTGAAAAAATCCTACGGGCGTCTACTTTGTAATTTTTGTCAGTTGATTAAAATTTTTTTAACGGGGACTAAAAAACCTATTGAAAATTAATACACAGTTTTAATGTATAGTTAGTTAGAAGTGGAAGTTAGTAGAAGTTTGGATTTACAGAAAATTGAAAAGAATTATGGATTTATATAACTTTGAAATACAGAATATTGGACATACAGCATGTTGATATACAGACTTTTGAAATACAGAGTTCTGGATGTGCAGAGTAATGGAAAATCAAAATAATAGAATTCAAAGTTATGTTCATACAGAATATCTTGACCCATTTCCAGAATTTTGGCAATACAGAATTGTGGAATACAAAACAACGACCCAAAAGTGGAAGCAGTGGGGTGAGATAGTTTTGGTCCCATTACAAATTACAACGAATATCACGAACGTTGTCCCTGATAGATCCGATGTCGTCAAGGTAGATGCCATCTAGTTGGATGCCGACGAGTTGGACGCCCCCCAGTTCGAAAAGCTTCAACAAGGAAATCAGTGAGAGGAGTAACGTTTGCCCGAATTTCGTTTAGAATATTTTATAAAACAAATAACATATTATGTATATATATATATATTATTGAAAATACACAGATAAAAAAAAAAAAACAAATAATAATAAAAAAAAAACATTTTATTTAAGCTAAAATATAAATAATCAACACACACAAAAGTTTTAACATAAGAAATCCTATAAGCCAAGTCAATAAAAAAAAATATTGAATTTTGAATTTTTCTTTTTTTTTTATATTAATTGCAATGTAAACTAATTAAGGACAAAAACTAAAAACTCTATCTAAATAAAATAAGAAACAAAATGGATAGAATATAAGTTTAAAGGAATTTGACAAAGTACATACAAAATAACTAAAATTATAAATTTGCTAAGAAAAAAAAAAACAATGAAATTGTAAACAAAATGTATACTGTAAAGGTTAAAAATTTAAAACGAACGAAGAAAAACAAATGTATGCAAAGACAAACCAACGAAAAAAAACCGAATCATTTTTGTGCATTAAAGATTCGATTTAAAACACGAATTACAAAAAAAAAATCAATAATTCCATGTTAAAAGAAAATTTTGAATTTGAAGTAATTGTTAAATATTTAAAAAAAAGAAAAAAAATAAATAAAATACGGCTCGTTATTGTCGTTGTCATCCAGCTGATCGTTCTCGAGTTCTCCCCGGGTAGGGAGGGATGCTGTATTCTCATACCTATCTGAGGAAATCAAAGTGCGTTGAACTTAATGCACTTGAAATTGTTCTGGTTGCATTTGTATTGCCCATTCTGGAAGTTGGTATCAACTTACGGATATTGATTTGGGTCAATCAAAACGCAAAAATAGCAATTGACTATTGCCAAATGTTCAGCGCGTGTCGATTTCCAATGGCTGTGCTTGCGCTCTCGATCGGTTGGTTGACACGTGAAACGATAAGTCTAATATGATAAGTAAATGGTGTCGGTTCTGAATTAAAAAAATATAACAGGCCTGACCTAGAACCATATGTTTTCGTCTATCTCGATGATATAATGATCGTGACAGACACTTTTGAAAAGCATATGGAAGTTTTAAATGAAGTTCTTAGGAGGTTAATCAAAGCAGGTTTAAAAGTAGGTAATGAAAAATGTGAGTTGTTAGGCCATCTTTAAAATTTCTGGACTATGTTGTAGACAGAAACGATTTGCACATGGACCCAGAAAATATAGAAAGCATGTTAGGTATTCCATCACTAAATAATTTTAAGCAGGTTAGGAGTTTTATCGGAATGGTATCCTGGTATAGGAGCTTTATCCCAAATTTTGCAAGTTTGGTGAAACCGTTATTCGACCTTCAAAAAAATAGGAAATTCAATTGGAGTGGGGAATGTGAGGAAAGCTTCAGAAAAGCTAAAGAGTGTTTAGCGGTGGCACTCATCCTGATGTGTCCGGATTTTTCGAAGCCATTTGTCGTTCAGACAGATGCTTCTGATTTCAGGATTGGGGACTTTGAGGAAGGAGAGAAAGTGTTTTGCTATTTGATCAGATCACTTTATATGAATGAGAAGAACTATTTGACCACAGAAAAAGAGTGTTTAGCTGTTCTGTGGGCAATAGAAAAGATGAGGCCATATCTACAGGGAGAATTTTTAAGGTTATTACCGATCACTACTCTTTGATATGGTTAAGCAAGTTGAAGGATCCAGCGGGTAGGCTGGCTGGATGGGCTGTACGTATGCAGCATTTCGAGTTCGACATTATTCACCGTAAGGGTAAAGATCATGTGGTACTAGATGCTTTCTCGAAGCGTAGCAGTTTTTGCTGGGATTTCAGAGCCCACAATTGATCCATGGATAGGGAAAATGATGGAGGAGGTAGAAAAGAAGCCATTGTCTTTCTCAGCGTTGCTTGTAGAGCAGTAAAGCAAACCATGTAGTTGTTCATAACTCAGATAATGAGTGGAAATTAGTAGTACCCAAGAATCATAGGAAAAAAGTCTTAGAAGTAAATCATGACCATCCGTTAGCAGGGCATATGGGGTAAAGAAAAATTTTACCAAAAATGAGGTCGGATATTACTAGGTACGTCAAAAATTGTAAAGCCTGTCAAAGTGTGAAACCTATTAATAAAAAACCGACTCGTTGATGACGGAAAGAAAAGTGGTTACAAATCCATAGGAGATGGTGTTTGTGGACTTGGTTGGTCCACTTCCTGAATCGATTAGGGGTTTTATCTACATTTTAATTGTTGTCGATTATTTTACGAAATTCCCTTTGTTGTTTCCTTTGAGGTCCGCAACGGCCAAATCGATTTGCAAGGATTTGGAAGATAATGTCACTTTGTTATTTGGAGTCCCTTAATTCTTAGTTTGTGATAATGGTCCCCAGTTCAAGAATGAAGAACTGAAGTCTCTTTGCGATAGTTACGGTCCTACTATTAAGTTTACGGCGCATTGCCACCCGCAGGAAAAACCGACAGTGCGGATAATCCAGATTTTAAAAACCACTCTGAGGGCTTATGTTTCGAAAAATACTAGGGCTTGGGATTCGCAGTCGGCGAAAGTTGCATGTAGTATACGCACTGCCCAGTATGAGGTGTTAGGTCTATCGCCGTATTACGCAAATTTTGGTCGGGGAGATGTTCAATTTCATTGGCGACGTAATTCACCCTATCAGAGGCAGCAACCTATTATACGGCAAAACTAGCGCCTAAGTTTGTAAGGATTTAAAGCCTTACTATGACGATCCCGAAGCCCCTGAAAATTAGTTGCGTAGCGGATGAGCTGAGCTAATTATGTTTTTAAACCTTTTTATTATCCTTTTTTCTTCGCTTTCATTTCCGAAAGCCAGGTTCTACTCCTCGGTAGAACCTGGTAAGATTTACCACAGCAAAAACTACTCTTACTTCGGTTCTTAACACCTTCTTCTGACCATGTGGTTCAGTCATGGTATAAACCTCTTTATCTGTTTTCCCCTCCATTCCAACCAATCCCATTTTTCGACCCACATTTTTGAGTTCGTTGTTCTCTGACTTGAGCGTAGTTCAGAGGGGGTGACAAAACAGGTACACCATCGAGAATTTTTTCATGCCGAGTCAGCGGATGGGCTGGAGACTCGCACGCTGTAAAGGGCGTGGAAGCTCAACATGGAATGATTAAAGTCAATAACAGTCAACAACAGAACGAGACATACACTTACAATTAAATTGGATTTAGTAGACAACACAACACAACAACATAAACTTAACCTTAACTCATATTCTTAAACATGGCTAGAAACCCATTTACAATACTTTTGTTATAAATAGCATCGACCGCTCAAAAGAATGGAGTGCTAAACGCTCTTCCCTAAAACCCCAAAGGGCTGGCTGAGATGGTATTTTCCTCAGTATTTTTGTACTTAGGTGGTGGCTGCATATGTCAACTAGAACAATTCCGGATGCTTCGTAAAGCCTTTCGTTACTATAATAGTGAAGTGAGTTGGGTTTTCGGTAAAGGAATGTGCAGTGGCAAAGGGTCTTTCCGCTTTCGCTCAAATATCTGTATTTTTTTCATAATTTGTAAAGCAGAAGATTCGTCCTGGTTTGGACGCCGCCTCCAAGAGGATGTAGGAGAGATAAGGTCTATAATTTGCAATACGAAGAGTGAATTTGACGTGTTGACTAATTTAGCGATGAGAGTTTTTTCAATTGTTCAATCAACTCCAACGCGTTGTACTCGTATGTTTCTTTTTTTTTAAGTAGGTACATATTGGTATCAGTTTTTTATTTCGTACATTTATTTTTAAATTTTATAGATTTTCTATGTTAATTTTGAGACATTTAGAAAACGAAAACAATAATTAAATTTTCATGAATAAATCAAGAATATTAATCCATTGTTATTTTGTCTGCTAAAAAAGAAATTAGTTATTTCCAGCCTTTCATATTTCATCTTTATATTTTCAATGATGAACTTAACTTACGATTGATCATTGAAATAATATGTTGAAAAGTATAATATTATGTTAAAGAATGGGTCGAAATGAATTTATTTTTGAAAGAAGTAATATTTAATTCCCGGATAGCTATAATTGACAACTTAGAGTTTAGAGAACGGTCGCTATCTACCTAGAGCTCAGAAGTTTATGAGACTTATAAGGCGTCGATTATACAGCTGCTGTGCCGTCCTTACGAAAGAGGGCATATCTCGCTTTTTAAAGTTATTTTTAAAAGGGATATTAAAATGTTTACACCAAAAATTGCACCAATAATTAAGAGCCTTTCAAATTTTTAAGACATAAAAGCCCATTTCATTTTTAAAAGCTTTTGGTGCAACCGGCCATTTGTAAACCAATTTCAGAGATTGTGTAGAAAAATTAAATTTCTTTTTTGTTTGCGTAGTATGGTCATTTAGGTAAGTAGAAATGGCGATCACAAGGCAACCTAGCATTTGATCCAATTGGCGCTGTACTGCGAGCGCCCGCCGTTTGATACCATAACTCATTTGACCTAAGATTAAAAGGGAAATATTTATATAGAAGCTTCACAGCGGATTTTTCTAGAGCCATTTGGTCGCATTGAGAAAAAAGATCAGATCTCTAATCTTCATCTCAGATAGCTCGTTGACTAGAAGCCATAGAAGAGGTGAAAGGACACCACCCAGAGGTGTTCCTATGCTTACGCCTTTGATTGAGATTGTGGTGTGGAAAGTGGATCGAATCATCCTATTACTGAGCATGGAAATAATTCATTCTCGGATGTTTCTCTCTACACCGAATTTACGAGCGATTCTTTTATATGTATATTTTGTAAGAACGTTGTTAAAAGCACCTTCTATGTCTAAGAAGGTGGCAAGAGTAAATTTTTTATAGTGGATTGTTTTTTCTACAGTACTACCTCATGGAGGGTAGTCTTGGAAGATTTGCCATTAAGATATGCATGCTGAGAGCTTTAAAGAGGTCGTGCAACTAGGGTATCTCTAATATGGTAATCTAGAAAGATGTTAAGCTTATTGGTCTGAAATCCTTCGCTGATTCGAGACCACGCCTACCAACTTTCGGGATAAAAACTCCTTTGACCTGTCTCCACGACTCAGACACATGTTTGAGAAGGGGCATCTTTTGAAAATTTGTTCTAGCCGTCGAACCGCCACATCATGCAGTTTCTGAAGCATTACTGGTAGTATGCCATCCATGCCTGGGGATTTATATGGAGAGAAAGTATTACTAGCCCACGCACATGCTCTACATGAGCTACATTTAGCTCTAGAGTTCCATGCGATTCGGGGTTATCATTCTCGCAACCCGGAAAGTGCATCATCAGTGATTCCCAAAGAAGAAGATTGTCCTCTTCATTTTCCTCAGACCAAACAGTTCTTCATTTTACCAAGAAAGAAGGGTTTTACTGCTATATTTAACTCAAAGATTTTCTACTATTTTACTACCGATTCTGAATTAAGATTCGGTAAGTTGCTCAGTTTGGAATAGGCAATTTGATTGAACTTCTTCCAGTCAGTTCTTCTAGGATTTCTATAAGGGGGAGGGTTTTTCAACTCGAAATAAATATTACAAAGAATCCACTTGTGATCCAAAAAAGAATCCAAAATGTAAACTCCCTAATTCTCCACTAATAATTTGCGGTTGTTTGCTAAAGTAACATCCTCCCATCTATCATAGTTTTCCGAGCTCGGAAAAACGAAAGTGGGAGTATTGCCTCTGTTACAAATGGTCGTATTATGTTCAATAATAAAATCAAAAAGAGCCTCACCTCGTTAGTAAGTTGATCTCAGAATTTCTCAAAGGGTATGCCGAGCGTTAGCGTCACCTCCGATCAAGAGGTTAGTCTTCTCATGTTTAGCTTTAGTTTTTAAGTTGTACACCTCCTCTTGTGGTGATTTTAGATTGTGGGCAGAGTAGAAAGAAGCCACCAACAAACCCTGTGTATTTTTGTCCTCAAACCTGACAACTGTCAGATCGGGAGCGCTAAAATTAGGACACAAAAAAACTTTTAAATGTTTCTTAGCCCAAATACAAGTTCTGAAATTAACTTGGTCTTGGTCTGCTGGGGACCTCGACTCAGCCAATAACATCGTCAACGTCGACGTTGTCATCAGCTTTATCGGTGTCTGCTCCCTGACTCCTCAGAATTTTAATTTTTCCATTCCTTATGCCAAAACTAAGTTTGTAATCGGGCTTTTCGAGAGCCCCTATGCTTTCCTCACTGATCTTCATTAGATAAGAGGCGCCAGTCTTTATGCTCATGAGGGGCAACCAAATGCGAGCCTTTGGTTGTCTAGGGATGTCCTAAGCTGGGATAAGCTTGAGCTTCAAGCCATCCCAGTCATTGCTAACCTTAGCAATGCTTTCACCAAGGAAATTGCTAGAAAACCTGTCCGCACACTTGATCACCCTGTACCCCCTTAGCATCTCGCCAGAGTGAAAACTAGGGTAGGGGTCTTTCTTTATTTGATAGTGTGTAGGAAAACACCATCTCAGAGAGCTTGACCTCGATAGAGTTCCACACGTTCAGCAGACCTATGCTGTTTGTGGGGAGCTCATCCACAACTGATACTTGGAAGTCATCCCTGACAACCTAGCTAGAAGATGGTGCTTTGTCCGACTTTCCTCGACCGTCAAGCTTAATCTTTTTCTGAGAAAAAAAGGTCCCTTCTTGAGACCTATTTCGCACAGGACTGCTATGACTAGCACTGCCTATACTTCCTGTGATTTTGGGTTGCTCACAAGTGCTGGAACTACCGGCGCTATATGAGCTCCCCTTTATGGTTTCCTGGCTGGAGGCCAAGAATTCATCCTCTAAGTCAGTGGATAGTTTTAAGTTCGTCATGTCTAAATCGTCCATTGTATGTGTTGTATGTATGTAGATCGGAAAAGAAAGGTCAGCCCCGGCAGAGCCGATATTCCGGGGTTAGTCAGAAAGTAAGACAGACCCTGCCAAGGCATCAGAATGAGCTCGTTCGCGACTGGTTTACCCCAGTTAAACAAACGTGGTTATTTCTGCACACAAAACTATAACTACAGATATACTCGCATTATGAGTTTTCAAAAACATTTTTTTTTGTTTCTCACAAAGAGAGTTCTAATCTTATAAAACTTACCTGTAGGTACTTATGTATATACGAGTACACATATATCATATTTTTCACTTAAAATTATTAGAAATTCTCCTTTATTCATTCATCCTTCAATCTTTGCATACAAAGTAATGTTTACATCATTCTTAAATTCAAATTGTTCTTGTTAAGTTTCTGAAAAATTCATAAAACATTAGGTACATCTATATCTACAGGGTGAGTCATGCGCAATGCGACAAAATGCTAGGGCGTGTAGGTTGCGTTGAGACAAGAAAAAAATCGTATGGGAGGGGGGGGTCTATTCCCCTCCGTTTAGCCGGGAGGGGCAATTTTCGAAAAAACTGACTGGGAAAAAAATTATTTAAAATCAACGGCTTCATTCACAATGCTGTGCGATACGTTTTTGAAAAGCCAATAACTTTTTCTTTCATTCTGTGTTTAAATAAATCTATTCTAAGAAATAGTTTTTGAAATATTAATTTTCAAAGTCAAAATTTAGAAAAAAAAATTTCAAATTCATTTTTTTCAAAATTTTACGTAATTAAGTGCTAATTTTAATTTCAAAATTCAATGCTGTTATTAATTTTAAGTCTAAATAAGAAAACCGGATGCAAAAATTTTATGTCGTTCTCAAGAAATTAAAAAAAAACCAAAACCACCTTTTTCTAAGAACAACATTTATGTATTTTTATTGTAACGAAGCAATTTATTTATTTATTTAGCATTAATCTTAGTTTTTTTACTTTTTTTTAATTGGAGTTTTATGAGAACGTAATAAAATGAAATAGTATTGGAATAACCCTGGATTAATATTATTTTCATTGATAACTTCTGAAAACTGACCTGTCAACATTTTTGCCTTGGCCTGCCCGCAGCCCATGGGTTCTACCTGTTATGGGGACAATAGGGACAATAAAACCGCATTTTTTTTTTAATGAAAAAAAAAGAAAATTGCAACGCAAGATAAATAAAAGGCATTGCAGTTTTGCTTAGTAATTATTTCCAATTTGAATATTAACTCATTAACACGTAACGATGTCAAGCTCATACACCCGAGAAGAATTAACGGACATGCATTTCTGCTACGGTTTAGCTAATGGTCGAAGTCGTGAAGCCGAAAGACTGTACGCTGAAAGATATCCCGATAGGAGGTGTCCCCATCATAGCACGTTTCCAAGAATCCACCGACGTCTAAGAGATCATGGAGTGCTGGAGCATCGAAGAAGCGAAAGGCCAGTTTCTGATGAGTCAAGAATCTTAGATGAAAGAATTCTGGATTTAGTCCGAAATAATCCCTCCGTCAGTACAAGAAGGATATCCACTATGCTTGGAGTGTCCCAATCTAGAGCATGTCGAGTACTTCGGGCGGAAAATTTACACCCGTACCATTTTACGCCTGTTCAGGAACTCACCTCAAACGACAAGTTATTGAGAACCGAATTTTGTAGAACATTACTACTTAGAAATGAAACCGAACAAAACTATTTTAGAAGAATATTCTGGACGGATGAAGCACAGTTTACTAGGGATGGGGTTACTAACTTCCACAATTTACATTATTGGAGTAGCGCCAATCCACACAAAAAAAAACAAAACAAATCACAACACCGCTTTAGTTGTAATGTTTGGCTTGGTATTGTTGGACACACTGTGATCGGGCCCCGGTTTTTGAATTCCATTATTAATAGAGAATCATACCTGCAATTCCTACGAGACCTTTTACCCGATTTATTAGACAGCGTTCCATTGGTTATAGCAGATACTTTAATCTACCAACAAGATGGTGCTCCAGCACACTACAGCTTACAGGTGAGAAACTGGCTGGATGATCATTTTAGTGACCGTTGGATCGGAAGAAGGGGCCCCACGGAATGGCCGCCTAGGTCACCAGATTTAACTCCCCTAGATTTCTATGCATGGGGATTTATGAAGAATTATGTTTACGAAGTGGAAATAGTATCATTGGAACAACTGAAGGAACGAATTGAAGTCGCTGGAGTCAAATTGCAGGAAAATTTGTCAAGCATAAACTTATGTGAAGCCATTACAAGGAGATATAATCTATGCCTTCTAAACAATGGAGATCATATCGAGAATTTTTATAAGTACTTCCAATAAAAAACATAGTAAAAAAAAGAGGCTGGGTGCGACCCACGCTGATAACTTCCCATTTGTGATCATGAAAACTTTATATATTTAGTTTTTTTCAAATAACCAAATTTTCTGCGAAACAAACTTTAGCTTTTAAATTCAAACAATCATTATATTAAGATTGAAAAGCATGGATTTTGAATAATGTAAGACTTGTACATATATTCCTCTTAATACAAAGTTTATAATTAAATTATAATATTATAAAAATAAGTTTATAATTAAATTATAATATTATAAAAATTATTTATTATTTCGGTTCCAGACATTTTAATTGAAAAATGAAATATTCACATACATATAAATGATATGGTTTGGTTATTGAATCAAGGGTACTTCAATAATATGTATATCCGCTCTAAAACTAGATATCATCATATTGTGTCTGTTTGTTTTTTTCCTTAAAAAGGTTTTCATTCCATTTTCATAATGTACAACACATCCTAAAACAATTTTAATTTATTATTTATAAGGCTGGTATTTGTTTGGGTGTAGTTTTTAAACTTCGAAAAACAATATTTTCCAGTTATTAGTGGAATTTTCTTAGTTCCGTTTAAATTTTTGTTTAAAATGTCAGTTAAGTATACATACCCGCTGTAAAAATTTTTATTATGTATAAAATAAAATACCTAATGGCAAAGTCAATATGATTCCTCGTTCTCAAGATATTCGAGTCGAAAAACCAATTTTACCACTTTTTTTATATTTTTTGTCAAAAACTGTCAATTAGATATTTGTCAAAATTTAACCTTTCATAAGAAATTGTACTATGTAAAAAATAAAATATTTTAGAAGGCACAATCGTTGTTCGTTCTCAGGATATTCGAGCTGAAATACAATTGTAACTACTTTTCTTTAGAATTTTTAACAGTTTTTGATTTTTTGTTAAAAAACTGCCCATTCAATATTTGTCAACATTTTATCAGTTGCTAACAATTATGTTATGTAGAAAATAAAACAAACAAGAAGTCAATATCGTTACTCGAAATTTGTGTCGAAAGACAATTTATACCAATTTTTGGTAGAATTTTTTGTAGTTTTTAATTTTTTGTAAAAAAACTGTCCATTGAATTTTTTTGAAATTTTCACCAGTAGTCAAGAACAACATTTTTCGTAAAATAAAATTATTTTAAAGTTAATATCGTTTTTCCATCTAAGGATATTCGAGTTATACAAATTTTTTTTTAGGTTTTTTTGATTTTAAAAAATAACGGTATATTGATTTTTTTTCCAAATTCATATCAAATTTGTATGACGTCATAAGGTGTCGAATAAAATTTATTTCACGTCAATAGCATTATTTGTTCGTGAGATATTTGAGCCCAACCAAAATTTTCACTTCTTTTTTAAACTGCTATAGTAAAAAAACAACTGATCGAATATTAATAAACGCCCTTTCAGCTTCTTTCGAAGTTATTATCTGTAAAACAAAATTTATTTCAAGTCGATATCTCTACTCGTTATTGAGATGTCGACGACGAAAAATGGTACCAGAACGTACGGACGTACGGACGTACGGACGTACGGACGTACGGACGTACGAACGTACGAACGTACGTACACACGCACACACAGACATCTCTCTAAAAATGATTGAAATAGGCTCTAGGGACCTTGAAACGTCGAGAAATGTCAAAAATTTCAATTTGACAAATCGGACCGATTACAATAACTCCCTATGGGAAGTTAATAAAAGGAATAAAAAAAACTAAAAAAACTAAGATTAATGCTCCTTAAATTGCTTCGTTACAATAAAAATAAATGTTTTTCTTAGAAAAAGGTGGTTTTGGTTTTTTTTAATTTCTTGAGAACGACATAAAATTTTTGCATCCGGTTTTCTTATTTTAAAATTAATAACAGCATTGAATTTTGAAATTAAAATTAGCACTTAATTACGTAAAATTTTGAATGAATGCATTTGAAATTTTTTTTTCAATTTTTTTTTTCAAAATTTTGACTTTGAAAATTAATATTTCAAAAACTATTTCTTAAAATAGATTTATTTAAGCACAGAATGAAAGAAAAAGTTATTGGCTTTTCAAAAACGTATCGCACAGCATTGTGAATGAAGCCGTTGATTTTAAATAATTTTTTTCCCATTTTAAGTCAGTTTTTTCGAAAATTGCCCCTCCCAGCTAAACGGAGGGGAATACACCCCCCCTCCCATACGATTTTTTTCTTGTTTCAACGCAACCTACACGCCCTAGCATTTTGTCGCATTGCTCATGACTCACCGTGTATACCTAGCTGAAGCTATGTTATATAAGAAAAAACATGGTTGGTAGGTACGTACCTACCATCTTATTAATATAGGAAAAAACATCTCCGGAGAATGAAGCCGCATCACTTAATGACTAACGCTTGTTTTTATTTTCAGGAGGTGCACACACAAAATACCATTTCCTAAGGTCTTTAGAATTTTGTTAGGAGAGGCGCCGCTTTCTACCTACCTAATCAAAAAAGAAAAGAAAAAAACAGTAAAAGTGCGAAGGTATTTGGCAATAAAAATCATTGAAGACGAATCCAACCTCTTTTTTAACTTCCCATAGGGAGTTATTGTAATCGGTCCGATTTGTCAAATTGAAATTTTTGACATTTCTCGACGTTTCAAGGTCCCTAGAGCCTATATTAATCATTTTGAGAGAGATGTCTGTGTGTGCGTGTGAACGTACGTTCGTACGTTCGTACGTTCGTAAGTTCGTACGTCCGTACGTTCTGGTACCATTTTTCGTCGTCGATATCTCAAGAACGAGTAAAGATATCGACTTGAAATAAATTTTGTTTTACAGATAATAACTTCGAAAGAAGCTGAAAGGGCGTTTATTAATATTCAATCAGTTGTTTTTTTACTATAGCAGTTTAAAAAAGAAGTGAACATTTTGGTTGGGCTCAAATATCTCACGAACAAATAATGCTATTGACTTGAAATAAATTTTATTCAACACATTATGACGTCATACAAATTTGATATGAATTTGGAAAAAAATCAATATACCGGTTTTTTTCAAAATCAAAAAAACTAAAAAAATTTTTTTTATAACTCGAATATCCTTAGATGGAAAAACGATATTAATTTTAAAATAATTTTATTTTACGAAAAATGTTGTTTTTGACTACTGGTGAAAATTTCAAAAAAATTCAATGGATAGTTTTTTTACAAAAAATTCAAAACTACAAAAAATTCTACCAAAAATTGGTATAAAGTGTCTTTCGACTCAAATTTCTCAAAAACAGGTAACGATATTGACTTCTTGTTTGTTTTATTTTCTACATAACATAATTGTTAGCAACTGATAAAATTTTGACAAATATTGAATTGGCAGTTTTTTAACAAAAAATCAATTGTATTTCAGCTCGAAGACCTGAGACCGAACAACGATTGTGCCTTCTAAAATATTTTATTTTATACAAAGTTCAATTTTTTATAAAAGGTCAAATTTTGACAAATATCTAATTGACAGTTTTTGACAAAAAATATAAAAAAAAATAAACTAAAAAGTGCTAAAATCGGTTTTTCGACTCGAATATCTTGAGAACGAGCAATGATATTGACTTTGCCATTAGGTATTTAATTTTATACATAATAAAATTTTTTACAGCGGGGATATACTTGACATATACTTAAATGTGCATTTCGTAAATCTCTTTAAATAATTAAAATGCTTTCCAATCTTAAAATAATGATTGTTTGAATTTAACAGCTAAAGTTTGTTTCGCAGAAAATTTGGTTATTTGAAAAAAACTATATATAAAGTTTTCAAGATCACAAATGGGAAGTTATCAGTGTGGGTCGCACCCAGCCTCTTTTTTTAATAAATTATTCCGCTTCTTTATTCTTTTTTATTAAACTTTTTTTCGACTATACAAAGAACATAGCGCAAATTGATTAAATGTTAAATACTCAGTTCCGCTACTATGCGTATAATACTAACTATCCGTAAAATATTCCGCTCTTGCCCGACGCGACGACACTTGCTACACAGTTTATCTGGGTAAATATAGTATATCCTAGTGAAGACCTACAAAACCCACAGATCCCCCAAAACGACTTTCACAGGCATGCATATACTTAACAATATAGGTATGCAAACATCCCAAAAAAGGAATAAATAGAGAGGACTAAAGTCAAGGATACAAAGTTGTTGACATGACATCATGTTTAATGAACCACATTCCATTGAAATGAAAACTCTTATCATTGTCTCGCATGCATTTTTGCTAAAGCATAAAGTAGTCGACCCACACCGCCTTCCACCCTTTTTTATCATATTCGTCTTCCAAATAAAGGAAAATATAATTTTTCGAAAACGAGAAACTGTGTCCTTGGATATGAAAGTGTTTAAAATTATCGATGCTAGTTGTATGTATACTTGTATATGTATATGTGTGTAAGGAGCTTAGTGTGAATTTTTTATATTAAAAAAGAGAGCTCATGTTATTATTATATTGAAAAGTCGAGCTTGGCGCTATCGGTATAGCATAAGATGATTGGCAATAAAACGATAAGGGTGTAAAATATAACCTTTATGGTTTCTTGCACTCTAAAAGGATTCGATTGAGAAATCGAAAAATTCTGTCTGATATCACCGGCATGCGGCGCGATGGCGCCGGCGGTGGGTGAAAGGAGAAAACAAAAGTGCACTTATGAGATAAAAGAAGAACACACCTCTGTACTCACGGTTAAGTGAAATAAGGACACACAAGGTGAACTTCACGTGATTATGCGGCAGCTTAGTGGCTTAAATGTTTTCTTGGTAAGGATAATGGTTTGAATGTTTCAGAAGGTAATGACGCTAGGTGTTGTGTGCAACAACTTGAGTCCTTTCAAATCCCATGTGGAAAAATTATGTTTAAGGGGAATATTTTGCGGTTTCTTTTTTCTAATTCTCGTAAGAGAGAGTTCCTATTTGCAGAGAAAAAAAATTTGTGTCAGAATATACATTATGGTATATGGTTACTGACACATTTTACTTTGACATAACTGTTGCATTTAAAATACATTTTTTTAAATGTGATGGTCTATAATTGCTTCTTGTTTAAAAAAAAATTAAAAAGAAGTTATAAACGGCGTTGGCCAAATTAGGAAACAGCCTTACCAGAAAACCGTTTTCATTTGAAAATAAGTATCCAAAATCCTCTCCTAAGCATATTAAATCTTAATCAATTCCAAACTGCAAATAACAAATACAGTAAAACCCGCTTAAGTGAAACCCGCTTAAGAGAAAAACCCGCTTATGTGAAACACTTTTTTCATCCCCGAGTATTTTCGTACCAATAACCTTTAAAACACTCCGCTTAAGCGGAACTCGCTTAAGTGAAAAACCCGGATAACTGAAACATATTTTCAGTAAAATTTTGTATTTATCCTTGAAAAAAAACTCTCTTAAGTAAAAAAAAAAAAAATTGGATCGAACAGAACAAAAAATTAGCTGAACGCTTTCACTTCTTCTATATTTTTCACCTCCACCACATTTTCACCACGAAAATGACGTTTGAATTCTAAAATAACACAATCGTTTACTTTCGTTGTGTCAACAAATTGTTTTGCTCTCAAAAATCCAAAAACACAATTCCAATGTCTCAAGAGGTATGTATTTTAACATTTAGTAAAAAGAACATTACATTTTCATAATGTTCTTTTCCTATTTCAGCCACGTAAAACCAAGAAACTGGTTAGTTTGACTGTAAAAGACAAACTTACTATTTTAAAACTCCTCAACGAGGGAGAAACGAGGAAAAATATCTGCGCAAAATTCAATTGCAGTGCACCCACGTTATCGAGACTCATCAAACAAAAAGGTAAAATCCTTGAAGTGGCTTCCCAGAACAAAAATTTATCAAAGAAACGTCAACGCACTGGAGCACAAAAACAAGTCGATAAATCTTTGTCAATTTGGTTCAAAGACATGCGTTCAAGAAACGCTGTAATAACCGGCCCAATGCTAATGGATAAAGCAAAATGTTTTTCCTTGATGCTAGACGTCGATTTTGAGCCAACAAATGGATGGTTAGATCGATGGAAAAAACGCGAAAACATTCATTTTAAGAAGATTTGTGGTGAAAAGAATTCTGCTGACACAAGTGCTGCTAACGATTGGCTGAAAAATATTTGGCCAAACATTAGTCAGAATTACAACCCAAATGAAGTGTATAACGCTGATGAATCGGGGTTAATGTTTAAGGCCCTACCGACGGGGTCATTAGTAAATAGATCTGAAAAACCTTCAGGAATGAAACTACCAAAGGACCGTATCACAGTCCTTTTCATTTCCAATGCGACTGGAACAGACAAAATGATTTTTTGTATTGGTGTGCAGGAAAACATTTTATACATATTTTTGTTTTGCTAATCTTTTGTTTTAAATAGGTAAGTCTCGTAATCCAAGATGCTTTAAGAAAAACACAATTCCTGTTAAATATTATGCCAACACAAAAGCTTGGATGACAAGTGCGATTTGGACGATGATCATGCAAGATTTGAACAAAACATTTAAAGCAAAAGAAAAAAAGGTTTTGCTTATTGTGGACAATGCATCTTGCCACAAACTTGACTGTGATATTGTTTTGGAAAATATTCAAATTGATTTTTTTCCCCCGAATGCCACCTCTGTCATGCAACCTATGGATCAGGGAATTATACGTTGCTTTAAGGCGCATTACAGAAGATGTATTACAAAGAAACAACTTCTTCATTTGGATAATGGAGAATCCTTATCAGATTTTTCAAAAAAAATTAATTTACTGATTGCGCTAAAAATGATTAAAAGGGCCTGGTGGATGGTGAGTCCATTGACCATAAAGAACTGTTTCCGGAAAGCTGGTTTGACTTTTAATACCAACGAAGAAATAGAGTCGGAGGAAGAAGAAGAAGAAACTAATTTTCCGGCAGCAATAAGAGAAGAAATCGATTATCTTGTGGATATAGACATAGATCTTCCTTGTTTTGGAGATATGACGGATGAAGACATTATAAACGAAACAGCACAACAATTCGAAGATCTTGCTAACAGATCTGCATCTGAAGATGATTCAGATGTGGAACGCTGAACGCTTTCACTTCTTCTATATTTTTCACCTCCACCACATTTTCACCACGAAAATGACGTTTGAATTCTAAAATAACACAATCGTTTACTTTCGTTGTGTCAACAAATTGTTTTGCTCTCAAAAATCCAAAAACACAATTCCAATGTCTCAAGAGGTATGTATTTTAACATTTAGTAAAAAGAACATTACATTTTCATAATGTTCTTTTCCTATTTCAGCCACGTAAAACCAAGAAACTGGTTAGTTTGACTGTAAAAGACAAACTTACTATTTTAAAACTCCTCAACGAGGGAGAAACGAGGAAAAATATCTGCGCAAAATTCAATTGCAGTGCACCCACGTTATCGAGACTCATCAAACAAAAAGGTAAAATCCTTGAAGTGGCTTCCCAGAACAAAAATTTATCAAAGAAACGTCAACGCACTGGAGCACAAAAACAAGTCGATAAATCTTTGTCAATTTGGTTCAAAGACATGCGTTCAAGAAACGCTGTAATAACCGGCCCAATGCTAATGGATAAAGCAAAATGTTTTTCCTTGATGCTAGACGTCGATTTTGAGCCAACAAATGGATGGTTAGATCGATGGAAAAAACGCGAAAACATTCATTTTAAGAAGATTTGTGGTGAAAAGAATTCTGCTGACACAAGTGCTGCTAACGATTGGCTGAAAAATATTTGGCCAAACATTAGTCAGAATTACAACCCAAATGAAGTGTATAACGCTGATGAATCGGGGTTAATGTTTAAGGCCCTACCGACGGGGTCATTAGTAAATAGATCTGAAAAACCTTCAGGAATGAAACTACCAAAGGACCGTATCACAGTCCTTTTCATTTCCAATGCGACTGGAACAGACAAAATGATTTTTTGTATTGGTGTGCAGGAAAACATTTTATACATATTTTTGTTTTGCTAATCTTTTGTTTTAAATAGGTAAGTCTCGTAATCCAAGATGCTTTAAGAAAAACACAATTCCTGTTAAATATTATGCCAACACAAAAGCTTGGATGACAAGTGCGATTTGGACGATGATCATGCAAGATTTGAACAAAACATTTAAAGCAAAAGAAAAAAAGGTTTTGCTTATTGTGGACAATGCATCTTGCCACAAACTTGACTGTGATATTGTTTTGGAAAATATTCAAATTGATTTTTTTCCCCCGAATGCCACCTCTGTCATGCAACCTATGGATCAGGGAATTATACGTTGCTTTAAGGCGCATTACAGAAGATGTATTACAAAGAAACAACTTCTTCATTTGGATAATGGAGAATCCTTATCAGATTTTTCAAAAAAAATTAATTTACTGATTGCGCTAAAAATGATTAAAAGGGCCTGGTGGATGGTGAGTCCATTGACCATAAAGAACTGTTTCCGGAAAGCTGGTTTGACTTTTAATACCAACGAAGAAATAGAGTCGGAGGAAGAAGAAGAAGAAACTAATTTTCCGGCAGCAATAAGAGAAGAAATCGATTATCTTGTGGATATAGACATAGATCTTCCTTGTTTTGGAGATATGACGGATGAAGACATTATAAACGAAACAGCACAACAATTCGAAGATCTTGCTAACAGATCTGCATCTGAAGATGATTCAGATGTGGAAATTTTGGAAATGCAGAAACCAACAATCAAAGATGCTTTTCAATCCCTCGGTGTTCTTAAGCAATTTTCTGAAGGAAATAACGAACTTGAGCTAATTTTAGATGAAATTGAATATAAAATGCTGAATCGCCATTTTCAGAACTTATCACAAACGAAAATTAATGATTTTTTTAAAAAAAACGTAACATAATTTTTCTCCGCATCTACATACAATGGAATGTATGTACATAATTGTACTAAAAAATGTGAATATTTATTTAAAAGCTTCATGAAGCGAAACTTAAAAGTGGACTCTTTTGTTATGCACAATGTGCCAATTAATTAACGTACAAAAACTCAAATGTGATTTAATGTAAATTACTTTTATAAAAAATACCATCTACTACCTATATGAATTCCTGTATGTATGTACACAACTTGTTTTTGTTATTCAATAAATTATTTTTGTGTTAATTGTTGTTTTATTTTCAAACTATTTTATTTAAATATTTTTGGAGGTAACTTCAAGCCCAAATACCTACCTGCAATTTTTTCTAGCTTCAAGTTTCGGTGTAATGGAATTTTTTATTCCGCTTAAGTGAAATTTTTTTTCACCTATCCGGACACCGCTTAAGTAAAACCTTTTTTCACTTAAGCGGGGTTCGTTTAAGTGAAAAACCCGCTTAAGTGAAAGAAAGTCTGTGACATTTTGCCGTTTCTCTTAAGCGGGTTTTACTGTAACAACAAACACTAAACTCAAAACAACCACCCAACTGATGCTATTAGTTTTTCCTGCTCACAATAATGCATTAATTCACAAAAACAATCATTGCACTTGCAACAACATATACCGCATATATCTTAAATGACCAGGACAAGTACAACTACCAGTTGCCAATACTTGTAGCTACTCGTACTAATAATAAATCCTTAAAAGAATTAAAAAGCGTCCTTAATTCTTAAGTACCTACTTTCGCATAACACTTTTTTAATTTTAATTTTTTAATGGCCGGTTGCACCACACGTTTTAAAAATGTATTTTATTATTTCCGCAAATTTCTCGTGCCAAAAAAATCCAGTTAGAGAAAGAGTAGAATTTAATGCGTCGAAAACTCAATGCTGCCTTCTGTCGTTAAAGCGAGACGTACCCCTCCTGCCATTATCTATGAGTGGCACTTATATCGAAGAAACTAACCAGCTTGCGATTTTAGGTATGTGTATCACAAACCATCTTTTGTGGAATAATTACATACTTAACGTCGCCAAAAATGCCGCAAGATGTTTAGGTTTCCTTTGGAGATGCAAGAAATTATTTTCCCCTTCTGATCTGGCGATTATCTATAAAAGTTATATACGTCCAAAGCTTGAGTATAATTCCCACCTCTGGGCTGGTGCTCCAGCAACTTACTTAAGCCTCTTGGACAGTATACAAAGACGAGCCTTCAAAATGATCGGAGACAGGAACATCATCGATACTTTTACGTCACTCGAACACCGGCGTAACGTTTCTTGTCTCTCGCTCTTTTATCGTTACTGTTAGGAACCATAGAACCATACATAACAATCCTATCATTATATGCTATTAATTCTAAGAAATAAATTGTAACTTTAATAAAACTATTAATTCTAAGAAATAAATTTGTAATTTGAATAAAACTATTAGTTCTAAGAATTAAATTGTAATCTGAATAAAACTATTAACTCTAAGAATATGAAACCAATACTGGAATGTAATGTACTATTAATTCTGAGAACTATAAAATGTGTAACAAAAAACCTTACTGTAGACAAACTTAAGAATAAATACATATTTTTCAGTCAGTCGATTGCTGATTGTCAACGAGAATAGTCTTATTCTTTTAATTCCTACTCTAATTCTTAAATTCGAAATCTAGCCAAAGAGAATCCTAACATAAATAAATTGGTGTCAGAAGTGGGATAATAAAAAAAAAAAAAGTAACAATCATTTAAAATCGTGTGCCTTGTCCATCCATCCATCCAAAATCAAACAAAAAAAAAAAAACAAAAAAAAAAAGCATACCTACCGCAAAATTGTGTTCGAGAATATAAAATAAGTTTCGCAAAAAAACTTCTTCTTCCTCGATCGTATATAAAAATACACACATTCAATATCAGCAGAGCATCATATACATAGTAGTATCTATAACTATAATAAATTATCATCATCAGAGCATCATAATCAGAAAAACATCATATTATACAATATAGAAGTATCTATAATAATAATCATCTAAATCGGAGCATCATAATCAACAAAGTGAAGTACCTACATATATATATCAGAGTCACATATCACCACATCTATTAGCAGTACCTATCATCTTAAGCAGCATATTTTATTCAGTGAAAAAAAAAAAAAAAAAAAAATGAAAATCTTTTTGTAAGTAATTAAATCATTATAAAAGTGAAAATACGAGTAGTAACATACATTTTTTTTTATATATATTTTTATTCTTAGTGTAGTATATTATTAGCTTTATATTCATAAAAAAAAAAAAAAAAGATAAAATAAAATAAAACTTACCTAAGTAGATACATATATAATTTTATAAAAATTAATATTTGAATAGTATAAGTAGATAACGTATTTAATATGGCTAACGCAAATCAAGAACAAGATGATGAATTTGAAGTAGATGGAAACAATTAAGCGATAATTGTTCCACTGCAAACCCTTTTTAAATTTATAAAGCCATTCGATGGCGACAGACAGAAATTGATTCCATATTTAAATGCTGTAGATGCAGCTTTCAGAATCGCTACCCCCGATCAGATTGATATTTTGCTGGCTTATACCAAAACTCAGTTGAGTGGTAAAGCAGAAGCAGCAGTATCTAATCATGATTTCAATACTTGGTTAGAATTGAAAACCTTTCTCAAAAGCATATATGCTGATTCTAAGCATCATGGGCATTTACTTATAGAACTTTTATCTTGCAAACAGCAACCTACAGAACAGATTTCGCAATATATTTGCAGGGTTGAAACCGCGTTAAAACGTTTATTAACATCAACCCAACGAAATACAACAATACCCGTTGAGCTACCGGGAAGACTTGCAGCCATGAATGACTTAGCATTGCATACATTTATATTGAATATCAAACCTGATATAAGCAACATGTTAAGAGCAAGAAACATAGAAAATTTAAATGAAGCTTTTAATCTAGCGATTGAAGAAGAAAAAGTTCAATTGCTAATCAAAATAAAACAGTCCAATTTTAAACCTGTCGAATGTTCTATTTGTCATAAAACAGGACATTCAGCAAATCACTGTTTTAAGAAACCTAATACAACTAAACCCATATTATATACAACCTCTAATAATGTCAATAATAATTGCAATTACTGCAAAAAGGTAGGGCATACTCTTCAAGAATGTAGGAAACTTAAATGGAAAAAGGAACAAGATTTAAAGAATTCAAGCAATTCTTCAAAGCCTTCGGAAAACATAAGAAGCCTCGAAACAAATGCTGCGGGGTTTCGAGCGGAAATAATGACAGCCGCAGAATCTTCAGAATAATTTTATCTAATGACAGTACAATTTTTACCATAGTTAATTCAAATAGATCCAAATCAGGTTATTTTAAATTTCTAATTGACAGCGGTGCAAGTGTATCAATATTAAAAAAATCAAATCTTAAAGAAAATACAAAAATTATTCCAGATAATAAAATAAAACTTAAAGGAATTAACGAGGGTACAAATCCTATCGAAAGCATAGGTTTCTTAAATCTCAAATTTTTTATTCAATCCGAAAATTCTAAGATCATAAATTATGATAATATATTTCATATTATCGATTCTCCATCTAATATTCCATATGATGGTATATTGGGAAATGACTTTCTCGTTTCTAAAAAAGCTAATCTTAATTATAAAAATAAAACCTTAAGTCTAGAAAATGGAGAATCTTTTCCATTCTTTATAAATAATTGTAAAAACGAACCGTACATTTTGCCTCCTCGATCAGAAACATTAATAAGAGTAAATATATTAAATCCACAAATTAAGGAAGGTATTCTACAAGAACTTCCGATTTTAGAAGGAGTGTATCTAAGCAAAGCAATTACTAAAATCGACAATAACAAAAATCAAGCCATAGCTACAGTTCTTAACACACTTGATTGTCAAGTAAAAATTTTTGAGGCAAATGCCAACTTAATCCCTTTAACATCAGAATCTTTTCAATTTCAAAATGGAAATAATCAAATTAAACATCGACTAGATCTCTTACACAAAGAAATAAGAACAGAACATCTTAATTCAGAGGAAAAAGAAAGCCTCTTAAACATATGTAGTCAATACTCAAATATATTTTTCCTGAAAGGAGATAAACTTTCAGCAATGAAATCTGTGGAACATGAAATTCACTTAGAAGACAAAAGACCGATAAATTGTAAAACTTATAGGTATCCAGAAATTCATAAAGATGAAGTCTCGAAACAGATTTCAAGTATGCTAGATCAAAAAATTATTAGACCTTCTAATTCTCCGTGGTCCGCACCCTTGTGGGTGGTTCCAAAGAAGACCGATGCTTCGGGTATTAAAAAATGGAGGATAGTCGTAGACTATCGTAAACTCAACGAAGTTACTATAGGAGATTCCTTTCCATTACCCAACATATGTGAAATATTAGACCAATTGGGTCATAGTAAATATTTTACAACAATTTCTTGTAACAACCGACGCATCGAATTTCGCAATCGGAGCCATATTATCTCAAGGAGAAATAGGCAATGATTTACCAATATGTTTTGCGTCTCGAACAATAAATCGGTCAGAGTCCAACTATAGCACTATTGAAAGAGAACTTCTTGCTATAGTGTGGGCCGTAAACCATTTCCGTCCATACATCTATGGACGTAAGTTTACAATTATAACAGATCATCGTCCATTACAATGGCTTTTTTCATGCAAAGATCCAGGTTCAAAACTTTTGAGATGGCGACTCAAATTGGAAGAATATGAATACAATATAGTTTATAAGCAAGGCAAAATTAATCTCAATGCGGATTGTTTGTCAAGAATTAAACATAATGCCGATAATGAAGATCATGAAATCCTTTTAATAACACAAGAAACTTATGACGACTATTTAAAGTTTTATTATTCCTCTTTAGAATTAAAAGTGTTTGACTATTCAGATCAAAATTCTTATTTACTAAATTCAAAAGATAATATAGCTTATTTAAATAGTATAGACCTCGGTGATGACAATAAATACGCCACTAACATTTCTGAAATTTCTGACAATTTTTGTCAATTAAGAAATCACCCTCATGAATTATATAGCGTCATTTCCTCAGCAAACACAAAAACACAAAAAAGAATTTATCATTGCTTCATAAAAAGAAATAGTTGGGAAAAAGCAAGCTATCAAGACTTCTTTTATACGATTCAAAATCTTAAAAATAAACTCGAAAAAGACAATATAGAAAGCATTTCGTTACCTACTTTCGAAGACAAATTTAATCAGTTTAAATATGAAAAAATTCGACACGTAATTCAATTCATATTCAGAAATTCCAAAATTAAAATCACTATATTTAAAGACGTAATAATTACGCCAAATAAGGATGAGATACCTTTGGTACTCAAAGAAAATCACGACGATCCCCAATCTGGACATTCAGGGTTTCGAAAAACTTATAATAGAATCAAAAGTCGTTACCATTGGCATAAAATGAAAAAACATATTAAAGATTATATAAAATCATGCGAAAGCTGTCAAAGAAATAAAGTAATAAGGAAAACTTATAAGGCTCCAATGGAAATAACGTCAACATCAAATCAACCGTTTGATAGACTAAGTTTAGATATAGTTGGCCCATTGCCAATAACATTAGGTGAAAACCGCTTCATATTAACAATGCAAGATGATCTTACGAAATTTACACAAGCATACGCTATTAAAGATCATACAGCTGAAACAGTTGCAGAAAATTTACTCAAATTTATAAGTCATTATGGAATCCCAAAAACGTTGCTTACTGATCAAGGATCAGATTTCATGTCAAATCTACTTAAAGAGTTTTCAAAATTCTTTCACATGAAACAAATCCATACCACTGCATATTATCCGCAGAGTAATGGAGCTTTAGAACGATGTCATTCGACAATCAAAGACTATTTGAAACACTATATAAATGATTACCAAGATAACTGGGATTCTTGGCTTCCAACTGCAATATTTTCATATAATAATTCAGTACATAGTACAACAAAGTTCACTCCATATGAGTTAGTATTCGGACATAAACCGATCTTTCCATCTTCTTTAACCCAAGATCCAGAATTCAAATACACGTATGATGACTATTTAGATCAATTAAAATACAGGTTAAATAAATCACACGAAATAGCTAAGGAAAATATTCTGAGTTCAAAGGAGCGATCAAAATCATATTATGACAAAAATGCGAAAATTTCTTCTTATAATATAGGCGATAAGGTATATTTACAAAAAAATAGTATTCGAAAAAACAAAGGGTTATCCCCAAAATATAAAGGACCATATGAAATCGTTAACATTAACGATAATCAAAACATAACAATCAAAATTAATAGAAAACCAATAAAAGTACATGTAAATCGATTGAAACCAGCTTCTTAATTTCAGGTTATTACTGATTGCTTGCTTAACTATCAAATCTAAAGCACAAATGTTCGAAATCGACAGCATAACCAACGGAAGCGGCTTATATTTCGAGAATCTGGGACATCTTAAAGTTTCTTCCACAAGGTGGAAAATGGTAACTTACACCAACATCTCAATATATCATGAGAAATTTTATCTCATAAATAGTACTTATTCTAGATCATTGTCCTTATGCAAGTTTAAAAACCTTGACCATGTATATTTTTATTTTTGCCAACAGTCTCTCAATTATCTAAAATTCAAAATTCCTTACACATACTCAAAATATCAATCAATTGAAAACCTTATAGGAAAAAATGAAGTTAGAAAAAAAAGAGGTCTTTTCAATGGAATCGGAACAGTTTTTAAAACTATATTTGGTACCCTTGACTATGAGGATGCCGAATATTTTGAAAAAACTATTAATGACGTAAAAAAGGATGATAGTGAAATAATAAACTTTATCAAAGAACAACTCAATCAAGCAAATAGACATCCTACACTCATTCGTTATCCTTCAATATTTTCAAGCATTATTTACA
Source organism: Syrphus vitripennis (assembly GCA_958431115.1). NCBI lineage: Eukaryota > Metazoa > Arthropoda > Insecta > Diptera > Syrphidae > Syrphus > Syrphus vitripennis. The sequence continues at coordinate 34,688,895 of OY288109.1, read as the reverse complement.
TTATAATTATTATAATATTTTTCTATGTACTCTTAAAATATTGCAAACGATATAAGAATTATAAAAAAACCCATCAAAGGGAAACACAATCAGAAAATACTGGTTGTTTAGTTCAAATTATAAATAAATGTTTTACAATCAGGGAAGCAAGTCGTCCCGACACCCCTGATATTCCATCAGCTGTTCATTTCTCTGCAGAGGGCCCAAGGATGCTTTGGGGTCTCAAACCTCAGGTCTGGGTTCTGGTTTTAATCTTTCAAATTGATTTTGTTTCGATTAAAATCAATTTTTTTTTAAGGGGGAAGGTGTTAGGAACCATAGAACCATACATAACAATCCTATCATTATATGCTATTAATTCTAAGAAATAAATTGTAACTTTAATAAAACTATTAATTTTAAGAAATAAATTTGTAATTTGAATAAAACTATTAGTTCTAAGAATTAAATTGTAATCTGAATAAAACTATTAACTCTAAGAATATGAAACCAATACTGGAATGTAATGTACTATTAATTCTGAGAACTATAAAATGTGTAACAAAAAACCTTACTGTAGACAAACTTAAGAATAAATACATATTTTTCAGTCAGTCGATTGCTGATTGTCAACGAGAATAGTCTTATTCTTTTAATTCCTACTCTAATTCTTAAATTCGAAATCTAGCCAAAGAGGATCCTAACATTACTTTTACGGTAAGTGCTCAAATGAAATAGCCAGTTGCATTCCTCCCCTCATCAGTTTGCTCTTGAACCCAATTTCGGTCGTATTGTCAAGTATAGGGATTCGTTCTTTAGCCGCACTACGCGAATGTGGAATTCCCTTCCACGCTCTGTCTTTCCCTCTCATTGTGATATACTGAAATTTAAGACTAATGTTCACCGACATCTCCTTTCACATCCCCTCCAACTTACCTAAAGCTCGCACTGTGTTTTTGACATGTAAAGGTACATAAAATCCTCTTTTGTGCGCGCTAAATTAAAAAAAAACCGGGTTTTGAGTCTTAAAATGACGTTTATTCCATACCAAATACGTCATTTTAAAATTTAAAAGCCTGTTAAATATTGGTACAATCAAACTAACGTAAGTATTTATAATTCCTATACTAGCAATACATCTCTATTTCTTTAAAAATTCACAATAAGCTATGAAAAAACGTCAAAATCCTTTTTTTTTTAATTTATTTATAGTTATTTTATATAAAACTTACAAAGCTAACCAAAACTACTTTTTTTTTTGTGCCACCCCGACTGTCCCTACTTAAAACTAATGCCTAAACCTAGTGTAAGTGGGCCATAGCCATAGGCCACTCTCGCGAACATTAAATATTTTCTAGGTCCGAAAGGAGCCACCAAAACTGGTTCTCCTGCTTCTTCCTATCTCTTCGATCCCGGTCGGACGCAGTCCTACTGAACCGAAGTCGCTCAGCGACGCCTTGTGCGAGAACGTCTCGCTCATAAAGAAGCCGCCGATCCACAGTTCTACGGCCGACGTGGTAGATTAGCGGAATCGCTGTGTAATCCAAGGCAGCAACGCAGGCACTGCCTCTCAAACACCCGAATCTTTTCCATTTGAGATGAACTTGAGTTGAGTTGAACCAAACCGGGTACCGATAGACAATCATCGGCCGGCTGAGGGACATGTAGCAAATTACCTTCACCCTGCTGTCAAGCCAGCTGCTAAAAAACAACCGTTTCGTCAAGGCGAAGGCTCCCCTGGCTCTGGTCAGCGCAGCATTTATACATTATGTATGTCTATCGAAATATAAATACTGATACAACCAGATGCCAAGGTAATTTACTATACACTTTTACTCGCCAGTGGCTGTCGGTTTGGCCCTACGATCACTAGATTCCTTCAGTTCTTCCTCGTATCCCTTGAGGCTCCAGCCGATGGAACCTCAAAATCCTTAAAAGTTTTGAAATGCTCGCTATTGGGGATTTTTTTGATTCACAATAATTAAACCCACAAATGTCAAAAAGTCTTCAACTTGGCTTATGGTAAAGATCACTACTAGTTATTGCAGGGTGTTTTTTTTTGCATTATTTAGAAATGCGAAATGAGAATTAGAAGACAAATCTGCACTTTTAAGCAATAGGGAGGTAACAGTTTTACATTTAAATTTAATAAAAGATATATACAACATTAAAAAAATGTATGTGCTACTTATATCATGTGGTCATCACGGTTGATTTTTTTATCCTAACGATTATATTTAGATTAACACAAAATCTAGTGACGCACTTATTTTGCTTTTTGTACTGTTTTTCAAATAATAAACCATTTACATTGATGAATCAGCTTGCCAAAAATACCTGGATAGTACACATGTATTAAGTAGACTATAATATACAAGAGGAAACTCTTCAACTTGGACATTTTAAATATGAATCGGCAAAATAGAAAAATATTCGTTGATAAGAAGAAATTACACGTCAAAGCCCCATATGTGGCATAAGAGAATTTAGAACTGAAATAGTTCACTTAACTAGATATATGTATATAATCATATGCCAACTGAGATGTGACATGCGATTCATAAAATTGGATTAAGGTGCCTAGTGTGCTTGAATTCAGTAAATAATCAAACCTATATTTTACTTCTTTCGTGCCCATAATAAAGCAAATTGAATAAAGTTTATTTTTTTTAATGAACTCTTATGTAAGTACTGTTATGCTTTAGCTTAAAGCCAAAACTCCATTTTTAATTTGATTTAAAAAAAAATAGTTGCAATAAAAAAAAGGATAATACTTTCAAAATGTTGATATTGAAAATTAATTGTTCAGAAACTATACGCACTTGAAAAACTAGTTTTAAAAATCGAATTTAAGAATGGAGTTTTTGCGTTCGAAAAGGCTAAGGCATGACAGTGACTCATTCCCGTTGTATTTTTTTTATAATTTATTCCGTTTTAGAAAACTTACTGTTCAATCTAAACGGTTCAAATTACATATGCTCTAACATTTTGTCACACCTGATGCAAATCTTAACGTATAGTAGGTGCAACAAGCAACGTGCATGCACTTTTTGACTAATATCTCCTATACAGTACTATTACCCATTGCCCATTGATTTCGAGGTTAATTTTTTGGCGAAATCCATTGCTCATTATAGTTAATCGGTTTCTATCTTCCTCTTTTTTCTATATAAATTTTTCGCCAACTCCTTTGTCAAATATTGATAAAAACTAAAGCAATAAACAACTTGCATTGACAACTGGCAAATTAATGTCATTAAGTTTTTTTTTATATTCATCCAAATAATCACTAACATGCTCTAAACACCATTTTATTTAAAAATTCCAATTGGTAATACGTACATATAAGGATTGAAATTCCTAAATATATACACAAATATTTTGAATCAATGAAATCCCAGGTGTTGAAAAAAATGCTTGGTCACACCCATTTCTGCATTTTGTTTAAGATTTATTTTTAAAAATTAGAAATCACATTAGAATTTTCTTCTCATTTTTGCTCCGCCTCCTGGGTCCTATGAAGCGAGAACGACGACCGATTTTTCTGGTTGCAATTATTTCTCCTCTCCGCCTATAAAATTCAACAAACAAAAAGCAAGTATTTCTTGGCAAGTTTAATTTGACAATTTAAATTCACCCAATACACATCCTACAATTGCCACGTAGTCTATGGTGAGTATTATTTTTTTTTTAATTAATTTTATATTCTTTCTTGAATAAAAATTTTATGAATTAAATATAAAATGACTAATGAGGCCTTATGTTGAACAAGGTGACAAATTAGCATGCATGTCCGTCAGGTAGTTATTTCATCACCTTATTGCCCTTTTAATTATCTGTGTCATCTATATTTCATTTTTGATTTTAACAAAATAAATAAACCATAGCATTTTTTTTTATAGATATGAATTTATGAATATCAAGATGTTGAATCACATGTCACCACCGGATGTGCATACTAAACATCATTCTCATATTAATGTCAATCAGCCCGTATGCATACATATTTTTGTAAGTCCCTTTTTTTCAACATCAGTTACAATGGATCATTGGACCGGTGTACATTGAGCGTTTGTAATTAAAGCATACTATAAAAATAGTGATTCGATTGTGGTGGCACAGTAACTTTTCAAAAGACATTTCGCTTTGTATGCCATTCCATCAGCAAGTACCATCAAAACATGGGTGAAGCACTTTGAAGCAACTGGATCGGTGACTCGAGTGACAGAACGACGACCATCAAATTCAGAGCAACAAGGGTCTAGTGATAAAAGTTGATGTGTTTTTGGCGATTTTTTTAGATGAAGTGTTTCCTTTCAAAATACATTGAGTGATGATAGAATTATATTTGACAAAATGAGTCGCTTATTTTAATTTTTTCTAAACCTAAATTTGCTAAAATTAAATAAATGTAGGTGTATAGAGTTTTTATTTCAATAAAAGAATTTATATTATGTATGTAGTTGTACAAGAAATAATAACTCCAATTTCAGATTAAGTTTTTATGTGCTTTTAATTTCTTAAGAATCTATTACACGTCTTAACTTGTTACAAGATATAAAAAGAATGCCACGCATCCAGACAAAATGCGTTTACAAATAAAAGTTAATAGAATGTGTTTACAAATAAAAGTTAAGTGAATGCGTTTACAAATAGAATGAGTGCATTGCGTGAACTATAAATATCTTATTATAACACGCTTTTTCTTTTTACATTTTTTTTTTTTTTTTTTTTTTTTTTTTTTTTTTTTTTTTTTTTTTTTAAGGCTAAGGAATATTTTATAATTTTATAATTCAAAAATATATATTTTTTACATTATTATATATTAATAAACAGTACCATTAATTATACAAATACAATTAATACAATTAAATTGCGTAACAAATCATGTCAGAAATTTTAGTCATATTCCCAATCACCAAATCTATTGGGTGGTCTGATAACACGACCTCTTTGACTAGTTACATGATCATTTTCTGTATCGTCAACCAAAGGCTGGTTCTCAACATCAACTGTAGGTGCTATGTTGCTTTGTTCTATATTTGGTGATTCAACATGAGTCACTTGTTCGTTATTGTCCTCAACAAACAAACCATCATCCAAGAAATCATACTCATCAACATCTGTCACATTTGTGTTATTTGTTTTAACTATAAATTTTCTATTTCGCCTGAATATTGTTCCTGAACTACTTTTAATGTTGTATGACCTCTCATTCAATTGTTCTATAACTTCACCATAGGCCCAGTTTGTTGAGTCCTTTTTGAACATAACTTTGTCTCCTACCTCCAATCTGCTCAATTTTTTCGTATGTCTATCAAAATATTCTTTTTGCTTTATTTTCTTTTCAGTTATTTTCTTTTGTATTTCTTCCTCCGCTACAAACGTTCTAACAAGATTTTTCATATTAACTGGTAATTTTGTTTTTATCATTCTTCCCATAAATAATTCAGTAGGAGATATGCTCATACTTGCTATAGGTGTTGTGTTATATTCTAATATCCTATATCCGATTTCATTCCCTTTACCCTCATCAATTGCTTTTTTTATTATTAGTTTAGCTATTCCAACTGCTTTTTCAGCTAGACCGTTGCTTTGAGGATAATTCGGGCTTGAAAATTTCATTTTGATATTATTTATATCAGCGTATTGCAGAAGTTGTTTCGAATTGAAAGGACTATTATCAGTTCTGATTTCAGTTGGGCTACCAAAATGATTGAAAATATTTTCCAAGAATGCTATAACGCTTGTTATAGACTTGTCTTTAAGTCTTTCAGTACAAATCCACCCCGAATATGCATCAACAAACGCTATATAAAATTTTCCTGCATATTCATATATATCCATTGAAGTTTTTTGCCATGGATATTGCGGATTTTCCTCTTGAATAAGTGGTTCGGAACAATTATTTCTTGTATATTTTTCGCAAATTCGACAATTTTTGACCATAGTTTTAACATCATCTGTTATTCCCGTCCAATAAAACATGTTACGAGCTCTAGCGAGAGTTTTTTCAATTCCCAAATGTGGTTCATGTAATATTTTTAGTAGTGAAACTCTCAATGAATGTGGAATGATTAATTTATCATTTAAAAATAATAATTCTTCTTCAAACCTTAGTTGATCTTTAAGCTTATGAAAACGTTTTCCTATATGCGATAATTTCTTATATTCTGGCCATTCTGTTTTAACATAATCTATTATTTCAACTAGTTCTGAATCATTCTTTGTCGCCTCTACATAAATTTTATAATTGTTTTCTGATAAGCAAACTTTTCTCTTCAATAAGTGAATAACATATTTTAATTCCTCATTTTCAGAGCCTGTTTCTTTCAATGGAGCTCTAGATAGACAATCAGCTATGACTACTTTACTTCCAGGTGTATATTTTATTTCTAGGCCCGGATATCTCAATAACATTAAGAACATTCTTTGAAGTCTAACAGTAACATCGTCAAGTTCTTTTCTAATTAATTGTTCCAGTGGCTTATGGTCTGATTGAACAATTACTTCGCGACCATAAATGAAATGATGGAATTTTTCACAGGCAAAAACGATGGCCAATAATTCCTTTTCCATTGTGCTCCACTTTTGTTCAGTAATAGTGAGACTTCTTGAAGCGAATGCAATTGGTTGATCGTTCTGCATTAAAACACATCCTAAGCCATCCTTAGATGCATCTGTTTGCATGATTAAAGGAAGTTTAGGATCAAAAATTCTCAAAGAAGTGCCTTTGCACAGAATTTCCTTCAAATCCTCAAATTCACGTTGATGTGCATCTAACCATTTCCACTCTGTGTCCAGACGTGTCAAGTTTCTTAAATTAGCTGATTTCTTTGTCAAATTTGGAATAAACCTCGCCAGATACTTAAACATACCTAATATTCGCAAAATATCTTTTTTATTTTGTGGTTGACTTATATTTTTTATAGCTTCTATATATTTGGGATCTGGTTCTACCCTATTTTCTTGTATAATTTGTCCCATAAATTTTACTCTTTTTTTGCACAATTGCACCTTTTCTTTATTGAACTTTATCCCGTTTTCTCTAGCTTTACTTAATACCATTTCTAATGTTTCATCATGCTCCTTTTTTGTGCTACCAGTAATGAAAATATCATCAAAATAAACTTCAACATTAGATATATTACCAAATATAGCAACCATTTTTTTCATAAACATTTCCGGCGCACTACTTATTCCAAAAGGAACCCTATTCCAGCGATAGCGACCAAATGGGGTCATAAAAGTTGTTAATTCTGAACTTTTTTTATCAAGTGAAAGTTGCCAAAATCCCTGCTTTAGATCTAAAACTGTAAAAAATGATTTATTTGACAACCTGCTTATTATTTCTTCCACTGTGGGAATTAAAAAATGTTCCCTGCGAATGCATTTATTTAATGGTATCGGATCAAGACATATTCTTAATGACCCATTAGGTTTTTCAACAATTTCCAAGTTATTGACCCAGTCCGTAGGGTAATCAACAGATGTTATAATACCCTGTTCCTGCATTTCTTTAAGTGTAATCTTCAACCTTTTATGTAAACTTTCAGGAATTCGTTTCTTATACTTAAGCGTTGGAACAGAATTTTCCTTAAGCATAATACTACACTCTCCTGGAATTGTACCAATACCATCAAATACATCTAAATTCTGCTCAATGAATTTTTCTTTTGAATCCATAGATATATGGAAAATATTAGTTCTATTTAGTAAATTAAGTTCAACGCATGCATCTCTGCTCAATATAGGCTGAAATTCATCACCAACAATCTCAAATGAAACAATTTTTTTTAACTGTGTATCACAATCAATACAAATTAAATTTATTTTTCCAAAAGTCTCAATCTTACAGTTATTATAAGCAAATAATTGATTATTGGATTCTTGAATTTGATTTTGGATGTTGGCTTGTTTGATATATTTAATTGGGAGACAGCTAATATCAGCCCCAGTATCTAGTTTGAATTCAACTTCAGCACCACCCACATTCAATACTTTGAACCAACCCCTGGCACTGGTATTTATTCTAAACACATATTTTTTAATAATTATATTATTATTCTGACATAATTTATTACCTTCATCAGAACTAAATCCATATCTTAGTTCATTAACACGACTCTGCCTTGGTCCTCTATAAAGCTGCAACTGATTACTTCCTTTTGGCCTCTCCTCCTGTTGACGTGACCGGCAAACTCTTGCAAAGTGGCCTGGTTTTCCACATAAATTGCATTTTGCACCTTCCTTCTGAGCTGGGCAATATTTCAGATGTTGCCCCGTTGAAAAACCACCGCAACGATCACATTTTGGTGTATTCGGATGTCTTTGGAATGTTTTCTTTTGAACTAAATTAACATCCTTTTGGCTTGTGTCCACCATGTTGACCTTTTCCACCTGGGACAGCAATTTTTTATTCACAACAACAGCCTCTGCAACCTTGCACTTATTTATTATGTCACTCAGTGTGAGTTTTTTGTCCTCCAAGAGCTTTATTTGTAATTTTTTGTCAAATAAGCCAAGGATAACCCGTTCTCGCAGCATGCGGTCTGTAAATGGTTCATTACACTTTGTACAATTGTACTCACAATATTTAATTTGCGTGCGCAACTCCGTCAGGTACTCCGTAAAGGGCTGGTTCTCTTTCTGAGCAATTAAGTTAAATTTATAAGATTCCATTAAGACATTCTTCTTGGGAAGACAATATTCCTCAAACTTCGCTAGGACCAATTTAAGTGTTATTTTATTTTCTTCTTCTTCTGTCTCCTCAGCATCGTGGAAATCTTCATCGCTGTCTGGATCAAATATGGTTTCGAATAGAGTGTTATATACCTCTATCCCTTTTTCACCGATGAAGGAAAGGAACAGAGAAATTTTTACTTTTTCTTCTTCATTGTTTTTTTCAGACGCCACGAGAAAAATCTTGAATTTTTGTTTCCATAGAGGCCAATCCTTACCGGCTTCGTCAAAGTTTAATGGCTCTGGCGTTTTAAAATTTAATTTCGACATTTTAAGTTTTTAACTTCTGACACCATGTACAAGAAATAATAACTCCAATTTCAGATTAAGTTTTTATGTGCTTTTAATTTCTTAAGAATCTATTACACGTCTTAACTTGTTACAAGATATAAAAAGAATGCCACGCATCCAGACAAAATGCGTTTACAAATAAAAGTTAATAGAATGTGTTTACAAATAAAAGTTAAGTGAATGCGTTTACAAATAGAATGAGTGCATTGCGTGAACTATAAATATCTTATTATAACAGTAGTTACTTAGGTATATGACATTATTTTGTATGCGTAAAACAAGTCAGCTGGTGATTGAATGTTGGGATACCAAAAGATTTTAAGGGAATCGCCACATGGGATCGGGTATGTCTGTGCAGTGTGCAATGCATGTACATTTTTGAAATGATTAAATTCTAGAATTAACCGGTAATATACTCGTTCATAGAATTTTTCACCAAACTTGCCTGGCGACTGTCTGGCTATTTTTTTTTTAATGAAAAGTAGGTACTTGCCTAAAAAAATTAGTGGTTTCCAACCCATTTTCAGACAGGAAAGTATTTTTTGTAACTAAAATTTGAATTATGTAAACAGACATTTCTAATTTTTACTAATGTTATGAAATTTTTGAATTTACGTGCTGGTAACGAAGATTTTGTTCAGAAATGGTCTCGGATCACCAGAAAAGATGATCGGCATTATCGACTATTTTGTCAATAATACCGATTATATAAAAAATAGATAACTAGAGCATAAACAATTTTTTTATTATTAAAGAGAAACTATGAGGAATTTTAATTTAGGTGAATGCATTCAGCAAAGCATAAATTTGGATTCGAATGGGAACCAGCGCAGGGCCAGCGTCTTAAATTTAAAGTTATCTATGAAACAGAAAGAAAAAAACAACAACGAGCATTTAAACGAAATTACCTCATTTGTAATGTGAAAGTTTTTTCGTACTTTGCGAAACTTCCTCATTCTGACTCCAATGAGAATATAGTATAGATACAACAACAACTTGAGATCCAACTTTCTATCGGAGTTAATTTCTGAAAGCAAATAGGTATTAGTTTACACTTTGGCGGTAGATGGCTCTTCCTTTTCGAATGCAAAAATTCCCTATGTCAAAGTTATTTATTTTTGAATAAAATCACATAAAGGTTTTTAAGTGTCTCTTTTTAAAAATATTTTTTTTTTGTTCTTATTTTCTTCCTTTGAGATCAGTTCAAGATGTTTTAGCAAATGATTTTAGAAAAACTAATTTTAAATTTTAGAAAAACTGATTTCTTCGTCAATATCTTACGTCATCAAGTAATATTTTCGTTTTCAATATTCAATGTCCTTATTAATTTAAATCAAACACTTAAAATCAAATGATATTAAAGAGAACAAAAAATTTTAAAAATGTAATTAATTATATGATCTTTTTTCTCCTCTCTCCCCTCTATAACATGGCATCTTTTTAAATTAACAATTCTACCCCTATAAAATAATTCCAGGTTGGTGCTATTGAATCAGTTGAATTTCTGAATTCTCAGCAGGAAACTTAGATTAGTTGAAAAATCAACTTCTGATTTTCTCTGAGTGTGGTGACCCGGTATTGCAGACAAAATATATTTACATCTAATAAAGTAATTGCTATTTGGAGGGCTAAACACGAATCACCATCATTGGTTTTAGGTTACAACACTTTCAGGTATGATTGATTAAGCATTCTGAAGTCGACACAAGGGTCGGTGTAATATAGTATCTGAATCTTTTTTCCTCAAAATATGATTGATTGGCTATGTGGAGAATTGAAAGCTTCAAAATATTAAACGAATTCAACTTCTCACATAGATTTTGATGCTGCATATTTTGACAAAAGCGAAAGCCACAAACCCACAAAAACACAATTGAATTTCAAAACTCCTGACAAACTATCTTCTATGTCTGGTTGAGGCATCACAGAAGATGTTTTAGAATCTTCTTCTCATCATCACCCAAAAAAAAAAAAAAAAAAAAGATGAACGATGATGTTGGTAGTTGATAATAGACGCACTCTTCAAGTTCTGCTTCTATATTATACATTCGAAAAAAGCGATAGAATTGAGAAATTTTCTCTTTCTCATTTTTCTACAAGAGTTGAGGAAAATTCCTTAGAAAAACGAGCGTTTCACTATTCGTCAAACTAACTATAGAAATAAAAATATTTAAAGACAAAAAATTTGAACTTCTGTGAAGAAAATATAAAATTCAAGAAAATGTATGCCAAAAGTACGGACACCATTGAGGACACCAACCAACAATATAATGTAGTTGGTTGTTGCTTTTGGCAGTTCTTTTTTCTTCATTTCTTTGTATTGCATTTGTTTATTTTAGGGGCGAATTATTGTGGGTTGGAGAGGATTTTCTTCTGTTATCGACATTTTGATATTTTGAAAGATGAAAAATAAGAAAAAGTCATAGCTAGGTCTGCGAGTGAATTTCAAATGAGTTTGGGTCTGGTGGGTTAGGAAATTAAGCATGAAGTCTCACAAAGAACATGATTATTTTAGTAAAAGGAGTAAATGACGCACAGAGGTAATAGAAAATTATATTGCATCCAATTTTTTTTTGTTGATGCTAAGGGAATTAAATAAAAATTTGAACATCCGATGCTTAACAAACACCTGTGTTAAAGATAATTTGTTTATTTATATTATTTTTTTAGTTTACTTCAATGTTTTTTTTAAGTGTATCATATTTTGTTTGATTGTTTGTTTGTTGCTTATTGTTATTTTGTTCTTTATTTTAATTTGTATTGTTGTTATAATCTCCTTGGAAACTTGTTATTTTTTCATTACAAATTTGAATTGATTATTAATTTAGCTTAAAATATAATTTATAAACGTAAGATCCTGAAAGGGCGAGGACGCATAAAAGCGTAAGATATAATTAATTTTTATAAATTCTTTTTATGTATCTATTATTTTATTTAGGAAATAAAACCCTCTATTTTAAAATTAATGAATGGACGTTAACATTTAATGCTCTGGATTTTACAACCTGCATATTAAATTTGAATAGAATTTCTAACGTACATAGGTACATATCAGATTAACAGCCCGATTCTCCCCCTTGTGAGG